>JARKIF010000041.1:0-466706 GCA_029378245.1 Roridomyces roridus | reverse complement strand
AGTAGTTTGATGGGTTCGAAATCTTGAGTTTCCACGGAGATTTCGGCGGCCTCGAAATCCTATTACATACTTTGCGTAAAAGCGGCCCCCATATTGAACGTGATTTCCGGACTTTAAGGTTGCACTTTGATGGACAGATTATTTGCCGTTTGGGCATTGACTTGGAGGCCGTTTTTGTCCAATGCATCGCAATAGCTTTCGATGCACACAATGGTGTTCTCATTCTAGGTTTGAAATTTGTTTATTCGCGACATGAAAGGCCGAAATTCGGCTCTGATTCGGATCTAGGCTAAACCAAATGTATCCAATTGAATTTCGGCCCAGCCTTATTTGTTCGCCAAACCTTCGGAAGGGCGGCTAATTAAAATGGGCCGTTTATTGTTGAACTGCCGCTGTGAATCCTCTAAATTCGACGTCAAGATCGCTACCAAGGACTGGCATCCTGCGGATCACATCTCCTTTGCGAAACCCCCCGAGCAGAAGCCGTTCGAGTCCTTTACGACGATCGTGAACCCCGACGACGCGTCGCAGACCTATGAGACGCGGCTGTGGCCCGTGCATTGCGTGCAGGGGACCAAAGGCGCGGAGCTCGTCGCGGGTCTTGATGTCGACATGGGCAAGGTCGAAAAGGACGCCGATTGGAAGATTATCGAGAAGGGACAGGACTCGCGTGTGGAGATGTACTCAGCTTTCTATGCCCCCTTTGACAACCTCCGTCAAGGGCCGAGTACCATAGCACCATTTGCCCGCAGTGCGCTCCCCGACTACCTCAAGGAAAGGAGCGTGGGCACCGTGTATGTCGTGGGTCTGGCAGCCGACTACTGCGTCAAGGCGACGGCGGAAGATGCGGCGAAAGAGGGATACACGACCTTCATCATCGAGGACGCGACCAAGGCCGTCGATCCTTCGGGCTGGCCGGGTGTCAAGGCTGGGATGACGGGCATCGGGTTTGTGGAATGCAAGGATGTCTTGAATTGAGTTGTACGTGTTGATACTGAAACTTGTTGTACTACTTTTTGCTATCCAGATATTCTAACGCCCGGAGTTCTCAGTGTGGCTCTTTTGCTCACCAATGGGCTGTCCGGTTGCAAGTTCCTCACGTCGTGGGCATCGAGACACGCCTGCCTGCTCAGCAGAACAGCCTGATATGCCCTCGGGATCATCTCATCCTCGTATTCCCCCACAGCCTCAGCTCGCGTCTTCTTGCCCTCCTGCCATAATCGCAATTGCTCGGCCAGGTGAGCGACGTCTGTTATGCCGTGGTTAGCGGCCTCTCCACGATCTAACACTCATCGCGTTAGTTCAAAGCCAAATGTAACGGCGGGATTCCTCACACATCGTCATCGCATGTGCGGCATCCCCCGTAAGTGTGACCCGTCCACCACACGGCACCCATCTCACCGTCGGCCAATCAGCTATCTTGACCTCCACAACCATTGTATCCTCCGAAATGCCCTCGATTGCATCACGGAACGTCTGGTGGAATCCAGTACCGGCGCGCGCGGCCTCTTTGATCAGCGCCAGTCGCTCTTTTTCGCTTGCGGGGACGACATTCGTTCCCAGCCAGCTTATGTTGATCTGGGCTTCGTAGTACTCTGCGGAGCAGCAGCCGCTGCCGTTCGCCTCGGGGGTGGAGAGGATCGAGAACCACATATACTTGCCCGTATCCGGATGACTGCCCTGGAACAGCAGTGGGTCGATGGCGCGGAGAGGAGCGAGCTCTGCCTCCGTCATCCGCACGGTCACACCGAGAAAATTGGCGCCCACGGGCTGCACGCGCCCTGCTTCCTCGCCCACGAGAAGCCGACGCACTCGGCTTGTGCTGCCATCGGCGCCAATGAGCATACATCCTCGCACTTTTGAGCCGTCAGCAAACTCGGCTTCCACACCACCCTCCATCCTCTGCGAACCCAACGAACTTCATCCCGTACCGCACTCGATCGACGTCCAATCCTTCAGCGAGCAGCCTCTGCAATCTTGCGCGGCTCACTCTCTTCCGCGGTGCAGGTGGGATGGAGTAACGCGGCCAGCGGTGGAGATGTCCAGGAAGAGGAATCGGCCCGTGTCGGCTCTTGTGCGTCCCAGAGCGGGGTCCACCTGCACCGAGTCGATTGCGGCGAAGAGCGCTTCAGGGAGGCAGGTTTGGAGGGCGGGGAGGGCCCAGTGGATTGTTATGCCCCAGCCTCCGGTGGTGTCGTGGGGAGGACAGAGGGCGCGCTCAAAGACGATGAAAGGGACGTTTTGCAATTTGAGCGCCTGGGCGAGAGCGAGGCCGACGATGCCACCACCGATGATGAGGACGGGATTGGACTCGGTGGGTGTGCATTCCTGCATGGCCAAAGTGTGTGATTACGCCTGGTCCAATTTCGGTGAGTACTTATCTGTATGCTCTCGTAACACTCTTGGAATTGGGGCTCCTAAATGAACTGCGCAGGCAAGATCCGGAGCTGGTGTCTTGGTCATAGGTCCGTCCACGCCGTAGAAGTCGGAAGGCCAAGCGTACCGGTAGCCTTCTTGCATCAAGTGGAGGCGCCGCGGTGTTAAAAGGGAATTCCTCTCCTACTTGCTCCAAGGTCACTCCCCGCGATGTCCTCGACCGACGAGAAGACACCGCCTGGCATCGAGGCACTCCCGAACGATCACAGCAGCAGCATGGCAGCTTCGGATAACCTCGATTCGGCCTGGGCCTTCCTCGATCGCCATCGAGATGAAGCCCTCAGACTCGGAGCATCGACGCAGCTGTCAGATGTCGATATCGCGGTCGTACGGCGCAAGGTAGACTGGCATATCGTTTCCCTGATGTTCTTGTGCTATACGACGCAATTCCTCGACAAGGTGGCTATCAATGTGAGTGCACACAAAACTGCGTCGTGTCTCCACCAAATAATTTATTCAGTACGGCGCCGTCATGGGACTTACCAAGGACCTGAAATTGGTCGGGAGCGAATTCAGCAACGTCGCGACATTCTTCTTCGTCGCCTACCTCATATTCGAGATTCCCAACAGTAAGCCTTCTCCTCTCTACAAACATGCTCTAAATCATCCACTCCAGCGTACTGCCTCCAAATGCTCCCCGCAGGCAAATGGCTCGGCGTCAACGTCATTCTGTGGGGCGTAGCCACCGCCAGCGGCGCCGCCGCGCACTCCTACCACACCCTCCTCGCATCCCGGATCTTCGTAGGCATATTCGAAGCCACCATCGGACCCTCTCTCCTCCTCATAAGCAGTAGGTGGTACACCAAATCCGAGCAAGCCGTCCGGTTCTCGTTTTGGTACCTCGGGCTCGGGGTCGGGCAGATTACGGGTGGGGCAATTTCGTTTGGATTTCAGCATCTCACAGCCGGAGAGGTGACGCTTGCGGGGTGGCGGATCATGTTTGTCGTGCTGGGGTGTGCGACGGTGGTGATTGGGTTTCTGACCGTTTGGTTTTTGCCGGATACGCCAATGCAGGCGAGGTGGTTGTCTGATGTTGAAAAGGTGGTGCTACTGAGGCATGTTAGCGTCAACCAGACGGGGGTGGAGAATCGCACCAAGTTTCGTTGGGCGGAAATCGTTGAGGCCTTGTGCGATCCGCAGATTTATCTGCTCCTTCTGTCGACGATTTGTGTGCGTTTCAATTTCAACTCGTGATTCCAAGGCTTGTGCGCTGATTCTCCTGCAGCTCTCCGTCCCCAGCGGTGTGGTTACCACGTATTCGGCCACTCTGATCAGCCACCTGGGGTACAACTCGAAGCAAGCCGCGTTGATGAACATGCCTAGTGGGGCCGTGTCAATATTTTCATACTACTTGTCGGCTATGGCATTCGGATGCAGTCACATCGCTGGGCGTGGACTTTGGCGTGCATAATCCCAGGGTGAGCATTGTCCATTTGTTTGGAGATTCGATCGCGACTCACTCGGCCTAGGATCATCGGCGGTGCACTGATGTCTTTCATGCCCACGAGCAACAAGGCGGGGTGTCTGGCCGGCATACCTCGTCAACGCCATCACCGCACCCTTGCCCATCTTTTACGCCGTGCGTATCTTGCTCACTTCTTTGACACTGACGCCGACGCAACTCGACTAGTGGACAGCAGCAAACGTCGCAGGCTCCACAAAACGCGCCTTCGCCGCTGCACTCGTCAGCGGGTCTTTCAGTATTGGCAATATCATGGGCCCACAGACTTTCCAGCCACGCGATGCACCGGATTACCGACCGGCGAAGTTGGCTGTGATGGGGTCGTTGGCGGGAGCTGCCCTCACGACGTGTCTTTTGTTTTGTTATTATATCGAGAACCGCCGGAGGGACAGAAGTTCTAGTCGGAAGGAGAGCAAGGACTCGGATTTGAGCGAGGAGGATTTGCTCAGCAGGGAGAGGTGGTTGAATATTACGGATAGGAAGAATAGCAGGTTCCGATATGTGTATTAGGTATCAGCTACAAGCCTCGCAGCTGCTTGCCCTGGTTCCTTTCTTCCTTCCAGCATGCTCGGGTTCGAATCCAGTCGGCGAACTCGTCCAGTTCCAAGATAGGCAACTCTTTTGTACCGCCGCTGCTTTTTCCGCTTGCTTATCAACCTAGGCAGCAAGGAGAAACACATTTCAAACACATTTCGTTCACGCTGGCATGTACATATAGAATACAAGTTCCTTTGTGCAGTGCTTCGAGCAAACCTATAAGTCTTTCGTTTGCGCTGAAGTTCCTGGTTCGAGTCCAGACGGAGTTTACATGATCATTGCAGACTGGATTAATTTTGGCTCGGTGACCTCGGAAGGCCCTCGGTCATAGTGAGACAGAAAAAACTCGCAGCGCGCCGTGTTCTAAACCTGCATGGCATATTGCTGCCCGGGCTTTTGGCAGGCTTGGGTTCAGAGTGTCCATTTCTGTGCAGACTGTGTCGGTACTCCCGTTGCGTGCACGCAAATGCAGATGATCCAGTTCCTAAGAGCAACGCGGTCTCTCTTTCTCTGGTTCGAATCCAGACAGGGTCTTGTCGGACATTAAGTCGCAGGTAGCACTTTTCCTCCGATTTTCTCGGTGGCCCCGGGTCAAACTGGGACATCTTGGGGAAATCCAAGGCTCGTGTTGCTCAGATTATCCAGCTCAATCTCAGCTGCAAGATCCGTGGATGTCAGGGCTGCAGACAAGCTGCAGAGAACACCGGTGACCGGACTCGGAAAATGCCGCTCCCGCAAGAACTGGTGGATCTCGTCGTCCAGAACATCGCGGACGACAAGGAAAGCCTCAGATCCTGCTCGCTCGCTGAGCGCCCATTCGTACGGCCCACACAGGTCCATCTCTTCAAAAAGATCGAAATCCTACCCCCGACTCCAGACAAAAGCGGGCCCAATCCGTGCCAAAAGTTCCAGAAAACAATCGCCTCGTCACCTCACTTGGCGACCCTCGTACACGAGCTGCGGATTGTGCTGGTGGGCTCCGAGACGTCATTCGCCATTGACGCAGAGGGCTCCTACACTTCCGAGCGCCGTCCTACCTGGGTCATGTCCGGCAGGACGCTTGCACTCGTTCTCCCTGCCCTCATCCGGCTCAAACGCATATCGATTGTCGAAGAATCGCCGTTGAGCTGGAACGCAGTCGGGCAATTCACAATGAATTGGGACAAGTTCGGCCGCTCGCTCAAATCTGCCCTGACCGTCATATTCTCCTCGCCGCATCTAGAGTCGGTGCATATCCGGGGGCTTTTGATACATTCGCCCAAGGAGTTGTTGTCGCTCTTCAGCGAAGCGACCTCCTTGAAATCATTGACGCTTGGACGCGTCTTCTTTGCACAAGAGGGGAGCAAGCACGAGCCTTGGCCCGAGTCCAAGCCATGGCGGCCACGGCTTGAATCGCTCAGCATGTCATCAATCTGCGGACAGCCGTTCTGCCTCTACCTGGTGAATCCTGCGATCAACTCAAGGGGGCATCGGGATCCGAAAATCGGATATAGGGTCGAAAAGATTTTTTCGACCTTGGCTGGACCCCCCCCCCCCCCCCCCCCCCTCCCCTACTATATAAGGCAGATCATTCCCACAGTCATGTGACATCAGCGGCGGTCCGCCTGGCTCCGAACAACCAATGTCAATAGGACATGAACCAACATGTTTCCGGAGATGCCAGGGTGTATTCTACACTGTCATGACCACCCTGAGCAATAATCTTCACTACTTGTGAATAAATATCGGAAGAGCTGTGATGTATTATGTAATATACCGTTCCCAATTTGGAAATTTTGATCGTTCAAAGGCTCTCAGGGTTTGTAGTCCTAAGCAAGATGTTTTACTACTATCCATATGTGTGAGAAGGTGCTCCAAAGCCCCCAGAACGAGCCCAGTAATATAGGGTAGAAGTTTTTTCGAGGCCGCTCGAGACCCCCCCCCCCCCTCCCCGGTACGATTTTCCGATCCCGATGCCCCCTTGGATCAACTTGTCTCGCGTTACCTCGCTCACATCGTGGCTGGGGGTCGACAACCAGTGGAGGCGTGCGGTTTGCCAGCCGCCGATGTCCGATAACATCCGAGATCTTGGGATGTTTTCTCCAAGCGGCGAGATTGCGACTAGGGATCGGCACCGTACCGTATACGGTACGACCGTACTTTTACGGCGGAGTACGGCGCTTTCCGGACCGTAACCGTACCGTATTGGGGAGCTCGAGGAGGCAGTACGGGTACGGCCGTACCGTACTCGGCCCGGTAGCCGAGACGCCGGCAGCGCTCGTGGCGACCCAAAACAGCGCGGGGGGCGCAAAAGGCCTACCGGCATGTTTCAGGATGTCACCGGTCAACATTCCACGCGGTTTAGACGGTAACGGAGAGCTGCCGATCCTCGGCATGCCAGTACGGCTCAGTACGGGTACGGTACGGCGACTCACCGTACCGTACTTCTTGCCTCGAGAGCCAGTACGGGTACGGCCGTACCGGACCGTACCGTACCGTACTGCCGTATGTACGGCACGGTGCCCATCCCTAATTGCGACTCCACTGCTGACACAAAACCTTCGCTCACTCCGCATCTTCACGCTGGTTTTGAACTCGGCGATGATGACCGTGTTTAAAGGGTTTCCACAGGACTCTCGACTCGAGACGATGGCCTTTGACACGGTGTCGGCGGTGCCAGACGCTGCTCAGGAGGCATTGCTCAACCATACCATCGACACGGCCATCCCGCGGTTGAAATCCTTGAAGACGGTGGAAATCAGGCTTATTCCAGCCGGTAACAGGTCGTTCTCGGAATATGAGGCGACGACCCGGTCGTATTTGACGGCTCTGGATGAGCGTGGGTTGCTGCGTTTGACACAGTGGCGACGTTTGTACACTTTTGTTTCTTGCTGTGGAAAATATGGCTGATTTATCACCAAAGGTGCGGCGTTGGCTGATTGGGAGTAGGGACGGAAGTGCGCTGCAGTCTGGAGTGGTATTATTTCTGTACGGCTGCCGCAGTTTCTCCTACTAAATCTGTTATTCTCGCCGCCACTCTTATTTGATCCCACAAAATATTCTCGTGGGTGTGTTGCGTACTTGGGCCTGCTAGGGTCGTGCTTCACTCGCCGGAATTTACAGGTGTCGCGTGAGTCTGTTCGGAATCCACTGTGCTGTCACTTTGTCCTAATCATTATGTTTCTTGGATTTCCTTTGTCCAGAATCAATTCAACCGATAATTCAACTCAGACTTGAAAGCCACCACGGCACGAAAGGTGGGTCGTCGATCGGCCTCCGAAACACAGGCATCGCGAGCGTTGTGGATTGAGGGAGCTCACATAGATTCTTCGCCGCTATTGGCACTGTGGCGGAGTGGTTAACGCGACAGATTCGAATCATAGAGAAGCTTTATCCTACATCCATCTGTTCCACTTGTTGGGCGCATGTTCGAATCATGCCAGTGTCGTTGCCTCCCTTTTGGTTCTGTTTTTTTGGTTCCTCGGACTTAGTTCATCATCCCAATTTAATTTACCTCGCTCCGAAAAACGAATGGCCATCTCTCGTTTGATTTATCACTTGCACAACCTTGTCGCCTCCTTCCATATTCCCTTGGGCCACTGGCCTCAAGAGGGCAGTGAGATTTGAGTGAGATTCAGAGGGATCAAGCGAGTGCACGTGATGTACTTTTACATATAGGCCAAAGGCTGGTCAACGGAATCAAGCTAGGCAATCGGTAGTGGAAGTTTGGGGAAGGCAACATTCATGGACAGCGAATTGTGTCGCGTCAAGAGCCAGGTATCCCGATTTTTTTTCATCGGCGCTCAGTTAAGGCTCAGCGCTTACGCGTTCGTTTTCGGTTGGAGCGGGCGTCTATTAAGATTGAAATCGCCTATTTGGCGGACAGGGAGTGAAATGCGATAACATTGGCAGATGGACGTTGACGTGATCCTATCGGATTTAATATCACGGCCACCTCGTTCCTTTGCAGGGTTGAACCGTTCTGGCGGATTGGTACCTGAAAGCAATACAACCCCGCATCGTTGGATCCGGAATGTCCTCAACTGCCGTCATTTTTCGAGTGGGCTTTTGACAGCGACTCGACTCTTGATGAGTACGACTAGTTTGTGTCCATCAACGCTCGAGGCCTGTTAAATTAATCAACCGACTGCACCCTCCTAGGGGTTCATAGCCTCTGAAACGTCGGCAACCATGCCTCCGGGAGCCCCTCGAAGTCCACCCGATTCACGTTCATCCATACCTTGAATTGCTAAACGCAATCGGACACATAGTCCGGGTCGCGGGTTCGGGTTACCGGGTACGGGCTCGGATCACAGCCTACACACCTACGAGGGTTCCTAGCCTCTGAAACGTCGGCAACCATGCCTCCGGGAGCCCTCCAAGTCTAGTTCGGTTCATGTTCATCCATCCTTGAATTGCTCAAACGCAATCGGATTCGGAGGCGAATGTACTCCAAAGACAAAGGTGCCTCAAGGTGCCTTGAAGGTGCAGTGCAGATGATTATCAGCGGCAGGGTTGAAAAAATGCCAAGAAACAGACGCCCTGCCTCGCTTACTTTATTATGTGCCAAGTTAATTTTGTGGCGCGCCAATTGAATGAATAAAAGACTCGACTGTCAGGACGACTGTCCTCCCCCTCCCTCCCCTCACTCAGCCCCGTCAAGTCAACGCCATGGCGCTCATCTCTATCATCCGCTTCGTTGCCCTATGTGAGGCTTTCGTCTTCCCCGCTGTTCTCATGTTGAATCCGTCTAGGCGTCGTATCGCTCTTCGCCTGATCGAGCTCGCCGTCGGCGCCGCAGCGCTGAGCACGCCGATAATTGGCTCACGGAGTACAAGTCTGCGGCGGGACTCGCTGTTGCCATAGGTGTCTTGACGGTGCTGTCTGTCCTGCAATGTACGTCCTGCTATCACCGCTCCCCGCGCAACGTTCATTCACCTGTATCAGGGTAGTGTGGAATACCTCCGTCCCGGCGCGTTCTTCACGTCTTCGATCCTCGTTTGAGCTTTCTTGGCTTTGTGCGTTTGGCTACGCCATTTACTCGCGGGTCCATACTGATTTGATAGTTCCACTAGCGATCCTATGGGTCCTTGGCTTGCTGTTGGAGACAGGCTGTCACGGCTGCTAATAAAGTATTCGTCCCCGGGTGTGGGTACATCGACAACACATCGACGCCAACTGCCGAGAAATCTCCGCCATCGAGGCGTTTGGGTTTATCAACTGGATTATCCGTGCGTTGCATCGCTCTCTTTTCAAGTTGCATACCTCACCTCCGATGTACTCCAGTCCTAGCCTACACCGTCCTTATCCTCATCCTCTCCGTCGTCGCGCTGAACCGCGGACACCAGGGCGTATGGAACTCGTCCGTGGCTGAGGCGCCGTTCTTCTCTCCAGGCGCTGCCTCAACGGCGGGTGTGGTACGCAGGCAAGGCCGAGATGGTGGAATGCAGACCGAGGCGTATGGGCGCGCATACCGTTGGCGCGGGTGGGTACGATCCGGGGCTGAGCCGGTCGGTTCAGGCTGGGACCGTGCATCGGTGATCCAGGCCTTGCCGGCAAAATTGACATTATGATTGATTGACGTTTTGAACTGTTCACGCACATTTAATGAAATGCATGTGGTGTGTGCCCTGGATTAGCACCATAAAGTGCTAGTCTCTAGACCGGCCGGTCTGTCTATGGAAAGTGTCGATAGACGACAGTATCACTTTCGATAAGACAGGCTGGATTCGAGCCTAGCTAGTCTCCGAGAAGCGACCGTCCATGAAGGCCCCAGGACCAGACTTGAGACCGCACACGGTGGACTCCGAAGAGACAAGACGATTGGAGTTGGAGTTCCTCGACTGGGGACGAGCGTCAGAAGAGTGTGGGTATTGCGAAAGCGTGGAGAAACCTACGCGTGATCAGCGAGTTCCTTGTCCCAAGCTTCAAGGGTATAGCTTAACCTTCAGAAGCAATGTTCGATTAGTCGGGGCGTGAGCTCGGGACAGTGACCGGCTTCTCGGACTGGCGGCGTTCTCCGATGAATAGACCGGAACCGGTCTGCCTATGAAAAACTGACGATGAAAAATTGACGATGGACACTTCAGACTTCAGGCAGGCTTATCCGATGAAGTGCAACTCGAAGCGACTGGGAAATTTGCACGACCCACTGAGCCGATGCGTGTCTTCCGGCATGGAGCGCCAGTGGCACCACCAACTGGGCATCTCAATCTGCCAACGAGGACGCGGAGCGAATAAGTAGAAGACGAACGTCCATTATGTATCTCTTCTCTTTCTTGGCGCATCGAGGACAGATGTTGGAACACGTGCTCCGTTCCGCACCTTGCATAACCCGCGTCTTCGGCTGGGTGGACATGGCGGTGGAAGCCAAGAGTGTTAGTGATCAGACGATTATGTAATTAACCCTTTTGATGCCGGGCCATCTGGTTCGCCAACCTCCCGAGTGATCAGTGTGTTCAACCCAAGTTCAACCGACAACGTTGAGCTGCAGGAACCGTGACTCATCGTATTCTCGGTACATTGCGTCACCGCGGACGCCACGCTGCTGCACCCCAAACGGATTAACCGAAAAAAAAGAAACGGACAAGACGTGCCTTCGCTTCGCTCCGGCAGCATTCCATTAACACCGGGATTTGCTCTAAACTCCACACGATTTTGAGCGGCCAGCACTTCGATTTCCGCTTTGGATGAGAAGGAATAGACATTTTGGCCAAGAACATCAACAACAGCCAATTCAAAGCCACGTATAACTACATGGGACATCCAGATTCCACCCTTCCCCGGATTGAACATCTACGCTGAAATTCTTCTCCTGTTGCAAAGTTTTCAGAAAGGGAAAATGCAACTGAGCAAAAACACATGAACGTACATCCACGTTTGACCCACCGCGTGGATCCCGCACGCAGTGGCGCTCTGCGCGTTACCTTGCATATCCTGTCGCACTCGCACTGTGCCGTGGTTCTCGGCACCACATGGGAGTCGTTTGGTGAACGGTCAGTCGTCGAGAGTGGGAATCAGAGCAACCCAGGAGTTGTATGTAGTAGGAGGTCCAAGGGGGAACACACCGTGCGATTCGTGGTAGTACGTTGCTGAAGCGACAACAGGCGTCGGGGAGAGGCAACGAAGCTCGCGGCTTCGAGGTCGATGAGGTAAATTACGACGCGTGGCTTGAGAGGAGATGGCCAGTTGGTGAGTACACCGGAGACCAGGTCCGGGGTCAAAGAGGCTAAGTGACCATCTCGAGTCAGAGCGTGTGGCGTGGCGCACGACGCCCTGAGGTTTGAAAGCGACACGTCCACTCGAGCCGGGTCAGTCTAGAGTCAAAGCGGTGAGACTCTGAGAGAGCCACGCACGATCGTACCCGTGTTCCCCGTGTCCCATCGAGTCTGCCTGACACGTCGAGTGTTGTAGAAAATGCGAAACTGCGCGGTTGATATCACAATTCCGAACAAACTCCGCCAGGGCGGCGTGGGAGGCAGGTTGAAGCAAAATGAGCACGCCGCCAATCATGCGCGGAGGGGCCGTTGGGGATGCGACGCCGAAAGCAGTATTTCGGTGACCGGGTCAATGTTCACTTGAGCCCAGGCCGGTGTGATTACCGAGGACGCAGCTCAGTGACAGTCAGAAAGTGGGGATGGGTGGCGGATTGAAAGGAAGGAGGCGGCTTGAGGAGCTTGAGACAACACTTGAAGAGTATACCAAGAATCCAGGTGCGGCACAATTGATGAATAATCCGGACTTTGAGCCCCAATGACGAAGAATAAATATTAAATAGCAAAGATGCAGTAGGAGGAGGGCTCAGGACGCGGGGGTGAGCAAGCCGACAGCCAGGGGTTCTCTATATATGCATGCCATGCCGGTGACGCGTCATCTTGCCGTCAATGGTCGCTCCACTGCTGTTCCGTGCGATAAGCTGCGATCTGCCAAGAAAGCTGTGGAAGGCTGTGGGCTTGGTGACAACGGTCGATGGAATGAAAAGAAGCAACTCCAAGCGTAAGAAAGCTGTAGACACGCCCTTCCGAGAGCCAGATGAGCATAAAGAGAAAGCACATTTGGGGATAGAAGCAAGTGAACTGACAGTTGTACAAACAAAAAGGAGCCATAATCTTAAAGAACGATATCAGCCGAGAAAAAGAAACGGATCAACCCGAGAAAATGATACACCGGGGAATCGTGATCGCCCAATATATGGCCTGGCTTAGAATTGAACGAGGTTCCACCCGTGACCCTGAAGCTGAAGTGGCAGTAAACAGAAGTGTAGAAAGCACACAGGAAATTCTGCTTGTCTAGGCTCAACTCACCACGAAAAAAGAACCGAACCGTGGAAAACAGAGATGATATTCAACCCAGTCAACATCCTGCCCGCACAAGGGACTTGACAAGTCCAACCCCAGAGCTCAGCTCCTCAAAGTACCTTGTTGATCCCGCACGGGGAGCTCAGACCGTCTCTGGAGAAAAGAATCCATCTCACCGTCCCGTTCTACAGCTCACCTGCCAAATCAGGAAACACTCTCACTTCAAGGCCTTGTTTGCCCGCAGCCCCTCTGAAAGGACGATGATTTTGTTCCGGCGGGGAAGCGGTTATAAACCCGCATCGACTGTGTTCTCTGCGTCCACGATCCACGATGGACTGCGACCCGGCCTGCATCGAGTGTCTGTGCATCTGCTGCGACCCCAATTGCTGCAACTGTGACTGCGACCCGAGCTGTTGCGATCCCGATTGCTTGGGGTGTTGTTGCGACCCGAACTGCTGGAATGGATGCGCCGTTGGTACGTACCCACTCCCAGCGATGCTCAATCCTCAAATGCACACACAGGCAATTGGGGCTTATTCTGTACGTCCCTTCTGCGATGCTCGTCACCGTCACGCACTGACTTGACCCTCCACTGCAGCATGTTTCGGATTTGGCACTCCTGTCGACATGGGACTCCAAAATTCGGTGGCCCCGGCAATCGCACAGCAGCCCGGAGCCACGGCAGGAATGGTTTCTTCGTGAATAGTTGGATTGATGGGGGGAGGGGGTAGCACGAACAGAGGGACGGATGTTGCATTTGCGAACATGGACCTGTACATTCAGAATAATTGAATTACACTGCTAATACACCACAATACCCAACCAGTCTTTACATTATGTGAAACCAAGATACGGTGAAGAGCGAAATGAAGTGAAGATACGTGTTTAGTTTCTATCCAGCAAAGGCCAGATGGTATTGAATTAGAGCTTGTTCCAGATACGCAACAGCCTAGTCCTTAGCACTGGCGTTGTAAAGCGGGCAGAGTTGGTCCCACGCAGCTGATAACGCAGGGCATCAGTTCAATTCGAAAGGTATGGAATGGCTGCTCACGAGGCGGGTGCTCCGTTGCGATCTTGGGGATGTTTCAGCGAGGACGACGGCCAACCCGCTGATGGGAAGATATCTCGGGTCAGAAATCGAAAGAAACCGCCGTATTGAATGGCGAGGAGATCTAGAGATGAGTACTCACATCTGTAAATGCCAGTCGATGTGACAGTGGAGGAACCCTGCAAACGAGGAATCAGCCTTTGCTCTCCCACCGTATTGACAAGGGCTTACAAGGCCCGGCATTGTCGGTGAAGAATCTACGCGTATGTAGGTATGCTTGAAAGGAGTAGAAGTGGAATTTAGTGCTTACCGGAAGGTCGTATTATCCGTGGCTAGAGGACCAGTCGAAACTACGTCTCTGATAACCTGCCCCACAAAGGAATAGTCAGTCAGCTTTCGTGGAGTATGAGTAGGGACGAACCGGATTATTGTAGTTGTAGGTTGAATTCCCGGCACTCCGGACCACGTGGAAGTTGTGCTGAACAGCAGCACTTCAGTATCTGTACGGAGAACGACGGAATCGACGTACGCCATGTAGATGGAAAGGGTGCTGGAATAGCCCAGTCAGAATAGATGAGAGTGGGAAGTTTGGGTGACTCACTGGAGCACCAGGTGATCCACCCGGGATGCTGATCTCGATCGCTTTGTTGGGCGGAAGCTCGTATATACTTCCAGGCGGCAACAGATCCGCAGCAGAGTGAGCGCCGGACAAAATCTGAAGCAGCACCGGAGCCGTCGGCGGCACAAAGGGCTGTTCGACTCTCGTTCATTCATCGAAGAAAGGAAAGAAATACAAGGGACGCACAACACCGTTAACAGCCAACTGCGTCCCCGTGAACGTGATCTGCAAGTTCAAATTCACATCCGCTCCACCGGGATGCGGCGCGCCTGGAACAGCCGTGTTCACCAGCGGGTGAAGGTTCGTTTCAATCAAAGGGTTGCTCGAGGTAGAGGCGGTGGTCGTGGGATTCGCGTTGGGCGCGCCGGCGTATCGAAGGATGGCGCTGTTGATGCCGTTGGCAAAGCCCGTGTTGCCAAGGTTCGGCTGGGCGCGGACCCAGTAGTTGGAGACAGCTTGGTTGGCGGTGAGGACGAAGGAATAGCGTTGGCCCGCTGAAAGCATTCGTGTTAGAAAGTGGAAAGGCTTCAGGATGAAGTCGCACCGAAGATCTGGATAGAGTCGACGGTGAGGGGCTTGGTGTTGACTCCGTCGACTTCGATAATGGTAAAAGTGTGTCCGTCGATGCTAGACAGGAATTCAGAACCCATGTAGCAGGTGAAAACATCATGCTAATTACCTGAATACCCAATTCGGGTCACATGAGGTAGAAACCAGGCGGAATCTATAGCGCTTGCCGTGTGTGACACTGATGACCGCCAAAGGAGAGGAAGGTCCGCCTGCATAGCGACCCAGGCCGTTGACTGGTGGCGGGAGCATCAGTACCAACGACATCTACACAAAGGCGCGTACTCAGAGTTGAATTGAAGGTCGGGATCAAGGGTGCCGAGGGAGACGGGAAGTGATACCAGTCAGCCAAGGTGATCACGGTGGACTCTGTGCGGCGGGTCGTTATAACAGCAGATGACATACACATATGTTGAACAAACCGTCGTCGATATCTGTAGCGAAGGCCCGTCAGCTCGGGGCACCACCCTGAATTCGAAACTTTCGCTCACCGTACAAATGCTTCTGCGGATCATTCGGATCGTACACGACGAATGGCCCGCGCAAGCCATCACAGTATTGTGTCGCTGAAAGAAAGATGAGAGACCGATTAACTGATTGGGACCACGAAGCACGCGTACCTAAATGGCTGTGGTACCAGAACGTGCCTATATTCACCCACTGTCAGTACACAAGAGGGCGGAGGATTACGGGACATCATGCCTGCTTGACCCCTATGACTAGGATCAGAAAGTCCGTAAACAAGGGAGATGTTTTCACTCACGGAACGGCGAAGTCGTAGAGGAAGGAGTTGCCCGGAACGATGGGGCACTGCGTGACGAAGGCGGGTCCATCGTCCCAGTTCGTGCCAGCCTGGAAGAAGCCGTGCCAATGCTGTGGATCGTTTAGAGAATGTCGAGTTGAGAAGGAATGTGCACGGACAATACTGGTGCTTTTGAGCATGGTGCTGTCCGTGAGATGGTCGATCACGTTGAGCTGGAATGTATCTCCCTTGTTCCCCCGGATGAGAGGGCCGGGGAACACGCCATCGGCGAGGACAGACCTGTTTGCGAGTTCAACGTGTGATTGAGGGAGGACACAGGGCGAACGTACGATCTAGAGAAGCCATCAGGGGAGATGACCTTGTTTGAGATCGTCAACGGGGTGTTGGGGCCGATCGCAGCCAGTGTTCCCCATGCAAGGGAGAGAGGGACGAAGGCGACTGAGAGAATCATCGAAAACTAGAGATCCTGGGTAAGGCACCGTGCATCGCAGCTTTATACAGAACGGAGGTCCTTGTTTTGGGGAAATTCCGAGACCCAATATTAGGATCCCATGGTAAGAATCCTGACCGGAAATGTGATATTAGAGTTCCAAGAATAACGAGGAGTGCGGAGCAATCACGCCGTCTTGTCCATGATGCGAGCCTGTTGATGTCGTTCGCCGGGAGTTGCCTGGAACTGTGAACAAGCTTAATGATGAAGTGAATGGGTGGTGAATGGGCGACACACTGATAAATGATTCTACGATTAATTTCGCATTTGTGGATGCACGTCTGTCGTTCCTGAAACCTGGGGACAGTCAGCCACACGTTAATGTCTGACTTGTACATCCATGAAGCCACCGTTTACCGTCGAAATCAGCGCAGAAAAACTAGATGGAGGGAGGAAGCAAGAGCGATCATGCTTGTTGCTGTTTGGCGATGTGAGTCATCCTCAAGTCATCCCTTGCTCCTGACCATCACCACCGTCCGACTCCGACTTCTCCCCAGGCCCTGGATGCATTTCAACCGGAAATCTAGTGATCCTGGGTTAGCCTAACGGATACGATGAAACGACATTCGATCCCGCTTTCATCTTTTGTGGCGCCGATTCCCGAACGCACCTTCTGCGGCTTTCCCAGTGATACACTCGGTAACTCCGAGAAAAATATGCACCAATCAAGCTAACCGCGGCTATTTTCGGGCCTACGTCGTTTCAAACCTCGCCTGTATGCTCACGGCCAGAACAGAACAAATGGATACCGCCCGCGCCGCCCGGATTCAACTTTGAACGTTCCAGGCACGCATAGACTGTAGCATTTTGCGCAAATGGAACACATTGAAAACCTATTTCCGATGCCATGGATACTTCATACCAAAGCCCTTTGACGCAAGACCTCGAAGGAACACGTTTCTCATCCAGATTCCACATTTCGGAACCCACACGGAATGTATTCAGTTTCTTGTCACGACCGTCATCGACGGAGGCTTCCCGCAAAGTTCACCGAAGGTGAGTAAGTTCAACGATCACAACCGCTGGACCCTCGTTCTAGAATGCTACATCCGAAGTACTCGGGACAACATTTACCACGGCTACATACCTGAGCCTCATTTGCGGCGCCTTAAACTGCGGTGGAAAGTTGAATTCGATGCGCTATTAATACGCCATTGCAGACATCTCGCATTCAATCGTTTGCAGAATCAGGATTCAGTTGTTGGTGGCGAGATCCTCTTCTTCGCATCATTCATTCATGTCCGAATGTGTGAACGCCGCACCTCAGGCCTCCTCGTATGTCGACTTCTCCTGGGTGTTCCGAACTGGTCTCGCTGATCATGCAATGGCGGAAGTTGAACGGACATCAGGCTGCGGTACCGCGCGAGAGAATTGAGTGACACTATCCAATCTGCGCGGGCGCGATGTCAAGGCCAGGAATCCGGGAAGTATTGGGTGCTGCAACACTTTCCCCACAGAAATTCCATACACGTGCCTGGAATCGGGCGGTCAAGTCATAGATGGGACTAGGAACTAGGCGGCTCTGGCGGTTTCAGGTTAACTGGGACGATTCGGAATGCCGTGAGGGGCAAGTATAGGTATAAGTGGCAGGATGTTCCAAAATATTTTCCGTCGTCTAGATAAATATAATGCATCTCCTGTTTGTCATGATCGGGACTCGCCCTGAACCTGACCTCCCTCATCGCAACCAAGCGACTCCAGTGCGGCAACCCCCAAACCCGGGCAACCTTGCCCAGAATGAATCCCTCCACGCATCGTGCCTCTCCAAATGCTAATGCTTCGTCTGTTTCGAATCCAGAGAGGGTCTTGCGTCTGCCGAGAGGACAGTTTTTGTGGGGTTATATGCGTACCGTCCCCGGCGACCTCACCCCCCCTCCTCGCAATCATGCCAGGCCCACTCCAAATGCTGCTGCGATGAATGGCTTCTTCAGATCCATTCCCCCGGATGTTTCTGGCTCGGATTTAGACAGGGCCTTAGACTTGGAGTCATCTAACTCGAACATTGCGGGTTATATCCGTACGCCTAAATCGAGAGCTCGCGCTGTTGAAACTTGCATGCCTGCGGTGCTGTGAGCTCGCATCCTTGTTCTTTTCCAGTAGTTACTAATGTAAACCGGTGTCGTCAAAAATCGTGACAGTCAGGCACATCCGAATTGCCTTAGGCTTATGCCGACCATTGATCCTGGTTTGAATCCAAGCATGCGCAGTGCTATGAGTTGGATAGGAGACCGTATTTTTCCGATTTATTGTCTTGCTCTTTTTAAAATACAGGTGGGCGAGGGTTGGCCGGCCATGAAACATTTCATGTTTTCAACCAAAAGCACGTGATATCACAATCAGTCAGGTTCGTGCTGCTGTAGACGCATGGACAGCTCACAGCAGGGGTTTGAAATTCCTTGCACTTGGTTTCTTTCTCCCCGAGAACAAAAACGGTGAATTCTTCCGATTCAGGCTGGGTCCCAGAGCGGATTCGAACCGCTGGTGACCTGCAGGCTCAAGAGTCAATTTTCCTATGAAATGGGACCTACCATAAGCCGGATGAGCTTCCAACCTTATTGACTAAGATTGAGGGGGAAGCAAGAATGTTCAATGTAAAATGCAGGGTTTCGGTCTCGGAAACCGACCAGGCGCATCAACTCATGCAATTTGTTCCAAGAAACTTACATTCGACATCTTACCACACCAAGCCCGTCAAATCTACGTTGGCCAATCTTTGCCTCTGCTTGCACTCCTCCTTGTGGTCGCACCAATGTGCCTTCTGACACGCTCGCGAGCAATACCAGTCCTACGTCGTCACAGAGAGGCGACATGAGAGAACGATGGGAAACCCACCTGCTTACACCCCGCGCACTTCTGCCACTGCGCAATGCGCTCTTCCTTTTTTTTGCAGGAAGGATCACTGCATGGACGAAAGACATGATCCTTCACGACGGGGTCGTTGCTGATCCAATCCCACGGACCCGGCTGCGACCAGAGGCCCTGCGCGAGCCACAGATGGTCTCGAGCATCCTCGAGCCCGTTGATGGTCCGCGTCGCGTGGGTGTCTACGTCGACTACTGGAGGATAAACACCATCAATAAATACAGATTGAACACCACGTACCGCGCTCCTTGAACTTGCCCAGCACTTTGATCAACACCGCCGGAAATTTGGAGACAGCGAGATGGAGGTACTGCCTTGCGAGCTCGGAGTCGCCATCCACAGTGAAGGCTGCGAGGGCAGCGGAGTAAATCGTCTGCAGGTTCATGAATGGGTTGGTAACATCCTCTAGCTCCTCGGGCGTCATCGCCGCGCGATTCGGGGGAGCAAAGTCAACCTCGGATCCACGGGGCGGTCCACCGCTCTCCAGCCATGCCCGGGCAAAGTAGAGGGCGTCCACAGGCCGTCCGGCATGTAGTAGGAGCGGACCCATCCATCCCTGGTGTCCCAGGTTGTCTGATTCGCAGAGGCGGAGGATCTCGATGTTAGTCGCTCTGTCAGGGAGAAATGAGTCGCATGTAACGAGTAGTCATGGGAGTCGTACGCTGCCTCTTGCCAGCGTTGTGAGCTGATATAGGTACGAGTCAGCATTGAAAGGAGTCGCATGTATGGGCGGGTGGCGAGGATTCCCCAGAAGTTTGGGGCGCCCTGCCTGGACGTCAATTCGAAGCAGTCGGGTCCCAGGAAGCGTTTCAAGTGCGTACGGCCTGGAGAAAAGCTCAATGCCATTATCGCTTCAAGCGATCATGGTAACACACCGATGGCCTCCGATGTCGTCAAGAACCCGATCTGAGCGTCAGGCGTCGGCATAGTAGACGACAGAGCTACACAAGCATCGAGATTGTTGGGGTCCTCGATGGCCTTGACGAGGAACGGAATGGCCTCTTTCGCTTTGCGTTCTTTGAGTAGCTCGTGTGCGCGTCTGTAGCTTCGGGGGTTTCAGATGCTTTGCATGGGCGCAACTTGTGGCAAGTGAGGCGCACTTGTACTCTGACTCCTTTGAGATCGTGCCTCCTCCAATACCCTTGACGCCCTCCAGCCCGAATCCTGGGAAAGACATGGTGGTGGGAGACAAAGAGAACACGAGGCACTGCTGACAAAGGCTGTTGATATTTGTCCTTGTGTGAGAATCGGATCAGAACAGGCTTCCGAGACTTTCTTTTTGAACCTTGGGTTTTTTCCCAGAAATTCCTGTCCACCGAGTTCCGGCTTAGATCCTGGAGCATGTCACGGACAGAGGGTATATGACTCAAGTATGGACGGCACTTGACAACATCCAAGGAGATTTTGAACTCGGACGGCGTCGTGCGAGGAAGCGGAGGCTATAGAAAGAGTTTTTGAGGAACAATACTCTAGATGACATTGTGCATATGTTAAATAACAGCAGTGGCCTTGAAATATCGAGACAAGTCCGAAAAAAATTGGGACATTCAGTGAGGTAACATCGTAACGGGGACATTCAACACGTTGGGCGTACGGAATTTGAGCTTCAGCACGATCTAGAGAGCCCGTACCTGAGTAGCTGGGTCAGCCATTCGAGAAACTCGGTCGAAATGACAACTCATATGCACACCTAGTCGCAGCTATTCCCACGTTCAACAAAAGCTATTCTGCGCACGCGTCCCGATGTGAATCCGCATCCCACGCGCAGCCAACGCACGCAAGGCCGGGACATTCACCAGCGGCATACCATCGGTAGGATCAAGCCGATACGCAGGCCAAAAGAGACTGAAGGATTCGAGCCGAGCGTGCCCTGCATCTGCGTCGGAGGAGGACGACTCGCATCTGGAATCAAGCGCCTGGAGGAGCGTATCACCCACCCGATCCGACAGCGCCTCCGAGAGGACGAACGTCCGGAGGCGAGGTACAAAGTCGGGCGAGGTACGCCGGCCCAACGCATGAATGATATCAGGCCGGAACTCTCTGTTGATGTTGATGTGCGGCCCTGGGACGGTGAGTTCCAACGTCGTGAGCGCCGTAAGGTGGTGGAACCAATGCACAGGAGCGGTGGGCGACAGTCTGACTGCGAAGGATCGCAGTGTGTGAGATACACGAGACAGGAATGGGATGATACTTCTATCGAGGCCGGGCCAGCACCTCGCTTGGATGCTCACGCTTGGATGCTCAGTTTCTCCAAGGCCGGAACGGCGAGGAGGGGTAGGATGCTCTCGTCGTGCCGTTGAGTGGATACGGTGAGAGACACGAGGGAAGAGTGATGCAGTTGTGGTTCTCCTGCTTCTGGCATCGCCTCGTTTCTGAGCTCAAAGGTATCTTGGCGCTTGAACTCCTGGAGGGCCGGCGCCTGCCGAAGAGCCTGGATGCATTCCGCGCGGGACGCCTGCGCTAGCTCCAGCGTCGTCAATTGCCCCCACGGTATGGTCGAGAGCAGCGAGGGCGGCAACAACTCGAGCGCCAGATGACGAAGGGCGGGAGCGGCGTGGGGTTTGAATATCTGGATGGGGCCCTCGTTCCGGTCTGCGCGGCGGTAGATGCAGATCCGAAGAGTTTCGAGCACAGGAAATGATGGAACTGGATCTAGAGTGCGGAGGACCCCTTTGAAGGCAATCTACTGCAGGTACTGCAATCGCGAGGCGTGGTTATGAATGAGCACGTCCAGGTGAGCGGAAGATTCATAGGCGACGTAGTGAATACGGAGAGTAATAGGACGAGTGCCGGAACGTTTGAGCCACGACTCGAGCGCGGGATAGTGCGTTTGGATGATAGGATCGCGCAGAAACCAGATCGTGTCCCACAGCGCGGGGGTGGACAAAGCCACGTCCCTCCAGTACCGGCAGACGCGGATAAGAAGCAGTGGTGTGGTGTTATAGCCAAAGGATGGGTATGCGTCGAAACACCACTGGAAAATTTCAGCAGTGATTTCGGGGGCCAGGGTGAGCACTGAGGACGGGATAGGTGACGAGATTGAGCTCGGAAAGGATGTTGGAGCGCCTGCTGCGGATGTCGTCGAGACCGCTGGCATTGTTGGTTTGAGAGACGCTTTCGTTGAGCTCGTACAGCTGTTGTCGCAGCTCGCGGCGTCGCTGCATGGTGGTAGGAGGCAAGACGGGATTTTGATTCCCGACCGTGCGACAAATTCTTGGGCCAATCACGAGCTCTCTCCGCCGTACTCAAGTTACTTTCCGCCGCGCGTCTATGATTTCTGGCCGAGCGCTAGCACACTCCACCCGCACTTGCCCGCCCTTTGTCAGTACGGCTCCTGGCCAGCTGACTCAGGCCTCAATAAGTATTCCACCGACATGACCAAGGGGCTTCAAAAATGCGAATTTCTTGTATGGGGTCTCCAATGTGTGATGTAGACTCTTGGGAGTATAGGAAAAATTATTTGAGGCTAATCGGCCCAGCGGTTGTCGAGAAAGAATGAAAAGATTATTACTATATCGGTGGGGAGGGGTAGGTACAGCCACTACCAAATATGGTAACTGCATGAGTGCGAGTTGGCGGGAGTTCGATTCAGTGAACCGGCAGAAGCGTGGGGCATTTTTTATTCGCTACTTGCACACCTTTTGAGTGGCCCGATAGGCTCAACATGCATTGTGTACACAGAAAATATATATTCCTTCAATACTGGGGCTCTTGTGTAGTGTACTGAGGCGATGTTGCCCGGAGATAATGCCTAAAAAGGAAGATCTGATGGGATCAATCATTACGTAGGGAGGGAGGGTCCCTCGACCCTCTGAAAAAAAAAATTGGAAGGTATGTTACATTTTTCTTATCGTTGAAGCCCCTTGGACATGACGATACATCGGATTCCCTCTCCATCTCGCGCCCCTGCCAACTGCTCCCTTTCTTGCTGTGGTCATTGTACCATTGTTATACTCCGATTGCCAGAGATTTGCACGTGTTCGCATGCAAGATACTGGCCCCCGCGTCGACTCAGGAACAATGGCTGGCCCAAGCCCTATCACTGCTCCCAGGCGGTACACTGCTTTGTTCTCGTGGCGAACAATTGTGCGGGTTCATGCTTCAGCCTCAAATGGAAATTCAGTGACCTCTGGCCACGCATTGTCTGAGGGACCTATATAAGTGCCGAGTGACTTGAGGGCTTTGCACCAACTCTCCTCCGTCCCCCGCATTTCTTGAAATAATCGTACGTGGTCGATTCACTTGATTCTGTTGCGAACGCTGACCACAATAACAGCATGGATATCGACAACAGTCCCATCGGACATCTGCCCCCCGAAATTCTCGAGGTCATCTTCCGACTTTTCATCGCATCTTTTAGCCCACTGGCCGAGATCGACGCGATTCTCCTGCTCAGTCGTGTCTGTCCGCGGTGGCACGCCATCTGCAACAGTACGCCGCTGCTCTGGACACAGCCCTATTTTCACCGCTCCAAATCCCCTTCGTTGAACAGCGAAATCATATCGACAATCCTCTCACGCTCGGACGGTCTCCCGGTGTCTGTCATAATCGACATGATCAGTCGTCCGGAGCACGCTCCAGAGGCCGTCCTCGAATACCAACCGCTTTTGGACGTCCAGGACAGGCTGGAGAACCTCGTCCTCGCTGTTCAACGCGGTGACGTCGTTCCACACGCCACAGAGATGCCAAAATTCCCCCTCCTCGCCTCGCTCGACATTACCATGACAGACGATTGCGAGGAGCCGTCTGAATTGCTGGCCCTGGGAGAAATCTTTCTCAGTTCCTGTCCCTCTCTGCGGACCTTCTCCCTCACCGTGCAGAACACCCTCCTCCCTGCGCGCATCCCCAACCTCCCACTCCATCAACTAACCTCTCTCACGCTGGTCACCCCTATCCAAGACATGGCGCTCTACGACATGCTCATCCAGTGTTCTCTCCTTGAGGACCTTCACGTGGAGGAAGTGGAGGAAACGGGCGAGGTCCGCACGCGTCCCGTTCACATCATGCCTGCACTCCGGTCGTTGGATTACACGACGGCGGCGGACTGTCTCGGGGACATCCTCGAACGGCTTCGGTTTCCGCTCTTGGATTCCCTCGCCCTCTCCTCCGCGCAGCCGGAACACGCGTTGCCGTGGGACCCCGTGCCCATCATCCTCGAGCTCCACGAGGACTCCCCCTTCCAATTACTTCATCTTGCGATGAGCGGGCTGGATACCATCCCAGAGGAGCTCGTCGTGCTTCTCCAATGTGTGGCGCCGACGCTGGAGACGCTCGTGCTCGATGATATGCCGCACGTCTTGCCTGTATTCGCGGCACCGTTCGACTTGACCCTCCCTCGGCTCACTACATTGGAGATATCCGGCTGCAGCGACGAAGTGGACGGAGCTGAACTCGTGCAGTTGGTCGACTCGCTTTTGGCCCATCGTGGCGAGTCCAATGGCGCGTTCCCGGCTCTCCATTCTGTTCAGCTGAAGCTGGATGGAGCGTTGTTGGATGAGGCGGTGGAAGAGCACCTCGCGCGGGTGGAAGCAGACTCGAACGGGTTTTTTAGGGCTCTTGGGGAGCGGGTTGAGGAGGAGGAAGAGGAGGAGATTTACTAAACGAGATAGAATGCTGGCCTTTTATAATTAATGACATAACATCCTTCATCGACTTTGAGCTCTCCTTGGGAGTAAAACTACCTGCTGCGTGCCGCGATCTCACTCGCTTGCCGAATCAAGGAGTCCCCATGCACAAGCTGGTGTCTTTCGAGCAGTAAAATTTAAATAAAGCAGCGTTCGACCAAATAATGGGCTCCAGCGGATTCGAACCGCTGGCATTCGACCGTGGTTCGACTTGGCACTTCTTGGTTGAACCAGACAGATCCCTCCCCCTTCACTTACTTGAGTCGTCCGCAATATTGGGGACACGTTGGAATGGTTGCACTGCATGTTACTACCACACTGTAACTAAAACTAAACTCAAGGACCCGAGCCTGTGCAGTACGTTCCCTAATGATATCCACGTTCCATTCTGCTCCGCTCATCTACATTAATCCCCAGATTTACCTGCAACATCGGATTTCACTCCAGCAATCCTAATTCGCCAGACGGGTTCGTCTCGAGCGCACTGAACGGGTTCGGGGCCTTCTATATTGTCCAGCACTCCCAGAGTGATGGCGGGGCGCTGGAGGTGTCTTTCACCTACACTCCAGGCTCGACGTCCCTATTCCAGATGATCGCGCCTACGGATTATCCATATATGGGCGATATACTGTAAAATAATTACTACGATTACATCCCTTTCAGAGTGCAGGCTCTGGGTCGCATTTCAATTGTAATTCGGTGTTTGGATCCCATCTTGGGGGGTCGCGTCTTGGATAACATCTGCAGGATATTCACTCCTTTTCAAAAAGAGTCTTCGTGATTCTGCCGATGTGCCGATAATGTTGGCAGTGATGCGATACTGATAGGCTAAGTATTCCGAACTTGTTGGAATGCTTACTTTCTCTGTCTTGCACCTAATGCCCAACCACTTTGGAAGTTGATATGATGCTTCCCTGAGTCTTTTAAGAAAATTCATACGAGGCAGAGCATCAAATCTGGCAGTGCAAGCCAACTGAATATTTTGATCTGCCATTTATCTTTTGAACCGAACCTCTGCACCATCACATCTGCCGATACTCAATCAATCGGCATTCTAGCTAACGGCACTACACCACACCATGGAGGTTGAAATCCGGGGAGTTGTTGGAACCAAGTTGAAACCGTAAGAAATGTTGTACTCCAAACGGCGACCAACCTGGAGTTGTGCTCGAAACCCGGGTTACCATATGCACATGCCATCCAAATGAGTCCCAATAATTTTTTTACAGTATATGTGCCATATCCATATGACGGCTACTTGTACATGGGGGCCATCATCGGGAACCCGGCGAACGGCAATAATTTCGGGTCGGGGACATCGAACAGGTGCGCATGCGTACTTTGATTGTTACGTCTCTTGCCGTCCCAGATTCTCAACTCCCTCCCAGTTTTGCGTTCCTGGGAAAGTCCGATCCAGTTCCTGAGGGCCCTCCATCGACCGCCACCGGGAATTCGTACAGGGACTCCATCACGCTCAGTGGCCTCGGTGTTGAGACCGCCCTGTGGAGTTATGATACCGCCACCACTGTGCGCACACCTACATGGATCAACGAGAATGGAGACCGCGTCACGGCGTACGTGATGTATGATAATTGGAATGGTGAGCTCTTTCCCCCTCCCCCATGTTAATTCTGACCCCCGGATTCATAGGCGCGTTCTTCATCACTGGACAGAGCCCACTTCTGGCCCCGGGTTTGCCGATTTCACCAGACCCTGTGGTGCGTATCTCTCTCTCACAGCTGCTTGACGGGATATTAACGGGACACACAGACGTTTACATGTGTCCTGCCTGTGCCGCTTGATGATTGAATCCCTAATTTGGAGGGGTGTCTTGGAGTCTGTCGACGGTTGCATTACTGTCGCGCACTAGATTCTTTTGGTTGCTGGGATCGAATATACCTTGGTTTGAATCGGTCGCGACCGGGATAAATGCACTTGCCATTAGCTTATAGGGCCGTCAGCGAAGCACGCTGGATCGCCTTGAATGCGGAGGCCAAATAGTCCGATTAATGTCAACCAGAGTTCGGTCTTGACCAGATCTGGTGGAAGCCATGTTGAATGGCCGTGCACACTTCCTGTATTGGTTTCAGCTACATGGAATGGAACCTTTACGGCTGGCACTTGAACCCCAAGGACACCAGCTGCCTTCCGCGCAACCCTCGTTCGAATCGAGGTCCGGTATTACCTGTTTGCAAGTCCGCAAATACTTGTTTTTTCGCTCTGGATCTCGCAAACATTAGAAGCAAAAACACATCGTACATTTCATCCTTTATATATCATGCATTGCATACAAACTCCAAGGAGTGGCAAGGACCATCTGCGTTCCATCTTACTACCATGTTAATGCTGTGAGGGTAGAACAAACCTTGTTCGATTCGAGCTATGTTCATATGGCGAACATGATCATCGTTTTACACTCCTGTTCTGTAAAACCAAAAGTTTGAACGTACATTCATGCTTTACCTATCGTACATCGCATAACAACAACGTTTATATCAAGCAACCCCAAATCCCTCCATACGTACACCGACTTACTTCATAACAGGCATATTCACCGACACACCCTCGCCCGCCACATGCGCGTCGTCCGAGCGCCAGAGCGTCGTGGTCGTCTACAACCGCAAGAGTCAGCACGTGAAGAAGCGAAGAGAAGACCAAAACCGACCTTGGTTTGAGTGTAAAAGTTGACACCCCTACGAGGTTCATTCGTCAACTTTCCATTCCATCCTCCAGCAAAGAAACAACAAAGGACGTACCCCTTTCCATAGAAATTAATATCCCCCAAGAAGCTACCCTTGTTCCCCGTCCACGAAAACATGGGCAATGGCACCGGGATGGGGACGTTAATACCAATCTGCCCAACCTCGACCTCGGTTTCGAATTTGCGGGCGATAGGGCCGGATTGGGTGAACAGGGCGGCGCCGTTGCCGAATGGGTTGGCGTTGATGAGCGAGATGGCTGAAGAAAGGTCGGGGGCGTAAAGCACGCAGAGGACAGGGCCGAATATTTCTTCCCTGGAGAGATAGAGGGGGTGGGTTATAAGAAGAAGGGAGGGTGGAAAAGAGGACGCACTTGTACGCTGTATGCTCAGTGGAAACCTCGACCACCGTCGCACCCACGAAATTGCCATCAGCGTAGCCCGCAATCTGAACACCTCGTCCGTCAAGGAGAACTTTGCCGCCCTTGCCCTCCTTCTCCACCGAGTCGATGTACGCCTCAATGCGCGCCTTGGCAGCAGGGGTGGTCACGGGGCCGCTGGAAAGTCCCAGTCAGTTAGTGCATTTGTTGGAAGGAGAAGATGAGAACGCACAACTCGGCACCCTTCTCGAATCCCTGGCTAACCTTCAGCGTTTTCGCCTTTGCGACGAGGTCGGGGATAAAATCTTTCGCCGCGCCCACAAAGACGGCTACGGAGATGGCCATGCATCTCTGCCCCGCAGCTGTAACATTGTGAGTCGCGTATCACTATTATCACTGAGGCGTAATACTCACCACCACACGCAGCACCGAGCAGTGCGTTGATCGCCTGGTCCTTGTTCGCTGTATCCCTCCATTCAACAATCTGCATCTACAGAATAAGGACGTGGACTCACCATCGGGCATGACAACCGCATGATTCTTCGCGCCCATGTTGCACTGAACGCGTTTACCATTCTTCGTTCCCCTTCGATCGTTCGTTGAAAACAAAGAGGCAGGACTGAAGCAAGCACTCACAAATTGTAAATATGCTCCCCCGCGCGATTGCCCCCGACGAAGCTGATCGCCTTGATGAGGGGGTGCGTGCAGATAGCATTGACGGTCGGAACCGTGCCGTGGACAATGTTGAGTACACCTGCGGGGAGGCCTGCGGGAACGAAAGTTCAAATAGCTGGAAGGGACGAAAAGCAGTAGAAACGCACCCGCACGTATACACAACTCGGCCAAGATCATCGCCGCACCAGGATCACGCTCGGAGGGCTTGAGGATGAGCGTGTTTCCCGTGACGAGCGCCATGGGGAGGGTCCACAGTGGGATCATGGCGGGGAAGTTGAACGGAGCGATGCTGGGATGTCGGCGTTAGACAAGCAAGACGCCGGAAACGCAAAGACGGAACGCACCTCGCACAAACACCCAACGGCACCTTGCGCGTCTCGGTATCCATGTCCTTGCTCACTTCGAGCTTCTCGCCCATCAACGTAGTGGGGATCGCACATGCCGATTCGACGACTTGGAGACCACGGAGGACGTCACCTTGGGCATCTGCAGCGATCAGTTAGTTGATATGCATTGGCGATGTGAGGTGATGCATGAGGCATGATGCGACTCCGAGTTCGGAGAACGGGGTGGAGGGTGGAACGCACCAGCAAAGGTTTTGCCTTGCTCGAGGACGATGGCGCTCGCGATCGTGTCCATATGTTGCCGGATGAGGGCTTGCAGTCTACAAAGGTCAGGCAAGAACGGAGAAGGTTGCAAAGCACGCACTCCAAGGCGAACCGCTGGCGCTTCAACACGCTCGTCGCCTTCCAGCCTTTGAAGGCCTTGGAAGCTGCTTGGACGGCGCTCTCGAACTCTGCAGAATAACGATCAGGACGATCATCGGAGACTGTAAGGCGACTTACCATCGGCCGTCGTCTCAGGGACGCGCGAAAGAAGGGTTTGAGTAGCCTGTCCAACATTTAGGTTTCAGTCCTCTTGTTCTCAGAACAAGACTCACTGGATCCAAGACATCGATCCATTTGTCCGTCTTACTCTCCAGGAACTCGCCACCGATAAAGTTTTTGGTCGTTCCCCCGAGGAAGTTGGTGCCCTTCCAGTTGGCGGAGAGCTCTTCGGCTTTGGATTGTGAGAAAGCGTTCAGGGAGGGCATGGTGGCGAGAGACGAGACAAAAGAACGCGAAGGTAGACCGGAAGTCCTATCCCGGGTCACGCGCTCTTATTGTGTGGGCTAATTCCCACGTCTGTCACCATTGGCAAAAGTCTGTTACGTGATCCGGTCAATGGTTGAATGGCCAAGCTCCGCGTGATCCCAGTTGCATTCAAACCCCAGGGTCAGAACAAGCAATCGGACTTGAGCCGGACGCCGATTCGCGTTAGAATGGACTTTGTAATGTTTCACCTTTTGTCAAGGCGGAGTCCAACGGAGACGGGGCAATGATATTCCGTCTACTCGGAGGCTCTCCGTCCTCCGCTTCAAGTTAGACGCGGAGTAGTTTTGAGAGCATCAGCGGTCCAATTGACAGAGTGCGAAATATCCAGGGACACTTCCGTACCTCGAATTGGGGAATACTCGGGCATACCGCATGCAGTGGTTCGAATCCACCTCTGGTCACTAACCCAGGGCCAGTGCAGTGGCAATTTTTATGCGCCCTCTCTCAGGTCCGTCTAGCCTCTAGCTTGAAAACCTTCAGAAGCGGATCCGAATCGCACCCCGTGCATGTGCTCCCACTGGTTCGAAAAAAATACAAAGAGGTGTACAGCAAGAAGTACTAGCCACCCAACTCGGAAGCCCTGCAACATAACGGACCCCGAATACGTATCCCAAGTACCTTGCAAGTCAAGCTACCGACGGCGGTTCGAATCCGCTCCGGATCATGAATCATAATTGCCAGTTGCTTTTTTCTCTCATCGAAAGAATCTGTGCTCAATACATTCAGGCTGGCACACAGTCTTGCATGTGTTTGCAGTTCAAGATATCCGCGGCTCGAAGCCAATGCAACCGAACCCTCGAATTTCAACTACCAGCCACGTGTGACACTGACCTTACAGAGACAGATGACACTCGGTGACAGTCTCGGATGAGGATCAGTTCAAATTCAATCGGGTGTCCTGGTTATGTGGATACATTGGCTAGGAATCAAGGTGTATACCAATAATCGTGGCAGGCACGAACAAATGCAACTACGGCACTGGTATAAATAAATATTGTTGTATCAGCGCCAAGGGCAACTCGGCCAAGTGGGTGGCCGCGGAGGATGAAAGAAAAGAAGAGAAAAACATTGCCGGCGCAGGTGTCCATGTACGCCTGTATTCCGAGACTGGACTCACACCCTCAAGTTCATCTCCATCAGACCTCAAAGTTGAACCAACCCTCCAGGACCAAAGCTTCTTCAAGATTCTATTTAGTGTTCGGTCGATTTCCTAACGAGATTCAAGTACACATTGAAACAAGAGGGGTTCGAGGTCAAAATCTTTGGACTCGGATTGCACAAAAGAAATCCCGCAAGCCCCCGAATTGCTTACCCTGGAGTCGAACCAGACGTGATCGTACAAGTGCTCCGCTCCTTGAGCTGGTCGTAGGGACATCAACCTTCTTTTCACCCAAACCGGGTTCTTGATGGGTTCGAGCTGACTTCCTTGGACTCAGACAATCAACCAATTCAACCCAAAAGTTTGTAAATATCTTCCATCCTCGGTGATGCCCCAGCCTAGAGTCGAACCAGGTGACTGGGTAGCCGCGTGAATATTGTGGACAGCGAATTATACAGTGTATCTGACCCTTCAACACCCATGTCATAATCCCGTCTCGAATTGAACGAGGTTTGTTCAAAACTCATGCAACGAGCAAGGAAGAGAGAAGTGGATTGAACAGAGATATCAACCCCTTCATGGGTTCAAGTTGCGAGTATGAACCCCCAAGGCCAGCTGAGAGCATATGTCAAGTAAGTATTCGATGTGACTAGTCAGAATAACTGTTCATTCGTATATTTCCTCCACCTCGACCCCCTCACCCCGGTCCCAAAGATCCCTGAAAAACCCGTTCGATTCTTCCTCCACCGACGCGAGGCGCTCTTCCACCGCCTCATCAAACAACACTCCATTCATCTGCAGTTGAACCTGACGAAGAGCCGGGAACGCGGCATTTGACTCGCCACGATGTGCCCAAAGCAAATCGACCAACTGCAGGAGGGCAGTTTCATCTACTGCTTCACTATTGCAGCGGATCTCCAATGTGGCGAGCCGAGGAAAGATCAACCCGGTGAAGAATGAAGGCTTGAGGACGTACGGCATATCGACGAAAGCGAGGATCTGCAGCGTCGGCCCCGCAAACTGGAGGAGTGGGGCGAACTCCTCTGGCGTGATATCCAGCCCGCTCATCGTGAGACTGAGTAATTGGAACGGAACGCCCTCGTGGAGTTCGAGTAGGATCTCCACGGGGTCCCACGGCAGGTCGCATCCCGGGCGAGCGGAGCCGACGGTGAGGGAATCTAAAAGCGGGAACCGAAGTCGGCGTAGGACGTCCCCGAGACAACACTCTGCTGCGCTGTAGTTCAGAAAACGGAGGGCGGGCATGGTGTGTATGGGAAGCTCGTGGACCTCACCCATTTCCTCCACCTCTCCAACATGACACTCCTCGATGAGGGGGCACTGGATGAGCATGTCGTAGAGTGTAGCGTCTCGCACAGGGAGGAGCAGAGTGAGGGAGATTAATTGGTGGAGGGGTAGGCTGGGGATAGGCGGAGGGTGGAGGAGGACGTTGTACACTGTCAGGGAGAAGGCGCGGAGCGAGGGACAGGAACTCAGGAAGATTTTTCCCAGGGCCTGCAACTCCGACGGTGAGTCGTCTGCCATGGTAATGTCGACCGAGGTGAGGATGGGGAATTTCGGGAACTCCTTAGTGCATTGGATGACGTCACCGGGTTGGACGGCGATCTCGAGGTTTTCCAGCCTGTCCTGGACGGCGAAAAGCGGTTGGTAGTCAAGGACTGCCTCTGGAGCGTATCCCGCAGGACCCATCAGGTCGATCGTCACAGACACGGGGAGATTGCCCGAGCGGGAAAGGATTGTCGACACGATTTCGCGGTTCAACGAAGGGCTTTTGGAGCGGTGGAAATATGGCTGTGTCCAGAGCATCGGTGTCTTGTCGCAGATGGCCTGCCACCGCGAACAGACGCGTCTGAGCAGAAAAATGGCCTTGATATCGGTGAAGGGGTCGCACGATTCGATGAAACTGCGTAATATGAGCTCGAGGATTTCGGTGGGTAGACGTCCCACTCTGTGGGTTCTGTGGATATTCATGCTGATATCTGGGTGAGCGTCCGCACGAGATTCAAGTTAATCGGCCACGTACGATTTCAAGAAATGTGGGGAGAAAGAAGAAAGGTCGTGAAAAGCCACCAAGTCAGCTAGGCCTTTTATAGGTCTCGCGGACAATGCATGGCCAGAGGTCGCTGAGTTCCCAATCGAAGCTGAAGCCTCTACGCGCCCAATTGTTTGTCGAAAGAACAAAGCAAGTGCATTGTTCCCTTAGTCGATGCACGGGCCAGTAAGTATGATGTCGCATGCCACCAGAGACACCCTGCCAGCCATTGGAAGAGAACAGTGGTAAGTAGCACGTTGAGGCAGCAGGCAAAGGGAAAGAGCAGCAAGCAGACGGGAGCGCAAGATCGAGAGGGATTTATTGGGCAAGCCGCAATGTCATGGTGGTGACTGAGGCTGTGACTCATCGTGAGAAGGCGCGCACGTCATTCCGTGACAAGCCGGTCTTCAACGCTGTTGATCCGCCGGCTTGCCGCACTGTTCATCCCACGGTTGTGTTCAGACTTCGAGCTTTGAAGCTCCTTGAAGGCGATCAGATCCAAGCGAAAAACGATGAGGATTGTCTCACAGTCCAAGTTATCTCAAAGCGAGTATCGACACTTCGAATTCCCTGGCATTCCATGAAGTCGACTTGTGACCTTTTTGAACTTCAAAGGATAAACACGCCCTCCATATCCTACGTGAAACACGGGGGAATCGGAAATTCAACCGCGCCGCGCATGGGCTCCAATGGTATTTCAAAACGGCAAAAAAAAAGGATGTGGACGTGGCTACTTTTGTCCTACCGCACCTCGAGTCGAACGAGAGTTCGCCAGTGGGCAAGTTCGGCGAGATGTGATTGCATGCACGGGCTACTGCCTCTCAGGGTACTGTTGTGACATTGTGCGGGCTACAATCTCAATATTCTACGTCATAGAGTCCAAACCCTTATTGAAAAGTCCATGGATCCGACGCTCAATTGAGTCCCCTCACGAAATCAAACTTCTGGTTCGAATTCGTGACATCGCACGCGGTGAGCACCGGGAACGTCCCCGCGGAACCTTCCGGCTGGACGCAGAGCCCCGTCAGGGAGTTGGCGATTTGACACCACTGGCCGAAGGTGCCGCCTACCGTAGGGACGGGGTTGGAGGCCTCGGCGCAGGTGCTGCAGTTGATGATCCAATCTTGGCGTCTGTGAGAATGAATTGGCTCATTGCGTATGCAGAGGAGAGAGAAGAAAACTCACTCATCCTGTCCCGAGTTGTCGATTGCGTTGAGTTGAATCGCAGGTGAGGTGCCTGAAGCGGCATAGACGACCAAGTCGTGGTTGTTCTGATCCCTACGAAGACGTATCAGTGTGTGGTACTTCCACGCAGTAGGTCTTACTTACTTGATGATAAAGCTCGATGGAGAGTGCCCCGTATTCTCGAGCAAGAAGAGGGGATTGGAGTGAATGCAACCGTCGTTGAGGATGTAGCTGCCCGTCGAGTCGTTGGATGGAGCGAGACCGTTGCCCCCATCGCCGACCATGATGTTGACTGGGATGCCCTGGAAGCTGGGCGTGCAGCCGGAGCTGATCTGGCGATTCGAGAGGGCTGACGCCAACACCACAGTGGAGAAGAAGCCGAGGAGAACAGTGGAAGGGGAGGCGAACATTTGGAGGCGAAGAAGAGAATTGAAAAAGGAAGTGAGAGTGGCGGTCTACACTGAAGCCACCCCCTTTTATTCCGTTTATTCCGCGCACAATGGCTGTGCTGGCGCGTCAAACGGCGCCCAGACTGCGGCGCCCATAATAATTGATGACTCTGAAAATCTTTGTCATTTCACAGAGCCCGCCGGGAACACGAGAGGCGGGAGCCCGTGTCGTACTGGCGCAAGGTTTCATCGGTACTTGCACTGGATCTCTGTGGCTCATACCAGGGTCCGCTTGACTGGGCGCCTGGTGACACCTCAATTCCAAAGTTCTCTTTGAAAAGTGAACTCTACAAGCTTCGCGAAGAGGTTATTCGGGAACAAGGTATGTGCAACCGACTGTATCTATTATTTACTTTTGTGCGGCGCGAATGCAAATCCTGTGAGGAACTTGAGTTTAGTGAACTCTTGGCCGGCCTCGGTGCAGTGCGAAACATGGAACTCGGTGGCGCTAGGGGGAAAAAAGAACAAAGATCAGTCCCTCAGAATAAGACCACGTCGCTAGTACTCACCTGTAGACGTACACCACTTGGCCAGGGCAATCAGTGGTCACGGCGGTGGCGGTCAGCAGCATATAGGGCTTGAATGCTTGCTGAACGGGGGTACAAGTGTCGGAAGCCACTTCATAGTTCACCGTGACGAGTTCGTTATCGGCCGCCGACTCATACGTGAGCTTGATAGTGCATTTCTGAATGCCCTTCAGTCGCGCAGGATTGATACAGACGGTGGGTCCGGGTCGGTGCGTTGGAGGACGGCGGCGTTGGAGGCAGCCAGCAAAGCAAAGACAGCGAGGAGCTTGGAGAACATTGTCGATTGACTGAGTGGATAACTGGGTGTGTCTGGTCTGTCGAGTCGCTGGCCTCCGCTTGATAGCTGAACGCAACTGGGTCGTGGGACTAATAATAGACCAATGCGTCGCGCGTAGAAGACAGATGCAACTAGTAACCTGATCCTGGGACGAAATCGAATCTTTCTCGAGGGCGGAAATTTGATTTTGCTCGCCCTCGGGGGTCCGTATCGTCGCACCAGGGAAGCAGTGCTCTCGTTATCAGCGCACAAGGCCAGCGTCTCAGGAGCTAAGGGGGAAACTACAGTCGTACCGAGCATGACTTTGCTAGCGCTTTCCCTGGCAGAGGAGAGGGTGTGTTCCAGAAGAGAGGTACAAGGAGCGCATGGACGGTGGCCCCCAGTCCAGAAGCACAGAGAGGAGGCTCCGCGGAGGTAGAAAATGCAGCGAGATAATTCGAGGAGCGTCGATGAGAGGAACGTTTGTAGTCTAGACTCAAGCAGATCTCGACAGGGAGACATCAGTGCTGCGTAGTTTGCAGCTCGATTGGATGCTCAGATGCAAGCTGCTGAACACGATGGCTCTGCAGCTGAGGATTTTTGTCATTGTCATAGAGCCCGCCGGGACCAAAGCCTCCTGGAAGCCTGTTTCGCACCCGGGTCCAGCACAACGTTTCATATCGTTGAGGCAGTCTGATTGAAGCTGTGACTGGGCGCCGACGTCGGCGCGAAGATTCAGTGCATCTGCACTTGCCGCGTTGGGAGGAGCCAGAATTTACGATGCAGAAGCTAGGTTAGCCCAGGCTGAATGCAAGTGTCGGATCAATAAACACATCACATACTGATCGGCCGTCAAAGGCCGTTTCGTCTCCTGGAGACTGGAGTCCTACCACTATCCGGCGACGCCACGGGCTGCGACGACAGCTGAACGAGCTCAGCCAGAGCATCGATGTAACATCCAAGACGTCGCGGAAGCCACCTCTGGCACGAATACGGTCAATGAGCGGAGAGACAGCGGGCGAGTCCTTCCTTGGTCTCCCGGCGGTGCTGGCGCGTGCTAAGCGCGAAGGGTGTGGAGGAGGCGCTGACGATCATGCTTCAGCAGGGTGCGAGTACCTTATGCTCGTTCTCCCGCCCCCGCTGACCCTCCCTCCCTTGCCAGCACGACATCACTCCCAATCGAGACCCTGGGCAGCGGGTCGTCCAAGACAAAGTCGGTGCTTGAAGGGACTGGAAGCAGGGTCGCGGGACACTCGTGCCCTCCGTGGCAGACAAATGGGAGGGCTGGGCTGGGACGAGGCCGGTGGTCGGGTGCGTGTCTTCTTACTCTTTCCTTCTTCGGCTGATACGGCTTGTAGGCAGGGGCAGACTCGCCTGATGCGTACGGAACAGACGTTGGGGTGTGCGCTTGACCAAGCGAGCGCGGTCGGGAAAGGTAAGGGCAAGGCGTATGAGCTCGAGCTGGATTGTCTCTCCCCTTTCCTGATCCCTGGACGCTGACTAACCTCTCACTCGTAGGGCTCCTCCATCGGCACCTACAGCGCCTTGGCTCGCCGCCTTCCGTCTCTGCGCCGCCGGACGCTTCATCGCCCTCGTCGGCCCTCCAATCGTGGCTCGATCGCAGCAAGAAGAAAGTCCCAGGCCAAACCATTCCCCTCCGGCTACTCTTCCCCACGTGAGAAACCATACGCAATCCAAAGCTGGGCGAGCCCGGGGGCGGGACGTTGTTTTGTCGCCGGACGCAGTGGGGCCAGACTAGCACGCTTGTTGGGGATGAGGGGGCGAGGTTTGAGGTGAGGGATGCCCAAACCAAGATGATTTTGGGCAAGCTGCCTCTTCTTCCTCTACGGGGAAAGACGACGACGACGAGGATTCGGCGACGATGAGATTGAGGTTATTGAGCCCAAGAAGTCGTATGCGTGGATAGTCCTAGTTTTACGCCTGGTGCTGCGCGGGGAACTATCAGTGGGAGTGGGTTCAATCTGGTGCTTAATGTGCGTTTTAGCTTTTCCTCCTCCTCCTTTCTTTCTTGTTCAATGGGAACGCAGATCCCCTGCGGATGCGGAGAAGGTCCTCCCTTGGGAGAGGTCTGCGAGGAAGTATGGGACGTGAGGACGTCCCCTGGGTGCGTCCGTCTCATTGTTCCCCGTTTTCGTTTGCTGATCCAGGATTTTTGGCGTGTAGATGCAAGAGGAGAGTCCGTTCCACCCGAATTGAGCTTGCAGGTGACATGGGAAGGTTCAACAGACGTTGGACAGACACGACGGAGATGACGCGTTAAAGAGAGTCGAGTGCATTTGCATTTGCTGTTAATACATACGTTAATAGACTGCTCTTTTGATAGCGCGCTGCTTCCGATTGAAATACAAATTATGTACCTCATTATCAAGCAACGACGGGCGTACGATATGGTTTACATGATTGAATCGGGTATCCTGAACTTCGCGGATTGCTCAAAAAGAAACCAAAAAGCAGAGCATTCACACGAATCACATCAAACACTAGTCTCTCTTTGCAGACCCTCGACGTTCCACAAGCTCCGCCAAGAGGTTATGTATATCATTGCGAACAAAGTACAACGGATTGTATCTATTGAGGGTTGGTGACTGCGATCACGAGCGCAACTGCCCCGGTGATACTAAGGGACCCTTCGCCGCTGCACCCCCCAGCCTGGAACTGCGCGGCGCTAGGGGGAAAAAAACGAGCAAAGATCAGTCACGTCCTTCAGAGCAAGACCACGCCACTACTACTCACTTGAAGTAGCGCACTGCTGCTAGGCCGTTCGTGCAAGTGACCAACGTCAGACTTTGAAACTGGAATACATCCGCAAAGCTGACACATTGTCCGGGAGCCACCTCAAGGTCTTTCACCACGAGAGCCCCGCCAATGGCTATATAGGTGAGCGTCGCAGTGCACTTCGGAGAACGCGTCAGGCGCGCAGCGTTGGTACAAACGGTGGTTGTTTACCTTGGGGGGAGGGGGGGAGTTCGAAAGGACTGCAGCGTTGGAGGCAGCGAGGAGAGCAAAGAGAGCGATGAGCTTCGAGAACATTGTCGATTGGTTGTTTGGATAACTGGGTGTATCTGGCCTGTCCAGTCGCTCCAGCCTCTGCTTTATAGCTGAACGGGACGGTGATGTGGCACTAATCACAGAGCGACGCGTCGCGCGTACTAGAACACAGATGCCATGGACAGGGCAGCTAGTAACCTGATCCTGGGACGAAATCGAGCCTTTCTCGAAGGCGAGAATTTAATTTTGCTCGCACCGACTGCTCGTAGACCCCACATTCGTGTAATTTCTGACGCCTCGGGGGTGTGTATCGTCGCACCAGAGAAGCATCGCCCTTGTTACTGTACTATTTCAACCGTAAGTTCATCAAAATTATGTAATTTTTCGACCGAGAAGGCCGAAAAATTTTCTTTTGAATTATGGCGATTTTTGCACACATCAAAAAAGGTTGGCTGTGACGTGTGACTGAACTTACGGTTGAAATAGTACAGTATCAGCGCACAAGGACAGCGTCTTAGGAGCTAAGGGCGGAGCTACAGTAATGCCGAGTACTGTACCGGCGTGTATGGTAGCAACCGTAACGCATAACGCGGCCCAAAAATGTTGCCTAAATTGCAGCGTAACGCGGGAAAACCGTCCCCAAAAGGCCTTTCCCATCAAAATCTCGGGCCTGCGGCGCCGAGAATTGCCTTTTATGGCAGGTGATCACCCAAATGTGGCAGTGCGTCGCTAACTTATCGCCGAAGCGAAGTGCTGTACCATTTCGACCGTAAGTTCATGGGGTGTGACCTGTGACCCCTTAAGTTCATCCCGCCGTTGGTTCATCCCTGACTGGGACCTGTGACCACTATTTTTCAAGTTCAATTCCACCCAAAGTTCATCAAGTTCAACGTGTTCAAGCAGCTGTTTGGTGAGTACGGGAGGGAAGATCCATGGACCAATATCAATTCTCTTGTAGCTCAACGGTTTGCTGCCTTAGATGCTTTCCCTGCTACTGTTTGCATGGCCTCAGTTCAACCCATCAAGGCTGCAATTTATATTTTGGGGCTGCCAGTGCAAAATCGGAGGTTTTTCGGTGCGGGGAAAAATTTCACCAAAAATTGCCTATTTGGGCTAATTCGTCCCCAAGTTCAAGGTCCCCGGTGACTTGTGACCCCAATTGTCTAAGTTCAGTTCAGCCGAGTCTGTGACCTGTGACTGAACTTACGGTTGAAATGGTACAGTGTAACGCACCCTGGGCCCGTCGCTACCATACACGCCGGTACAGTATAATTTTGCGTGGATGTGTTCTAGAAGAGAGGTACAAGGAGCGCAGTGACCCAGACCAGAAGCACAGAAGAGTAGGCTCCGCGGACGTAGAGAGTGCAGCGAGATAATTCGAGGAGCGTCGATGAGAGGAACGTTTGTGGTCTGGACGGATCTCGACAGGATTCAGAAGACATCATCAGCGCTGCGTAGATCGAGGTTCGATTGGATGCTCGGATGTAAGTAGCTTTGACACCCAAAATTTCTCGTAGTACATCTCTCGTGGAGCTTCAAGTTGCGGGTCGTTGGTGCTGGATGCAGCGTCTTGTGGAGGCTGGAGCTCGAATCCTCGAGTGCGCAGGGCGAGCGTGCGTTCGGCGTCGTACAGCCGGAATTTCGTCCTGAATCGAGCTCTGAGGCATCAGGTTAAGCCTTTACTAGGCATCCAAGCACACGGAGGGTTGCAGAGACGATACTTGGATCTGATCAATTCCCTCGGCATGGTAACAAGACTCAGATGCTCGGCGAACACAATGGAGGCATCTACGGACAGATATCAGGGACAAATTGAATGAGAGAGGGAAGCTGTCCAATAGGCGTGCAGGCCATCCAATTCTACTCTACTACATAGCCCCGAAACTTTCACGGGCTCATATCATTATACCCAAAGGAACAACCCAACCGCACCTCAACCTCAACACCCCGAAGCATCCCCTCAGCCAGCCGCCTCAACGCATCATACGCCTCCCGCTTTGCAGCAGCATCCGGTATTGGTTCCAACATCTCCAAATACTCATCCTCATACACGTGGAGCGTCACTTTTCTCAGCGCAGGGAACAGCGCGAGCCAGGTAAGGGTCGCAGTAGCTGTTTCCCGGGAGGAGGATATGATTTTTGCTTCGTGGATGCAATGTAGAGAGCGGGTGATCGCGGAGGCTTTGTCGTCGAGGGCGAAGAAGCTGGCGCTGGGGATACGACGGATCGTAATATGGGGGCTGGAGTGGTCCACGTCCATAATTTTGAGCGCTAGGAATATCGGCGGCGAGTCCATGGGCCGCTGAGCAATGGCGTTTAGCCCCGGGCTAAGTTCCGCCAGACGCTCGCGATCGGATTTGTGGGGGTAGATCGTCAAGCTGAGCGTTGAAAGGGACGGAGAGGATCCTAGCGTCGTCAGCGCGCGCACAATCCTCGCGATATCCGAGTCGTGAAGCAGGCTCGGCATATAGCAGTCCGCGTGTTCGAGTTCGAAAACCTCGAGCTTTGGATGGTGGAGGAGGAAATCCGTCATGGACGCAGGCTCTACTCCCGAGGGAACGATAACGTGCGTCAGAGCGGGCAAGTCCAGCATGGGCAGGACATCGGAGAGGAGAGTCGCAGGGAGGTGACTCGTGGTGAGATCCAGAGTCTCCACGAGGTCGCCGTTGAACACAAAGAGCGTGTTGTATGCCTTTGTCGAATCTGGGTTTGGATCCGACAGCGAATACATCGAGACTGAGTAGATATGATGGAGGTCGACACCCGTGTAGCCGAACGGAGCTCCTACGGGCCCCGGCTGAGGTGTCATTTGGGTTGTTCGGCGTTTTCGGAACAAAGACATCTTATTCGACGCGGCGGGCCTGGTAAATCGATTCCACCCAGCGACTTCTGCAGCGCGACCCTCGAAGAACCTGCCCTGCGACATGATCTCGACCCGCCCGCAGGTGCTTTGAGCGCCATGGCAGACAATGCACTCCAAATTCATGGTGCATCCTCCACTGCGACTTGACAGCTTTCGGTACCGAGAAATCACGCTCGTGCGCGTCCCTTTCCCTCCCTACTATTCTTGCAAGAAGCACTTTGAATGACCCCGGACAGGCCTCAGGAAGCCTGCCCGAGAGGCCTGGAACACTATGAAAAAAAGTGAATTAAGGATGCTCAGACCCTCCCTCCCCTCCCCACCCGATCTCATCAATTTCTGATCCGGTGATCTCTTGGGTCGGGCAAGGTGTAAGTGCACGCGCTGCCACGAGGCATTCCAAATTTGCTGACAGCTTGAACTAATAAGGCGAGTAAGGCCGACGAGTGGCAGAGCCCGCTACCTGGGAGAGCGTTGAAAGTTGACCATTTTGATGAAGCCACTTTATGTATGTGAAGAGCGTTTTGAACTTTGAATTATCGAGTATCCACTATGAAGAAGTGGGCCACTCTTAATAATGTAGACATTGTTTTGTCGGCGCACACAATGGGGCAAGATCAGCACACTGGTTGCCGATGCGAGGTTTGAGATTTCGGGATGCGAAGAGCCGGAGTCAGGAATGAAGCCCGTCTGGTCATCTGCATTGCGTTGCATGGAATCCAAGTATCTCGCCTGTGCTTGGATGGCTAGACACCTCAGAGATGCAGTCGAGACGAAATTCCGCAGCTCCTTGGACATAGCTCATCCAATAACAGGACCCGCCTAGTCTTTTAGATGCGAATATGCGCGCGATTCACCGCTGGGAAAAGGTCCAGTCCACGGTATCGACGTTCCAACTTTGCCCTAGACCTTGACTATTTTCGTTCTGCGCGTCTTGGGTTAATGATAGACCGTCGCGTCGCGCGTGGAAGACAGATGCCATGGACAGGGCAGCTAGTAAATTTGATCCTGGGACGAAATCGAACCTTTCTCGAAAGCGGGAATTTGATTTTGCTCTCCCCGACTGCTCGTAGGCCCGCGCATTCTCCGTCTTGTCGCACCAGAGAAGTGTCGCATCAATGACCATGGACAGGGCAGCTAGTAACTTGATCCCGGGACAAAATCTTCTCGAAAGCGGAGATTTAATTTTGCTCGCCCGACTGCTCGTAGACCCCATATTGTTGTCATGTATGACGCCTCGAGGGTCCGTATCGTCGCACCAGAGAAGCAGCGCTCTTGTTATCAGCGCATAAACCCAGCGTCAGGGCGGAGCTACAGTCGTAACGAGCATGATTTTGCTAGCGGTTTCCCTGGCAGAGGAGAGGATGTGTTCTAGAACCTAGTAGAAGAAAGGTACAAGGAGCGCAGCGACACACTAGAAGCACGGAAGAGTAGAGTAGACTCCGCGGAGGTAGGGAATGCAGCGAGATAATTCGAGGAGCGTCGATTAGAAGAACGTTTGTGGTCGACGTCTGGACTCAAGTGGATCTCGACAAGACATCGACGTTGCATAGCTTGAAGTCCGATGGGATGCTCAGATGCAAGTAGCTTTGCAACACGCAAATTGCACATACCTAGTGTATCTCTGGTGGAGCTTGCGGGTCGTTGATGCTGGATGCAGCGTCTTGTGGAGCTCGACTCCTCGAGTGCGCAGGGCGAGCGTGCGTTCGCCGTTGTACAGCCGGAATTTCGTCCTGAATCGGGCTCTGAGGCATCACGTTAAGGCTGTACTAGGCATCCAAGCACACGGAGTGTTGCAGAGACGATACTTGGATTCTCCCTCCGAGCTCCTGGCAGTAGATAGTGAATCCTCGGCGGCCACAATGGAAGACTACAGACACATATGAGGGACAAATCGGATGAGAGAGGAAAGCTGTCCAATAAGTAGGCCATCCCAGCCCGGCATGGGAGAAGCGGGCCGCTCCGCAAGGCTCGGTCTCGATCACGCCGGGACAAGTAAATTCGCTGAGGTGGTAGCTGGAGGTGACGATGTATTCGATCATGAATCTCGTTGAGTCCAAGGACAGCACGGGAGCTGGAGACGAGGAGCACACGGCCAGAGCTTGTGTGTGGTTGGTAAGGAAGGGGATTGCTGCCGTGCCGGATGTTCCGATTTCTTGTTCCGAGCTGACTTGGATCTCACGCATTGAATGGCCGTCATCCCTTGCCTCCCGCTACTGACTACTTACTCACTCCGCTGGCGCACTGCTCTCTCGGAATGGCTTCCACCACCGACTCCCCTCCAGCATATCTAGCTCCTTCCTCTTCAAGCAAGCCTCTTGCCCAACAGCCAGGAGGGGTCCTCCAACTGTTTGCCAAAGAGCGAGCCATGGTCGCTGCAGCGCAGGAAGAGAAGAAGCTTCTTGAAGGTCCCCCGAAGAAGAATGAGGACGGTGAGTATTTTTTCAGCTCCCATATCTTCCACTCAAGTCTACAGTCGGCTGGCTACGAAGATGGTTTGCGAAAGAGTCGCTGAGCATGGAAGACAGCCTCGTGCGTGCCGACGCCGCAATGCAACGGAAGTGGGGCCCACCGGAATCCGAGACGTACCAACTGGCCATGCGCTACATCATCGCGACGCGGATGCAGCGACACTGGGAAGCCCTCGCTTTCAACTCGCCGGGCACTTTCGAGAAGCGTGTGCGCAAGGGGTACCTGAGTCCCCTTCCCTCACTTTGGATCTACGACCGCCGACTAGCACAGCCATACCCAGAGGGATCCTATTGGGAGAGGAGAAACGACTTTACTACGTGCTTAATAACGGCGACATGCCGAGTGGCGTGCAACGCCCCCCGATGCTACGTCCGCTCAATATCACACGGAACAGGCTGGCCATTATCCAACGCGGGAACGAGCGCAATGCGAGGCAGGTTGCCATCACTACATCGGGCCTCTCTCCGCGACCAACTTTTCCGGCGACTGGTCCACCAAAGTCAAGCTCGGAGGCAACACGCAGGTCATGCAAGGCTGGGAGGTCGTCAAGCGGCGGTACTTTGAGTACCAAAACAAGGAACACGGGCATGGGCGGTGGGATTCCGTTTATGGGTGGCAGCCGACGCCGGGGATGCCCAAGCTGAGTCTGTTAGTGTTTTTGGATGGGGAGGCGATGGATATGGATGAGTTTGAGCTCGAGTTGCTTGGGGTGACCTGGGCCTACGTGACGATTGCGCTCGTTGGTGCGTTTGGATTCTCGTTCCGTCAGTTAATGCTCACGCGTCCTAGGGATGGAGAACTGCCCGCATCATCACAATCATGCCGTTGAACTCGAGAGGGTAGCGTTATTCAATCCGCACGGTGCGCGAATCAATCTTTTATCTTAGCGCCCATCTCATATTTCACGGCAGTCGGATTCTTTGACGTCCACGGACGAGTCTGCGAGCGACTTGTGGTCGAAGATTTACTGGGGTCCGTATACCCTGTCGACCCGCCCACGTACAACGAGATCCTACGCCCCGAATTCGACCTTCCGCCTGAGAATGAGCTTCCGGTGTACAGCCGGTAGGCGTAGTCTCACTCTGGATGGAATACTCTTGTTGGATTGATAAATACGTTAATGCCCTGCAACCATCAAAGGGAATGGAGCGCAGTTCGAGTCGTACTCGGCCATGATACAACATCGCCTGCGGTCCCATCCTGGATCATCTGGTCATTATCATTCAATGGTACCGTTTCCTGACTCCGGCGCCAGTTTTCTCTCGTTGGCATCCCGCTTTCAGAATACTCACTGGATATATTTATACTGCTCGGCTGTGGATTGGAGATCCGTGTGGCCTTGGTGCGGCCGTTGGAGTGATTCCTCCCCGAGTCTTATCTTTCGACGGGCGCGGTGGAATTTGGTCGCATACCAATCAATTCCGTCGGCGCCCTAGTGGCGGCGAGCTAATGTGAAGAGAGCACCGCCTGGCTGCCGTCGTTTGCGTACGTGCGAATTATTTAATTACCTCTCCCACTTCTCGTACAGGCTCGCACAGGTTGTTGCAGGGCACCAAGAGGAAACCCGACCGATATGCATTTGCGGAACCCCGACTTGAGCTCGGAGAGTGCTTCATCTGAGCCCCAGGGCTCAAGTGAGCGCCGGCTGTCAGATTGGGTTAAGTTCGGGCTCTTTATCAAATTTCCTACCCTGCACGATCCGGAGGCGTTTGTGAAGGCGCGTTGACTGACTGAGGACTCTCGGAATTTACAAGTTTCAATTTCCTTGATGTCGAACCGTTCTGTCGGTTGGCATACACAAATTTCTGTTGTTTGACCACTGCCTCTGCTCATCATCACAGAATTGGTTTTCAGTCCCTTCATGTTTTGTGGAGCTCGGCTCCGTGCGCGTGACGTTTCTGTGGAGAACCATTTCTTTCTTTGGCTAGTATCAAGAAGCCGCTGGAATCAAGGAAGGACTCGTGGGCGGCGAAGCCTATGCGAGACTCAACTTGCCCCAGCGCGATCACTTCCAACTGTCCTACAGACGCACATCCTCCTCCTCGGCGGCTCTCCACCCCATGTTTGCGCTCAGCCTGCGCCTCATAATGTAGCACTCGCACGGGGACGCACATCTTTAATGCGCTGTGGAGGACGACGACGAGTTGAAGGCGCTGTTGAAGACAATCAATTGCATCACATCGCTTACTGTGACTTGTCGGTCGGTTGAGGATGGGTTCCGTGCCTTGGCATGGATCGCGTACCTCCCTGCCCTGCGGTGTCTGGATTTTGACTTCCAGGAGAAGACGTGCAACAGGAGCAGTGCGATTGGAGCCTTTGGGAAGCAGGTCACAGCGAGATTGCCGGATGTTGAGTATCAGTCGCAGGAGACAAGTGCGTAGTTCGATTTCGAAGTGCTTTGGACCCGGGTTGGACCTGGCGTCGGTAATTTCCAGGGTTGTTCTTGGCACCGATCGGTCTGGAAATAGTGGCGGATAGCGTGGGCAATCTGAACGCAGTGTATGGCGATCCGAACTTTATCATGGGCTTGGCCAACATTCATTGAAGGCTTGGCCTTGGCCCTTCGGTGTCAGTGTCAGAAGCACATGCAGCGAGCTGTCGGTGAGTTCACGAATGCCAGACGCATCCAGACAATAATGTTAGATACATGGTTTAATAATTACTACAATAAGAGTGAATAATCTACACTATACCCCGGGGCGTTCTATACGAGCCAAGCGTCACGGTTCATCAAATCATCAAGGCTTACTTATCCGCTATCGGCGCCCACTGAATCGCCCCATCCTCCGTCCCAGTGGGATGCCGCAACCTCCGACAAACATGCCTCTCCAACATCTTCTCACTGGAAAAGAACCTCCTGCACCGCGCACACACATGCTGGCACTGTTTCTCATGCAGCGCGACTTCATGCCGTTGCCGATCGTGCTGCCTTGTGAAGGCTTCGCCGCAACCAAACGTACAGAGGAAAGTTTTGCGCACTTTCGGGCGGTGGGTGCCCATGTGGACTTGACGGGTGTAGAGTGAGGTTAAGACGCGGTCGCAGCCTGGGGAGAGGCATGGGTATTGAGCGGCGCGCCGGGTTTTGGAATCGCCGCTCCTTTCTGAGTTGTTGGTGGCGTCGGATTCAAAGTCGGATGGAGGCGGTGTGGGAAGGAATGTTGTGAGTGCACATGACGACGAGAGAGGGCTCGGCGTGTTGGCTCTGGTGGGCAGGGCTGACACGTCGGTGGACGTCGGCTGTAGTTCGTCGTATATGAAACACAGTGGGGACAGTGTTTGCTCAGGAGCAATCGTCGTCAAAAGAGCGCCGCTATCGTTGTGCGCGATCCTCGGTACTGAATGCCAATTAAGAAAAAGAGATATCGCCGCAAAGCAATCGACTCACCCTCTAAATGTTTCTCCGCATCCCAATCCGTTGACATAAAGTCATAATCAAAACTGCTCGGCTCCCCGCAAAGCTCGAGTTCATATTCGGCCGAGGAAGATGGAGTGGGAAAGCCTGTTTGATCTCAGTTGGAAGCACAAAGGTTTCACCATCACGGCAACGCACCGTGCGAGGAAGTCGGAAGAGGAGAAGAAGACGCACAGCTTTCGTCAGAAGACGTGCTGTGAGAAGAGAACGCCGAAAAGTGTTCTGGGAGGAAAAACGACGACATTGAAGCGTCGTGCATCCCGCAGTCGTCGACAGCAGCAGGCATGAAACCTAGCGAATCGGAAGTCGACGTCGACCCCGCCGGCGGAGGCTGACTCGCGCTGGCGTCGCTAGATGCGTACAGTCTCAGCTGGTAGGCGCCATCACTCCCCTGCACGCTCTCGAGATTGAGGGTAATACCGCTGCTGCCCTGCGCAGCGGATGACGCGTCCTGGCGAAAGTTGGGTTTAATGTTGCATGAAAGGCGGCCGTCGGCTTGTCCCAGAGTCACGACGAGGTACGAGACGAGGAGGTCCTCCACGGGTAAGTTGAGAATCATCGTGTTGAAGCAAAGAGCGGGGGCGGGGGTGGGTACTGTGATTCTTCTTTGTTGGCCGCGCGTAGATACTTAAACCACACGCGCTTACCCCGGAAGCTTGGCCAACGGACCGACAGTGGATTGGGTAAATCTCCGATCAAGACAACGGGTTCGGTGTGAATTAGTGACAACTGTTTCATCCGCGAGCCAGTTCCGTTTCGTTTATTTTTCTATTCAATTCGCTTCGTACCCTCAATCACCGTTCGCGTGGCATTGGCGATGATTTCAATCAATGGTGATCGTCTGTTTTGTGGAGAGTCCTGGAGAGTTGCGGGTGGGATTCGTCTAGTATGTGTACCTGGATGGTGAATCCCTGGCAACCCAGAGTCTAGATTCTATCAGTCCGAATGCAGAAAGTCAGTGATAAAGATTTTCAAGGCCAGTGCCACTGCTTTTAACGTCACTATTGAGCGCTGTACCACTCTGAAAAATGAACACTTCAAACAAGTGACAAAAAGACTCCGCTGAGATCAGACCTTGACCGATTGAACCGAACTTGAAGGGTAACGTCCTTGCGAACAGACATCATCAGGTGCAAGTTACTTGGCGGCGATGAAATACAGTGAAATACGTCAGTGAGACTGTCAGGGTGTCGAGCTGCACGCTGCATCCAGGGATGCGCTCCGACGAGCGCCCACGAGTGGATTGAATCATTTGAATCCAGTCGATTTGATGGAGCGAAACATCGGCGTGTCAGGAATTACCTCGCGGGTATTCGGTCTAAGGAGCCGATATCAGCGTCGGGTTTATATTATACAGTCGAAACGACTCGAAGGAGGGCAAACGAGAAGGAATCACGGGTAAAGCCGTCCGTTTTTCCGAAGCCGTCCGTTTTTTCCGTCGCACTTAGTGTTGCCGCGAGACGAGATCAAGATGATCTCGAGATGCCGTGAGTGCGACTCGCACTCACCGTTGGAAAGGTCGCCAAGAGATGTTGAGCGCCCCAGCGTTGTGAATTTGTTGACCGCCAAGATAAATACATCCAAAGTCCCGAAGACTTCGCAGCGAAGCTATCTCAACCTCGATTTCTGATTCTGATTTGTCGCCGATGTGCCCGGAAATGTACGCACTCTGCAGCTCTCTGCAGCTTACCCTGGAGCCGTTCGGAAGCTGATATCGCATTGAAGGCCAAGTACTTGAAGTAATCTTGTCGAATTGATGGATTGACATCGTAGATAGTCGATCCAGAAAGACACCGATTAGGTCCGTTTCGCGGCGCAAAGAACATGCTGACATCACCGAATTGTATGAACAATGAACACGGCAGAAGGGTGTGCAGAGAGAAGGCATCTTCGAAAGTCACCCAAGCAAATGGAGTAATTGCTGTTTGAGATACATAGGGCGTGTTCGCCGACCCGGCTCCGGCTAGGCCGAACAACTTCATCAGCCCTGCAGCTTTGAACAAGAATAATACGATGCAGCCCACCTGTACCTTGACATCCGGGCATAGAATGATTCGACGTTCTATCAGCGATAGCCTCCAAGTGGTTTGCGGCGTATCTCGCTCCGAAATCATAGTAAAATCGCAACTTGGCGTTTTCGGCGGGATGGATCATGCCGCGGTCATTGAAGCCGACATAACCACAGTGGGTCGCTGGTGCGTAGATGTCACCGTCAGCTTCCGTGGAGGTTACTTGGACAACAAATTCAACATACCTTGGTGCCGCCCAAGACTCTTTGCTTCAGCATCAACAAATCCACGGATGCCTCAGCCCGCTCGTTACCGCCTGCGGATGCTATATTGTCGGGAAGTCGTGGATCCTCGATCTGAACCCGAGAAAACCCGGCTGCGGACCAGGTGGTGCCAGTGGAGGAGACGAGGATTGAACATTTGAACCCATCCTAGATCGGGTGAGTATCTGATTCAGGATTTACATACCACTTCGACAATACTCCCAAGGGCGCCGAGTCGCCGAAAGTGCATGGGATCAAGGTCAGTCCTGGCCGGATGATGACATCATCGTTGTTGTCGACTGCACAGCTAGGCGTTGTCATAGTTGCCACTGCGCACCAACGCCAGCGCCAGCCACCTTGCAACTTTTGTGTACACTGTGTCCCCACCGAAGATTTGTTCAGAGTATCAACGCTCCACTTGTATTTAATTAACCAAAAGAATTAAACGCACCACCCCATCACTCCTTGGAGCCGACTTGAAGCTGATATGTTCCCGGCCTCGAGATCTGGACGAGGTTGCTCGTTGTCATTTCCCAGTCCGGATATCACCGCTGGAGTGAGTCTCTCCGATCTGTGCACGGTTCTCACGAATCACGGGCTCTGAGCCGTGGATCGCCGTATGGGCAACGGCCAGAAGGATGTAACACTGCGCCTTGAATAAACCCGACGAGTCCAGATGACGAAACGTGTCGTACTCAATGGGCGCCCACGGGATATACCCAAGGGAAATTATCAGCAAGCCACCGGTAAAATACCCTCCGACCTGGATTCGGGCTCGGGGAATCGATATCGGTCGGAGTCCCATAGTTAGAGGCAGTTAGAGGCCAATCGCCGCCGGCAACCTTGATGTTATTCTGGTACTTGGTTATTTCGAGGACGAAATTCATTTTAGGAGGACGTAAAACAAGTGGGAAGGATAACGTACGATGCAAGCAACACCGGACGGGCGAATCTGGTCGCTCCGTGAATACAGTACCGACGGGGTATATGATACTGTCGCAAGTGAATTGATCTCCTGGGGGCGCTTTCGCGAGGATCCACATGCCGAGGTCGGAGTTGCGTCGAAAGATCTGTCCAATAGTCCAGGGGTGAGTATATAGTAAATCACGAGAGGATGGAAAACCGAGCCGACGACTGTGACAGGTAAAATCACCTGCCCGAACATCTTCAGCGAAGAACTAGTCAAGTTCGGCGACAGTGAAGCTATTGGGGGACCTGGCTATTTCGAGCACAAAATTCGTTTGGGGGCACGGAATTTTGAAGCCGGTAGAAGGAGGCGTACGCACCGTGACTGCCTGTGACTGCGCAGACAACGCCGGACGAAATGAGTTGTGAATTTACCCGTTCCGTTGATGCGTCGCCATTCCAATTGAATCCATGTCCTGACTTCTGACGGTGCTTTCGTGAGGATCCGCATGCTCACGTCGAACTTGTGTTTCAAACCCAGGGACGAGTCTGCAATATGAGGAGAGGACAGCAAAGGTGAGCCAACGACAGGTGACCTCACGGTGAGGAGACGGCGATCACGACCGTCGGGCGAAAGTCTTTAGTCGACGAAGAAGAAGCGACCCGGACAGCCTGAGAGTATGGAATGTTTGGCGACAGGGACGACACCATCTGAAATCAAATCTGAATCCTTGTGAGCTGTACAGGACAGAAGGCGGCGTTTGAAATGAAAAATTGTCGCAGGAATCGTCAACCGTGGATCTTGTGATAAGGAGCTGAGAGAACGATTACGGGGGGTTCAAAGCCAGGGTATACGGATTCCGAGGCGGCGAGGCCCGATTCGCCGATACTTCATCCACAAATTTGCATCCAGTGCATTCTGACCGCCATACCACGTGTTGGGTGGGAAATCGGGGCAGATAGAACGGGAAGTCGTTGCGGGTTGCGTAGATATGTAGCTATAAGTAGTAGTGCGCTGTGGATCGTCTGGCGGTCACGGTGGTGGCATGAGAGAAGACGGACTATGTGATCCATTGATCATCAATCACTTCCAGGCACATGTCACATGTGACAAACTTCTCGTTCTTTTTCCTGACCACCGTCCACCATCCTAATGCCGCCTGTCAGTCTCAGTAACGCCTCAAGAATGGAGAGTCCCCGCGTTGGCGTTGGACAAAATAGCTGCTTGCCCTGCTCTCGGAACACGTTCTGCGCAATGACTGGATGTCGTCCTCAGACTGTGACGCACGCTCTTTTCAAGTTCTCATTCACTGACCTCGTCCGAGGCTCCTGAACGCAGGATTTGAACCATGTGGCAGTAAAACCCGGCCAAAGTCTGGACTAGGACTCTGGAACTCGACTCATGCGCTGCTGTCTTACCCTTGCTTCTCCGTCTCCTTCCCGCAAGACATATTACGCCCAAGAAGACTTCCTGACTGGCTCCTGTGGTCCCCATACGGCATACTGGGCCATTCCAATCCCACATTCGCTGAGAGAGACGCACAGCGATGCTTATCCGCAGTAAAACAAAAGGCCAGGGCGAACGCATTTGGTCTCGAGCAATAGACTTGAGGGATGACAACCATCTTCAAAATCCCCTCTAACGTCGAGGAATTCAATACTTCAAGGTTATGGGCGGCGTGGCTTGGCCGCTGAAATGCAGCCAATCCTTGACGTCTGTCTGCGAGGCATAAAAAGGGGTACCTGTAAGCCTGCCTCTTCAGGTTCTCTTCCTTTGAACCTTCCCGAGCGATGTTCCCTCTCTCCACTGCTACCCTCATCCTCGCTGGTGTCTTCTCCGGTGCCGTCCTGGCCTCGGACGTCGTCTCCAGGCGCCAAATCAGCTCAGGCTGTAGCCCCAACTTCCAAGGCATCCCCGTCAACATCGTGTACGGTACCGGAAGCGACGGTTTTGCCGCCACCAGCGACGCAACCAGCAGCAAGATCTTCACCGAAGCCATCAACACGAACCTCAACCCTCTGTTCTTGGTCGAGAACTCGGGGCACGTCCCGACGAGTTACCTCATCAAGTGTGTTGCTGTTACCTAGATTTCCTTGGGGGATCGCGTGCTGATACACCCTGGCTTGTAGGGACCAGAACAACCACGAGCTAGTCGTCTACGCGTTCTCGCCCCCGCGCTCGCGCCCCGTGATGCAGCTCAACGGGATCGACGACTCGGGGCAGGACGAGTGAGTTCATCCTCCTACTCCTTTTACTTCCTCGTTCTTACAGGCCTACTTCAGCCGCCAATACTGGGAGCTCAGCTGCACCACCTGCACCGCTCCCGGCCCACCCATCCCCACCGGAGGCATCATCGCCAGTGGATGTCAAATCGCCAGCTCGCACTTTGGGCTCTGCGTCCAGGTCGATGGGCTGGCGGGGACGTTCCCGCTGCTCACCGCGTGCGATGGGACGAACGCGCATCAGCGGTTTACCTTTGTCAGGGGCAATCTCTGAGTTCACTTGATACTCGGCGATCGTTGGGTTTCATTTTGGACTTCGGAGTCTTTATTTCATTATTGAATCATGTGCTTTTTTGTGGGGTTGGTGTGTCTGAATAAATCAATGTATTGTGTTTGAGCAGAATCCCAAGCAGAATAGCTTCTATTGAAGGTGGACGGATAAACGCTTTGGGTATCGCATCGGTAAACATGACATTCGTGAACTCCCCGACAGCTCGCTGAGTGTGCTTCTGACACTGACACTGAAGGGCCAAGGCTGGGCCAAGGGAAACCTGGATTCCAGCCGAAGTTGGCATTGGAAATACACCGACGCCGAGCTAGGGAAATTTACCAGGCGGGACGAGGCTGCCAGCCCGGTTTCGAGCTCGCACAATCGTCGCTATCTGGCCAAACGGTATCTACTTCGAGAAGTGGCCGAGCCCCTGTGAACATTCAATTGGGATACATCTCCCGACGCACTGAGCCACCGACGCGCCCGGTGTCCCAGTACAGCCAGCCGATGGTGTCAATATGGTGTACCCAGCTACGTATACGTATGTAGCTGCATCAAGCAAGTCTAAGGCCTGTCAATCCGCGTTCGGATCGCCCACGCCATGATCTCCATGCTGCTCGGAGCCAAGAACGAATTCTAAAACCTGGGAATTCGAAACACATTGACGCCAAGACAGACAAAAAAACTCACGCGACCGCCGGACTTTCCACTTGTGCGACTGAACCCTGACATCCAGAACTTGTCGTTGACTGGACATCCAACCCGGGTCCGAAGAACTTCGAAATTCAACTACGCACTTATCTCCTGCGACTGATACTCAACATCCGGCAACCTCGCTTTGACCTGCTTCTCAAACGCCCCGAGCATGCTCCTCCTATTGCACGTCCTCTCCTGAAAATCGAAATCCAGGCACCTCAGCTCGGGGAGGTACACGATCCATGCCAAGGCACGGAACCCAACCTCCACCGAACGACAAGTCACGCTGAGCGCGGTAATGCAATGCATCGTCTTCAACAGCGCCTTCAACTCGTCGTCCACAGCGCATTCGAGCGCCAAGTCCGAGACGTGGAGCGAGAGATAGGCGTCCCCGTGCGAGTGCTGCATTATGAGGTGCAGACTGAGCGCGAAGATGGGGTGGAGAGCTGGCAACGAGCAGGATGCGCGTCTGTAGGAAAGTTGGAAGTGATCACGCTGGGAGAAGAGGTTGAGTCGCGCATAGGATTCGCCGGCCACGATTCCCGCCTTGGTTCCTCGATACTCGACGCCCTGAAGTCCCGGATGACGGAATAAAAATTCGCGCAAAGCCACCGCATCGATGGCGTCTGGGAACACGACGAACTGCAAGTCGGGGAACTCGACTGTTCGAAGCAGGGCAGTAAGCTCTGCGGGTTGGAGGGGCACGTCCATGAGACTGAACGAGGTGATGGAGCGGAGGTTGAATATGATGAGGGTGTAAAGTTCCGGACGGAGGGATATGCTGGCAGAGTATATTGAGGGCGGGATCGGTGATTGCACCTGCGAGGACGGCGACGCGACATACATTAGGCAAGCCAGCAACGCACGGTGCCAGATACTATGATTTCTGGATGGAACCATCGAGTGTATCTGCGAACCCAGTCCCCAGTGGATGATATCATCCGAGTGCCCGGAGAAGAACTTGCCCCCTGCGAGGACGACAAGGCCGGCGGGGCGTTTGGCGGCCACAGCAGACAACACCCTGCAGAGTGCCTGTAGCATACTTGCTTGGTTGCGAAGCGGAGAGGGGACACGTGTATCCCATTTCCATGCATCCAACAGACTCCCAGCGAAATCCATCTCGAGCACCTCCAGCGAAGCGCTGTGCACGATATCGCGGAGCCCCTCGAGGTGACGCAGAATCGCAAACGTCTGAAACTGGACAGAGAGTTGTGTTATCGCTGCGGGGAGCGGCGCGCAGGAGATGTGGAGAGCTGGGAGGAGGCGCGCGTGGAGGTGCAGTGTTGTCGGCATCTCTGCAGCGTCGGTTCGGAGTGAGGGGATCTTGTTCCGGACTTTGTATATCTGGATGCAGATAGCATTGAACGCAGTGCATACCCCCGCTGCGCCGAGGAGACCGTGATCTGAGAGGCCATCCAAGATGGTGTACCAGAGTTCGATGGGAAGGAGAGTGTGGGGCTCGAGCGGCCGTTGCTGAGAAGTAAGAAACTTGCGCAGTGGGGAGCTCAGGAGCATTCGGGCAACGGGAGGAGGATGGTAGCAATCTAACAGGAGTCAAAGGCAAAAGGCAGTGCTCACCGTTGAATTAGCCAAAGAAGGACAAGCATTTGTAGACTCGCGGGCCAGTCACGTCCACTCGGCCATCAGACCAAACAACAACACAAAGATAACCTCGTGGACGGACTGGGCCGCCACGTCGCTAGTCTCTTTTACACACCCTCGACGCTCCGCAAGCTCCGCGAAGAGGGTCTGTTGGTAAGCGCGCCCCGTGTTCCGGAGCCTTACGTTATTACATAAGCGGGTCATGTGCAATCCCGTTTTCCGCACTTTTCGACGCGAATTCAACGCGAATTCCGGGCTAGAACCGATGTTGAGGGAACTCAGGCATGACTCTACTCTGTGTAATGCATTATTATACCATTTTCATGCTGAAAGACGTTGCAGAGAGTTGTGCCGTGCCTGCCGTTCTGCTGTGTTTCATGAGCAAACATAGAGCAAACAACTAATTTTTGACCAATTTGGAGCCCATTCCTCGAAATTCTGACCGGTGCTAAATTCAAATCACATACTCAGTAATCAACATGCATTATAAGTCCTCGTTGACGCGTCGTTCTGGGCAACAACACGTCTGGCGACGAGAATGGGCAAGGCTGTCAAAAGCACGTGGCTTACCGACGGGGATATTACATAATATGCCAACCCTCCTGTACTGGGGGCGTGGTAACCGCCAGACTACCACGTCGCGTGTTTCAGTGATGGATTTTCCCCCTGCCATTTCAAAGGCTCGACTTAGAAAAAAACCATGGAAATCTTCGGATTTCTGTTCCTTAGGCACCTATTTGAGAATGGATAACTTTTCATTCTCTACCAATTGAGCCGAAGTTGCGTTTAGCAGTAAATTTTCATCTATGGGACCCAATCAAGCTCGGAAGCCCACCCCACCACCTAAAAAACTTGTCTGCTGCATTGGAATTCCTGCCCTTGGTCGAGACTCATCCGCAATCCCGAATTTTTGTCGCTGCAAGCCACCGTTTCCTAATTGGACCGACTCGGAAGGTCTCGGAAGCTGCCTCGGCTAATGCAGCACAGCCGTATCGCGGGCCCAATTTGGCCTCGAGACATCCTCCACCCCAATTGGTGTTCTTTTCATCGTGGAAGCGTCGATTTGAGGTGCAGATACTGCATCCATTTCATGTACTTGCCTCCCAGTCCAAGTAGCACCCCGAAATGTAGATTTTTGAGCAGAAACTGAGGAAGAGGGAAATGATAGAGAATGCAAAACTATCCACATTGCAATAGGACAACTAGAGACAAAAATCTGAGCATTTTGGATGAATTTTTCTAAGTCAAGCCTTTGAAATGGCGGGGAGAAAATCCATCACCGAAACACGCGACGCGGGCGCCCAGCCGGTACCCTTGATTGTCTGAAGTTGTGATGGCATCAGTAGGGTACCGGCTGGTTCACGAGCCTAAAGCATTTGCAACATAAACGTCACGTGCGTGAGCTCCACGAAACATGAAGCGACTGGAAACCAATGAGCAGAGGGAGTGGCCAACCCACAAACATCTATGTATGTCACCCGACGGAACGGCTAGACATCACATATTATGATATGTAGGCACGGAAATTAAAACTTGATTATGTAAATCCCGAGAGTCAGGTTGAGGAATTGGCCCGGCAGGCGCAAGGGAAGGCCTCCCAAACGCTCCGGAACTTCCGGTGTCGTCTCCCCCCCAACAAAATACCAGTGCGGCAGGACTGGAACTGGACAAACAGCCCGACCCGACCCAATCTGACGGCCAGCGCTCAGTTGAACTCTGGGAAACATCTTTCAAACGTGATACCCAACTCTCAGCCTCGTGTGAAGCACTCAGTTCGGGGCTCCGCAAATCCATATCGGTCGGGCTTTCTCTTGGTGCCCTGCAAAAACCTGTGCGAGTGTGTAAATTAAAAGAAGTGGGAGAGGTAATTAAATAATTCGCACGTACGCAAACCCGGTAGCCAGGCGGTGCTTTCTCCAAATTCCCTCGCCGTCGATAGGGCGCCGACGGAAATGATGCGCATTCGCGAAAATTGACTAGGAATCCGAGATGAGAGCCGGGGATAAATCAATCCAAGGCCACACAATCTTCAATCCAACGCCACGATGCCCAGCAATATCCAGTGACCGCCGGAAGCTGGAAGCAATAACATAAAGGATCGGAGAGAAGCAGGAACGAAACCATACATCCGCTTGGCTGAACGAGGCCCCAGCATATCACGTCGAAGAGGCTCGGAGGAGCTCGAGTCAGAGGAGCTGCTCTTCTCCCCGTTGAGTAAGTATAATGCGTGATGAGCCAGTATGAGGGCCCCACTTCCGTTGTATTGCGGCGTCGGCACCAAGTCGGCACGCACGAGGCATGCTCTCTTTCGCAAACCGTCTTCGTGGCCATCCGACTGCAGAGTTGACAACTTGAGAGGAAGATCTGGGCGGTGGCAGTACTAGTGGGCACTCACCGTCCTCATCGAGGGAGAATCTTCAAGAAGCATCTTCTCTTCCAGCGCTGCGATCACCACCGCTCGCGTTCTGTCAAACAGTTATTAGAGGACCCCTCTTGGCGGCTGGGGTAGTGATGCCGATGTTCGGTTCAGAACCGATCCGCACATGTGCGAACCCCGAACCGAACCTCAATTCGGGTCCGGGGTTCGGCCAACTCCGATTTTCCCCGCACATGTGCGCACAGGTTCGAACCTCAACACCCGAGGGCCCTGAAATGGATGTTTTTGGGTTGACTGTCCCTCACTAAATGATCACCATTGGCTTCTCAACTTGATTTGCAGCACTGGGGTTCCGAAATGGAGCCGCAACACCACAGATCATTGGCACAACGTTGACTTCGATGGGGAAATCCGTTTCAGCTCCGAAACGGCGAGAATGATCTGCCTCTGCTTTTCCTCCCTCACTCTACGTCCGCTGCTCGCCTCCGCCGCCGCTGTCGAAGGCCGGATTCTGCATAGTATTCTCTGCCGTGCGCTTGCCGCGTGGACTCGAGGAGTCGAGCTCCATGTTGAAATGCTACTTGTATGTGAGCATTCAATCGAGCTACGCAGCGTTGATGTCTTCCTGTCGAGATCTGCGCGAGTCCATACCGTGAACATTTCTCCAATCGACGCTCCTCGAATTATCTCGCTGCATTCGACATATCCGCGGAGCCCTGCTGTCTGTTCTTCTATTCGGTCACTGCACTCCTTGTACCTCTCTTCTGGAACACATCCTCTCCTATACCAGGGAAACCGCTAGCGAAATCATGCTCGGTACCACTGTAGCTCCGCCCGTAGCTCCTGAGACTGCGCTGATAAAGAGCACTGCCTCTCTGGTGCGACAATACGGACCGTCGAGGTGTCAGAAATGGCCCGAACATGGGGTCTACGAGCAGGCGGGCGAGCAAAATTAAATTCCCGCCTTCGAGCAAGGGTCGATTTCGTCCAGGATCAGGTTACTAGCTGCCCTGTCCATGGCATCTGTCTTCTACGCGCGACGCGTCGGTGTATCATTAGTCCCACGGCGCCGTCACGTTCAGCTATAAAGCGGAGGCTCAAGCGACTCGACAGACCAGACACTCCCAGTCATCCACTCAGGCAACAGTCAATCGACAATGTTCTCCAAGCTCCTCGCTGTCTTTGCTTTCGTCGCTGCCTCCAACGCCGCCGCCCTCGAGCGCAAAACTAGCGTGAGTACTCTTCAGCGCTTCCATCGACCCTGCGATTAACGCCAACCCAGAGTTGCACTTTCACGCTCACGTACGGGGAACTTGGACCCGGCGCCTTGTCGACGTCAACCACCGTATTCCCTGGAACTTGCACCACCATGTTCAACGCATTTGGGATTTTTACTGTGGGGGACGTCGTCAACCCCAGGGAGAGCGATGATTGCTCTGGGCAATTGCACTTCTACACGTGAGTGCCGGTGTGGTTTTGTAGTACATGAAGGACGTGACTGATCTTTTCTTGTTTTTTTTTCAGCTTCGGGGAGCCCGGTACTGCGGGGTGCGACGGGGCCGGACAAGGGTTCGGTGTCGCCACATCTGCCTTCGCATTGCACTAGATTCAATCCGTTGTAATATGTTCACAATGCGCATGTTTGATGTGATTCCTGTGGCCGCTTTGCTTTTGTTTAGTTTTCGAGCTGCCAATTCGGTCAATCGAATAGGATCCTAGGCGTAGGAATTAAATCATGCCATTACGCGCTACCAAAAGAGTAGTCTACTTGTTTGTCATACTCATCGTCACAGCAAAATGCAATGCACTCAATTCTCGTCAAAGCCTCATGTCCGTCGTCTGTCTAACATCTCCTCATCCCTCCAACCCAACCCAACACATCAACCCGAATTGGGATGGAACGGACTCTCCTCTTGCATCTAATCCCGGTATCAGCACCCAAAGAAAAAAACCAAAAACGAAGCATGAAAGAGAAGAGACAGACGCACCCACGGAACATCCCCCCTCGCATACTTCCTCGCAGGCCTCTCCCAAGCGACGACCCCATCCGCGTCCGCGGGCGTTTCGAGCCGGAGGACGACGCCGAGTTCGTAGTTTGAGATCTACATTGTCCCATGAACAACGAATCGAGGAAGGAAGGAAGGAAGGGAAAGGAAAGGAATAAGGGAAAGAAAGAAACGCACATTAAGAACCGGATTAAACCCACTCCCACTAATATTCCCCCACGCACTAGGCGTAAAATTATGACTCCCGACATATATCCACGCATGCGGCTTCTTGGGCTCAATCACCTCAATCTCATCGTCGTCGCTCGAATCCGACTCTGTCACCGAATCCTCTTCATCCTCTTTGGAAGCAGAGGCAAGTCGAAGTGTCCCCAAAATCATCTTGGTATGCATCCCCACAGGCCCACTCCGACTCCTCGCATCCCGCACCTCAAACTTCGCCCCCTCATCCGCCACAAGCGTACTCATCTTCCCCCACTGTGTCCTTCGACAAAACAACGTCCCGCCCCCTGGCTCGCCCAGCTTCGTATTGCGTATCGTCTCGAGCGTGGGGAAGAGCAACCTGAGGGGGATGGTTTGGGCTGGGACTTTCTTCTTGCTGCGATCGAGCCATGATTGGAGGGCGGTGGAGCGGCCGGCAGCGCAGAGGCGGAAGGCGGCGAGCCAGGGGGCGCTGTAGGTGCCGATGGAGGAGCCCTACATGAGGTTATTCAGAGGAAGTGGGAGGAAAAGGGAGAAGGGGATGTACCAGACAATCCAGCTCGAGATCATACGCCTTGCCCTTTCCCTTGCCCTTCCCGACGGCACTTCCCTGGTCAAGCGCACACCCCAAAGTCTGTACTGCACGCATCAGGCGAGTCTGCCCCTGCCTATAACGCCGCATCAGCCCAGTAAGGATTTAAAGTGTAGGAGGACACGCACCCGACCACTGGCCTCGTCCCAGCCCAGCCCTCCCATTTGCCTGCCACGGAGGGCACGAGCGCCGCACGGCCCTGCGTCCAGTCCCATCCCGTTTCAAGCACCGACTTGATCTTGGACGATCCGCTGCCGAGGGTCTCGATTGGGAGTGAGGTGTGCTGGGGAGGAAGTGTCAGCGGTGGTGGGAGAACGAGGATAAGGTACTCACACCCTGCTGCAGCATGATCGTCAAGGCCTCCTCCACACCTGTCCCGCGTAGCACGCCCGCCAGCACCGCCGGGAACGACTCGCCCGGTTTCTCTCCGCTCAGCAGCTTGATCGCATTCGTGCCAGGCGTGGCTTTCGCGACGTCCTGGATGTACACGTACTAGATAGGTCCATCAGTAGATGCAAAGAATAAGTGAGGGACACGCACGTTCTCCATATCGCGCCAGTCGTACTGGATGAGATTGGCCGTAGAGACCACGACGCGGATGGCACCCGTACTCTTGCTGAAAAGGAGCATGAACTTCATATGCATGCATCCATGGCCAGCGGTGTTTGCCAGCGCCGGGCACACGCGGACCCAATTGGGGAAGACGTTCTTGAGGGTCGTGTGCATCACGTCTGCGCCCGGCGTCAACTTGGGGTCGCCGACGAGCACGACGGGCGTAGCGGGGTCGAAGAAGGCGTAGAACCACGGGAGGTCGATGCAGTAGGAGGAGATGATGGCGAATTCAATGTCCTCGCGTGGGCCCAGGATCTCGGTCAGGCGGATGCCGGGTGTTTCCGCACGTTCGGCGTGCCTGGTCTCGATTCGGAGGATGGCGCCAGTGGGGAAGGTACGTCGACCTCCCGCAGCAGCAGTCTTGGTGGCGATGGCAGAACCAGAAGCATCGAGGCGCGCTCGCTTGCGGGCACTGCCCTCACTGCCACTCTCGTCGACGTCTTCATCGTCGTCGTCTGCGCTGGACGCAGTCGGAGGAGGAGAGGGCCCACGAAGCCGTTTCTGTCTCGCAAGACGCTCGCGTTCCATCTGTGCACGGTCTCCCAGCAGTGAAAGAGGGCCTGCACCGATAGCTGGAGGCGGGGGTGGCGATGGCTCGGCTTTCTTCTCGGGCTTTGCACTGATCTTCAGAGGTTTCTTGGGTCGCGATACCTCGACGATGGGCTCCTCGTCCTCGTCACTGCTGATAACCACGACTTCGTGCTCGTGCACCGGTGCTTTCCTCTTTGGGGCCACCACGGAGCGCTTGGTGGGTGACTGAGGACGCTTCTTCTTCTTGTCCTCGAGACTGAGTGCAATGGCGCGTGCAAAGTCGGCGTCGTCCTCGGATTCCATCGCGCGTGGATCGGGCTCGGTGGCAACAGAAAGAAAAGGAGGAGGATGACGTACGCGTCCGTGACGGCGTGATCCGTCAACTTGATTCAGAACCACCATGCCGCTTCCACAGTACCAGTGGCTCTTGCCTTAGCCCACCATCTGCTCTATTTTCTTCCTGGCCTTTCCTCCTCGAGTTTGAGCCTTGATCGATTGACTATTGGCAATCGATTTGTCCCTGTCGAGTCTTTCTATCCCCCCCCCATCTCGTCGGCTCCCGGGCTCCTTCCCTCAGTGCGGATATCCCGAGGGGAATTTCCCCTTCAGAGCTTCTAGATGGCCGGTCCAGCGGTGGGCTCCTTGATAAAAGGAAGATTAGAGTGGTGCGTTTCGAATTCTTTGTCGTCCCATTTAAATAGTGCCACGGTGAGTCGCCCTTCCTCGTCCAACATGCATCTCCGGTTGTCGGCTCTGCTCTGCTAATTGTCACGACGGTCTGGGGCCGTTCGAATCTGGTCTGCTGGTTACTGCCACACTTTGAACGGCCTTGTACGCCGCAGGAATATCGTGCTACGCTTCGAGTCCACAGTTCTCACCTTCGTACGTACCCTCGCCCAAATATTGACAATTAATCGACGCTCGCTGGGAGTAGGACGACGTTACGCCTGCCCCTTCCTGCTCTGCATCACATACCATCTCCTGCAGGACCGTACATCTACCTCCGCCAGATCTCCGACGCTTTTACCACCCAACGCGACCTTTTTCATGAACGGCAACTCGGGGAGGGACTGTTAGTCAGTGCCCATTGGCGGCTCTCTTGGACCCAACTCTCCAGATCCCGGCAATTCTCAGCTGCTGGAGCTGAGCAGTACTAGTGACCAGGATCGTGTCGGGGTGAGTGCGCTGTCTATCTCAATTACACGCTACTTACTCCCTTAAGCTTGTCAAGTGGCGTAACGCGTGGAAAAGTCTTAGTCCTGGTTCAATTTCGGGTGGGAGTTACGATGGTGAAGCAAGCATTCGACCTTTTTTCGAGAGTCGAGGGGCTCGAGGATAAGACGACCAGGTATTGCGTCCTACCCACTGCTCCTTAGCGCGTCTCAGATTCCCTAACAAGTTTAAGTTACAAATAGCATGGGCCAGCGGTAAGTACTTACACGGCGTAGTATCTCAGTCCGGACCACGTTCGATCAATGCAGGAGATCTAGTCACATTCTGGTTCGCAACGAGCATTGGATGCAGGATATCTACTTATCCTTATCCTGGTTCGATTCCAGGCGGCGCGCTACGTGGTACGTCCGTTTCTTTTCTTTTCTTTCTCTTTTTTTCTTGCTCAACTTCAGCTGGATCTCATGATTCTGACTTGTTATCCCCCAGCACTGGGTCCTGTGTGCCCTCGCCGTACACGCTGGAATCCTTCGATACCTGGATCAACATTGGGCGGTCACTTCGAGCACCGTTGGATGTGCGCGCCGGGAATCGTGGTTTCTAATTCATGTTTTCAGACGGAGCAGATGATGATGCATGTAGTATGCGCCTGCTGCTCGTTCGCCCAAACGGACTGATGAAGTAATTTGCAGGACATCCTGGCTGCTCTGTTTCTGTTCTCCAACTTCAGCGGCATTCTACTTGGTGTGTCTGACTCCCGATCGCCCCAGAGCGGCAATGGCGGTTCAAACAACAGTATTTCTCGATCCCTAACTTATTCTGCGAACAGTAAGCAACCTCGAAGCATCCGGTCTAGCTCATATTCCACCGTCATCTCATCTGAACTCAGCTCGGCATTCAAAAATGCGATATAGTGGACCGCCAGGCCACTCAATAATCACAAGCACACGGATTAAGCAGCTTGAATCCTCCTGAAGTTCGCAGTCCTCGGAATGCCATTGGTTCGAATCCAAGCAGGGAAATGTTGAGCCCGTTTCGGTCAAGGTAATTTTTTGGGAGGAAGAGGCCGCCGCTCAAGTAGATCTCCGAAACCTCCATGATCAACGTACGCTCTCGTTTAACTTTGCAAGTCGAAAAAGATTACTACGAGTGTGACCTCTTGCAAGAATTTGTCGGCAAGGCTCTCATACACACTATAGATCCTTCGATACAGTACACTCGCAGGGTGGCTGGAGAGTCTAGAACCACTAACTCGCTGCGGCAGGGCATGCAGGTTCGAATCCTCATCTTGTACATACGTGGCGTGGTCTTCCGCTCGAAGTTTTTCCACAGTTTTTCTCACAGTTGGAGCATAGGTATCATGTCCCAGTCGACAGCATGCACATCAACGGAGGACCCTGGAAACAGCGCCCTAGTGGCATCCGCCGGTAAAGTGATCCCTTTTAATCCCCCCTCTGCCGGAAATCCTGGTTCGAATCCGGGCAGGGTCATGAAGTCGTCATCAATATATTACGAGAACTTCACTTGTTAAGTTCTCGTTCTTTTAGAATTTCAGTGGGCCAAATTTTGGGTGAGGTTTCAGAAAATGAGACTTTGATTACAGCTCTTTGCGGAACATAGGGCGCGAGCCGGATTTTTATCAAAATGTTGAGATTTTGATCACTTGCGGTTTTCCGCTTTTCTTGAGCTCAATTCTCAACGGATGGACTTCGGACCCTGGCCAATCGATTCATACAGCTGTTCTACGTGTCTTAGAGTACACGATCAAATTGATTAGTCGATTCAAGAACCCCTGAGTGCGAGATAGCTATTTCACAGTATTCCAGCTTGCACAACCGGCGGGGTGTTTCTGGGGGCGGTATATTTTCCCAGGGCACTCGAATACATATTTAGTTTGGCGTAGAAGACGCTGTCCCGCATCGTATGGCCCCTGGCATTGTCGGTGTGTCAGAAGAGCCAACCACCATGACTCCTGCATATCGGTGTGTTGTATGCTTCCTTTAGAGAGGTTTGGGTTGTGAGCCATGGAGGACTACCCACTAAATATATTCCGACATCCTCCGAGCACAGTGACTTCGTAAAGCGTGTACTAAGTGTTGCGAGAGCAAAGAGGGGTACGGCTTAGTAAGCATCACGGAACGGTGATGTCCCTCCGTCGGGCAGCACTTTGTCCACGCTCTGTGTTGTCCCTCGGCTCGGAAAGCATCGGAATATCTTCCGTGGATATCCCTTCACGGGGCCCACTCCGAAATTTGCAAAAGGTGACATACAGCACATGGATATATGCGGGATTCACGTAGGTTGATGTTTCAATACACTGGCGTCTCCAGGAGCCGTATGATGATAGAAAGTGTCCTCTACGCCAAATAAAATGTAGGTTCAAGTGTGCTTGCGAAATATCCCGGTCCCAGGATTGTTCCTCATACTGTGCAAGCCGGAATACTGTCAAATAGATATCACGCATTCCCGGGTCCTCGGAAGGGCCAGAAGATATAATTGGGTACCCTAAGACATGCGGATTGACTATGGAAATTGAATGGTAAAGGCCCGAAGGCGATACGTTGAGAATTGAGCCCACAACGCGCGGAATACTGAAAGGGATCAAATGCGACCCAAAATGGAAAAAAATCGGCTCGCGCCCTATGTTCCGCAAAGAGCTGTAAGCCGGCTGTGCACTTTCCTTTTTGTGGCTACAATCACTGATTTTGACAGCTCCCATCAGCTCATTTTTCTTTTTGCTCTAGAGCATCTAGTTTCTGCTCAATTGACTTGAGATTTTGCAGGTACACTTTTGGTTGCCTAAATTGAGTTTTGCTCTGCAAGAGTGGGATCCCATTTCCAATATTGCACATGACATTGTCAATTTACTCACTTTTTGTGATCACCTCATTGCAAGTTCACCAACAGTGCTGGGTCCCTGCGATGTGGGTTGGCTTGAAGCTTAGGAAGTATCAATGTGTACGGCACGGGTCAAAAAAATTGCAAAAAATCTGTAGTGCTCAAAATAGCAGGAACTCTGTGGGCTTGACCAAGTCACTGGTTCCTAAACATCTGGGTGGAATATTGCTTGCACTGTCATTTCTTAACAAGGATACGGACTTTGGTGAGCTCTGGCTGTTATTTCTACAGTGCTAGGTCCACTGGTGGCAGAAAGTGAGAAGCCTTTGGGCACTGTGATCTGACTTGATTAATGATCACTTGTGATCATGTCACATTTGTCATATCACGCCAACTTGAAGTTGGCGCACAGCCACACACCCAAGTCTTTTCCATGGTTCTTGGCTTTGAGTCTGATTGGCCAAGTTCAAACACCTAGAAGTTCTCGTATATGCCGTGCTTGCAACGGCCCCTCCCCCCAAGTTTTTTCTTTTTGCACAGAACGGCCTTTGTCCTCTTGTCCTCGAGACCAAGTGCATAGCGCGCGCAAGCCTCAAGGGTAGCGTCGTCTTGGGATTCCATCGCGCGTGAATGGAGCACGGTGGAAGAAAAGGATGACGATCGGATCCGGTACGCGGCCGTCAACTTGATTCAGAACCGCCATGACCACTTTCCTTTCCGGTTCCGAGCTCGTCAACTTTGGATTTGAGCTCAAGATCCTGCTAATATGAGGCAGGGGGTGGGCTGTGCGTGGGCTGTCAATGCATGTCTATGGCACATATACTGTACAAAAAATAAAAAATTGCACAACAGGGGAAAATCTTGAAAAAAGACACAACTTCAGTGGAATCACCAAAAGAAAACACAGGTTGAGTTCAACTCTGGAGAAAATGACACACCATCAGCTTTGAAAAATTGCACACATTGGACTCAGAGTCAAAAGTTGAATTCGATGCAGGCTGGTAGCTCAGAAACGAAGCCGGCTGACCATGCTCACCAGTTGCCGTGATCATTGTCCGGCCAGCCCTGACTTGATCATAATGTTCGGTAGTGTAATTCAATATGGCTTTGCAGTCTGTGCCTGCATGCAGCCTAGTAGCCCAGGAAATCAATGTTTCAACCGGGGCTGCAATGACATTCCCTGGAGTCCTGGGAGGTTGTTAACAAAGGCTGATCTTTGAGGTTGAACCACCTCAGTGTTCAAGTTCAAATTGAGGCAGGCCGCAGTTTGCAGCCACGGGAAGCCCTACCAGACTTCCAAAGTGGATCAAGTTGTCTTGCATTACAGATCAGTCATATCAACCCTGTTCACTGCAAACTGCAAGTTGAATGTGGAAAATTGAACCATGAATTAGCAATGCCATCAATGGACATCAGGTCTTCTAGTATAATGATTACTGATGAGAGTGTTCGAAATCAGGCCGGCCGACCACACAGCTTACTCGGTCAATCCGTGGGTTCAGACTTGCTATAGTGTGGTGTGTGTTTTCCTGAAGCGGTGCAACTTGCGTGTTTTTCTCTCACAAGCTGCGCGTTTTTTTTGCACAAGGTGGGTGTTTTTTTCTTTGAATTATTGGACACTATATGCGCCATACATGTCACGTCGCAAAATAGTTCATGACTCGTGGCAGCTGGTGGCGTGCCCCTTGCCCTTGACCAACCACCGCCATCCACGCATCCGCCGATGTTTCGGCCCCTCTTCAGGAAGCCTCCCCCACCCCACCCGCCCGTGGCGCTCGTCCTCGCACACGATTTGTTCCCTGCGGAGCTCTGGGATGAAATCTTCCGCCATCTCATGCGGGACGAGGATCTTCTCCAAACCGCCAAAGTTTGCAAGCTCTTCAAAATCCTCTGCTTATCCCTGTTCCTCGCGCGCCACAAAGTCCCGTCTTTGGATTCCCCCGAGCTCCGCGTGGACAGCACCATACTCCCCGCGTTACAGCTCTCAGACACACCGCTCCGCTCACAACGTCTCGTGTGCCAATTTAATACTGTGGGGGTCCAGCGGGGCCTCGCCGCGCTGCGAGATATCATCGAAAGATCCGACACACTACGCCGCGTCGACGTGACGTTCTCCCGGCATTTGTGGGACGCGCACGAGCGCGATGTCTGGGTGCCAGAAGCTTCGAGGTCGCGGTGGAGGATGCACCATGAATTTTGGAGTGCATTATCTGCCATGGCGCTCAAAGCACCTGCGGGGCGCGTCGAGGTCATGTGGTACGGCAAGTTTTTCGAGGGTCGCGCTGCAGATGTCGCTGGGTGGAATCGATGTTCCAGGCCCGCCGCGTCGAATAAGATGTCTCTCTTCCGAAAGCGCCGAACAACCCAAATGACACCCCAACCGTCGCCCATAGGAGCTCCATTCGGCTACCCGGGGCGTCTCGAGTTCTATCAAATTTATTCAGTCTCGATGCATTCGCTCTCGGACCCAAACCCAGATTCGACCAAGGCATACAACACACTCTTTGTGTTCAACGCTTACCTCGTGAAGATCTCAATACGAGTCACCTCCCTGCCGATGTCCTTCCGATGCTGGACTTGCCCGCCTTGACCGAGGTGCATGTTCCCGCCGGAATAGAGCCCGAGTCTATGACGGATTTCCTCCTCCGCCATCCCAGGATTATACGGCGTTTTGATGTACCACGGGTTGGTCCTGTTGAAACTTGAAAGTCGCTGAACAAACTATGATTCGAGTGTACATACAACGAAGTACAGCGTCTGGAGCTTGAACTTGCAAGCCCCTCGTATATATACTGTACCTGTGTATCGGAATTGAACACATGCGGCAGCTGTCTTGGTGGAGATGGTAGAACCAGAGGCATCGCGCGTGTGGTGGCAAAAGAAAGAAAAGGAGGAGGATGACGTACGCGTCCGTGACGGCGTGATCCGTCAACTTGATTCAGAACCACCACCACGCCGAGAAGACGATTTCCTCCAAGTTTTTCTAATACCCACGGCGGCTCTGGCCTTGGAACACCCTCTCAGATTCCACTCCCCCCGTATCGTCCTCATCCCCAGTGGAAACACGCAGAGAATAGGAATGCACACCGTACCCGTCGCGAGCCGTTGGACGGCCGTCCGTACACGGGTACGTACCCGTACCCGTCAGACCCTTGATCGACCAGATGTACGGGACGGTAACGTTGCCGTCTGTTCCCGTCAATCTGACACATTGACGGCCCGTCGACGGGTTGGCGCCCGAGATGATCGGATCAGGTCAATGCCTTGCGGCAAGTAGGCCGGTTCCTGATCCGACGGCCGGTGTCATCGTGTTGTGGGCAAGGGCATTGAATACACAGTCTGTACTTGGTCTGTACAGGCCGATTTACGGCTGATTGATGGGATATCAGACATCAGACATCCTCAAAATCTGTGAATTTGTCCTTGTGAAAGGTTAATTCAGGCCAGAGCAGCGCGGGAGGCCATGTCGGAGGCAGAGAATTTTCCTGCCTCGCTTAAAAATCAGCTTCGATGAGGTTCTGGCCAGACCCGTCTTTTGACGGCCCGTACCCGTCTATTTTGCCGTCCCGTGCCGTCGGACCCAGGCAAATGTCAAAAAGACGGGCGGTGTGCATCCCTAGCTGGGCCTCATCCTCGCCGCCTGTCTTTGAACTCGGGACAATTCCTCTGGCCGCCGTTTGCTAGCCGTGACGCCGTCGGGTTTTGACGTGCAGCAGCGGTTTCGGAGCCAATCTATCGCTTTCCGGCTCGTCAAGGACTACACAAGTGACTCTTAACACGAGGCAAAGAGCAGGCTGTGCGTTGGCTGTGCGGAAAATTAGTTCAAGCTGTCAGCATGACTGGTGGCAGCTCACCCTGGCGTTTCTTGCCCTCGACCACCACCATCCACCCACCCTCCGATGTTTCGGCCCTTCTTCTTGAGGAAGCCCACCCCACCCGTGCTCGTCCTCGCATACGATTTGCTCCCCACGGAGCTCTGGGATGAAATCTTCCGCCATCTCAGATGGGACGAGGATCTTCTCCAAACCGCCAAAGTTTGCAAGATCTTCAACATCCTCTGCCTATCCTTGTTCTTCGCGCGCTACAAAGTCCCGTCGTTGGACTCCCAAGAGCTCTGCGTAGACAGCGCCGTACCCCCCGCCCTCCAGCTTTCATGCACCCCGCTCCGCTCACAACGTCTCGTGTGCCAATTTAATCATCCTGTCGGCGTCCAGCGGGGCCTCGCTGCATTACGAAATATCATCGGCAGATCCAACACACTACGCCATGTCGACTTGACGTTCTCTCAAGATTTGCGGGACGCGCACGAGCGTGATGTGTCGGTGCCGGGAGCTTTGCGGTCGCCTTGGAGGATGCACCTTGAATTCTGGAGCGCATTGTCTGCCATGGCGCTCAAAGCACCTGCGGGGCGCGTCGAGATCATGTCGCAGGGCAGGTTCTTTGAGGGTCGCGCTGCAGATGTCGCTGGGTGGAATCGATTTACCAGGCCCGCCGCGTCGAATAGGAGTTCTTTGTTCCGAAAACGCCGAACAACTCCCCAGCCGTGGCCCATAGGAGCTCCATTCGGCTACACGGGGCGCGTCGACCTCTATCACATCTATTCAGTCTCGATGCATTCGCTCTCAGACCCAAACCCAGATTCGACCAAGGCTTACAACACGCTCTTTGTGTTCAACGCCCATCTGGTGGAGACTCTGTATCTCAATACGAGTCACCTCCCTGCGACTCTCCTCTCCGACGTCCTTCCGATGCTGGACTTGCCCGCCCTGACGAACGTTATCGTTCCCTCGGGAGTACAGCCTGCGTCCATGACGGAGTTCCTCCTCCGCCACCCGAAGCTCGAGGTTTTTGAACACGCAGACTACTATAATCGGGGGCTACAGCAAGATTCGGACGGCGGCGGCGTATTGACACCGACAACGCATCCCATCGTGCATCCGGGATTACTGGAACTCAAGGCACAGGGTATCGCAGGTATTCAGCGCGCGTTGACGGCGCTGGGATCCTCTCCGTCGCTTTCAACACTCAGCTTGACGCTCTACCCCAACAAATCAGATCGGGAGCGTCTAGCGGAACTCAGCCTGGGGCTACGCGTCATCGCTGAGCGGCCCACGGACTCGCCACCGATATCCCTAGCGCTCAAAGTGATGGACGTAGACCCCTCCAGCCTCCAGATCGTTCGTCGCCGTATTCCCAGTGCCAGCTTCTTTTCCCTCGACGACGAAGCCTCCGCGATCATCCGCTCCCTACATTGCGTCCACGAAGTCAAAATCACATCCGCCTCGCGGGAAACCACTACTGCAATGTTGCCCTGGCTCGCGCTCTTCCCTGCGCTGGGAAAAGTGACGTTCGACGTGGCTGAGGACGAGTTTTTTGAGAGGTTAGGTCCGCTGCCGGATCCTACAGCAAAGCAGGAGGCGTATGATACGCTGAGGATGTTGGTGGAGGGGATGCTTCAGGGTGTTGAGGTTGAGGTGTGGTTGGGTTGTTCTTTTGGGTATAATGATATGAGCCCGTGATCTACTTGCGGTAGTATTCTAGTCGAATGTACAAGACAGAACAAACTAATGAATCTCCGTCAAGTCTACATCCAAAACACCGTCAATTTCGCGCATAATTTCACGCTTATCGCTCAACTCTCCCAAGCGTAAACGATCTGCCAGTGCCTTCAAACCCTCGTGGATGAGCGGAATGTCCATCCGCAACGGAATAACCCAAATACGCTCGCCCCGGCCGTCTCTTACGCAAAGCCCATGCAGCTGCGTATACCCACCATCCCGCTTCGCACGCTCAACAATATCAGTGCCAACAAGATCTGCGACACGCTTCGGCAAGTTTCCGGCCTCGTAGACTTTAACCACAGGCGGGCATCTGTTGAAGTCGAAAAGAGTGAAGAGAAGTGGGGCTTCCGAGTCTGCAGGACGCTCGGCGAGGACTTGAACCTGTTTGTAACAGATGCTTCGTCGGTCTTTGAGATATTTGTGGTGAATCAACGCGCGCAAAAAGGAGCGTTCCTTGAAAGACAGGTTGGGGTTGTCATGTTCGGCTGTGGTTCATGTTAGGTGGGTTCGCGTGGAAGTTCAGGTTTACCTAGAAGGAGACCCTGGTGAGACGCGCAGAAGTTTCGGTGTCCCACTCTCCAGTCGGTCTTTTGACATTCTTGAGAGCAGTAGTAGTAGAACGCGTGGCATCCAGCGCAGCGCCCGGCCATAGCATTCGTCTCGTCGATGCTCCCGCACTGTGAAACAAGTCAGAGCGATCGAATATCCGGGAAATGTCCGACCTGTAGGTTGTCGCAAGCCTTGGACGTGTGGAACGATGGTGACTGGAAATCCTCGAGAACGCCGAGAAGTTCGTGCGCGGATGAGAGAAAGTCTTTCCAGTCTGCGGAGAGCGGATGATCTTTGAAAGTATCGGGAGAAATCGAACCTTGCGCCTCTTTGAAAGCTTTCTCGAAAGCAACCATCGGGTGATAGTAGACCAATCCAGAGGCGATATCGTGCAAGAAAGCCCGTAGGGGCTCACGGAGCTTTGCTTCCACCTCATCATGGTTAATGTCTGCCCGTTGGGTCACCAAGATGAGAGCGCGAAGGAGGCCTCGTTGTAGCAATGCATCCAGCCACATATTGGGCCGCGACAAGGTGACGATGTATCTCATCAGCCTCACACACTGGCCCAGGACCGCCCAGGTACGGGGATCTGCGCAGTCGCAGAGGAAGAGAATGACGCTCAATAATTCCCGATGCAAGTCCAGCTCACAGAGCACGAAGATCAGCCGCCGGCGCGTCATATCGGACTCTTTGTCTCGGGACACGCCGGCCCTCATGGCGAAAAAGAGGAGATTGTTCAGGTAGGACGCGGGAGTGGCGGAGGCAGGCAGCGGCTGGGTGATGGTGACTCGTATAAATTCTAGAACAAGACGGGCGAGGTGGTCGATGGAGCCTGCTGCTTCGATCATCTCCGCCAATATTCGGGAATCGGGGCTTGCGTCGGAGGCGACAAGAAACTCTGCCACGATGTGGAGCACGACCGACCGTTCGGCCTCTGCTACCTCACCTGCCGCGTCGTCCATCTGCGGTGCTAGCGACCAGGCCTTGACAATAGCGGTCCAAAACTGTGGTGTCGTCGACATAAGGTCGTAGGTAGCAGGGTGACCGCGAAACACGCTAATGAAGGCCATGAAGGTGCAATATGTGTCCGCTTCGGGAACGAGTGGGATGTCGGCTGCGGAAAGATAGTCGCGGTGCATCTCGATGAACTCGAACCATCCCCAAACGCGAGGCCACAATGATGAACCGACATCTCCCTTGAGTTGGAGACGCAATACAGAATCCAAGGAGATGATCGCGCATTGCAAATTCTCTACAATCGGACAACCGCGATACATTCCTTCAAGCTGCTCCGAAGTCGGAATCTTTTTCAAGTCGAGGTTAGCAAACCAGACTGGAAGAAAGAGCGGCAGACAAAAGATCGGGAATCATGAGCTTCTTTGCTTGTACGACATCCTCGAATGTTCTGGATGCAGCCGCTGCCCTGGAGGCGATACTCTTTTGCAAAGATCGGTGAGTCGTGACCACGAAAAAAAAGTGCTGTCCAACTGTTGTCTCACCTGGTAAGGCTCGGGGAGGCGCCTAATACTCCTCACGCCTAGATCTGGATGCATTGGTGAGACACAATGGCAAGCAAATGGCAAGTTGCCGGGGAGATGAAGCACGGGTGACGCGGGCGGGCGAGGAATACGGCCAGATGGCCAAATTCACGAATTTCTAGCATGCACTGAGAGAAAGATTGCGAGGGCGCGCGGCTGATACGGATCAGACCAAACAACGACAACGCAACGCGTCGCGTACTTCTGCCAGACGCGTCTACCTTGTATGTGAGGCTTACCTAGCTCATTTCGGGGATCTCGGTCAAGGTTGAAGGCGGTGTATACGACCGGGAGTCTCGTTGCTAAGGCAGAAACCAATGAGATGGAGGAACAAGGATGCCCGAGGGATGCCCGAGGTGGGCTCGATGGTGTATCCTGGCGACGAAGTACTGCCTCACAGGAGAACAATGGGATTTTGGGACCTTGGTTGGATACCTAGCCAACGGAACAGCCTTTTGCAAACTGATGACGAAGGTAAACACGAGTAGTATATAAGGTAGAGTACATTTTGGTGGTAGGCACTGGGGCTGGCCAACAACCTGGAATTCAGGTGGTGATTTCAGGATGCTGTATACCTGGATTTCAGTTAGATAGAACCCTGGATTTCAGTTGAACCTACTGAATTTCAGGGTGCCGGTTTTCAGGTAGTAAAGGAAACATTCCAGGGCTCGAATCCAGGATGTTTGGACCTGACATCCGACCAAGTTCATGCTGAATACAACTCTCAGTCAGGTCATAACAGCGGGGAACATTGGTCAAAATACTACTGAATTTTCGTACAAATTACATTGAAAATATCGAAGCATCTACTGCTTGCGCCGCTTCGTTGACGGGCGCCCATCCGATCCCGCAGGCCGCTTCCCCTTCGCCTTCTCAGTCACATGCTCTTGATTCGCCGCACCGTCATCCGAGAAGTTGAGAAGGTCGTCGCCGGATTCATCGTCCGTAGAAGGCGGGGCGCGGAGGGGCCGAGGATGTGGGACATGACGTGGTGCGGACGGGCCCGGGCTGGGAGAGCGGCGAGGCGATGGGTGAGGACTCGGCTCCGGAGTGCCGCGAGGAGGGGAGTCTGCGCGGGATGAGGAAGACTCACCCGTCCTCGCGGCGGCGCGGCGTCCAATGTACGTCTCCGGATTGTCAACACAGTTGACGTATATCTTGCGGTTGTCCCACACGTCCTTGACGATCCGATTGACAGCCCACTGTCCCTCGAAACGACGGAGCTCGGGAAAGTCGTCCTCGATCTGACGCTGTGAGTACTCAAGTACCGAGAGAAGAGGATACACACACCACTTTGTAGACTGTACCGAGCTTGGTGGTTGACTGGGCTTTCCAGCCGCGATCCCAACTGAGGCAGGCAAGTACACATGAGACGGGTCTAATTGACACTGGGGTCCTCTAATAAGTTTGTAATACATATTTTTCCTATGGTTGGGAGCCGCAGATTGCTCGGACCGCCGGTAAATCACATGATCGTGGGAATGATCTGCCTTATATAGGAGGGGAGGGGGGGTCCAGCCAGGGTCGAAAGAAACTTTTCGACCCTATATCCGAAATTCCGATCCCGATGCCCCCTTGGCCGTCAATCTCACCTCGCGCGTCTTCGACAAGTACAAGAAGCGGAAGCGGGGTAGCGAGGGCACTGAGAGCGAAGATGGAGAGCCACCTCCTCATAAGCCGGCTCGCCGTGGTGCGTGATTTGCATACAAATCCTGGAGTTAGCTGACAACGAGTCACAGATACTAAGGACTCTCCCTCACGTCCTGCCGTCGAACCTCAGCCTGATTTCACCGCTATGGATCTCGACGACCCACCACCTCCCTCGGCTTTCGATTCCGCTCCATCCCCGCCGGCTGCTCTTCCCACCACGCGCCCACGAGTTGTCCGCGCCGAGACTGCAGACTCGGACAGCGATGAGGAGGACGAAGATTTAATCTCCGACGCCCCGCCTCTCCTCGTCGAACAAGACGAGGAGGATTTTGACCCGGAGCTGGATGAGGAACTCCTCACTCAGCACAACCTCACTGCGGCTGAGTTGCTCGAGGGTATATTCATTTCGGAGGCAACGCAGCGGGGTGAGTACTCGACTATAGCCATCCAAGGATCTATGGCTGACCTGTGTAGAGAGTCGTTTGTCCGACAGCGCCATGAATGCTATTCGGGCCCACAATTTCAAGGTCAATGTCGATCTCGGCTCCCGCACATACGCAAAGATGCGGCGGGCATTTCCTCAGCTTCACGATCTCCCCTCGCTCTCGAAACTACAGTCTCAAATCAACTTCCTTTCTGATCTCAAACCCGTCCCATACGATTGCTGCAAAGAATCGTGCTGCTGCTTCGTCGGTCCGTACGCCGACCTCGACAAGTGTCCCTATTGTGACGGGCCTCGCTATGACGCCCGTGGGCGTGCTCGGGCGACATTCCACTATCTTCCTCTCATTCCACGGCTCCAAGCGCTCTTCTCAGATAAGAAGATGTGCGAGGAGTTGCTGTACCGTGCCGGCTTCACCCCCAAGACTGGTAAAATCACAGATATCTTCGACTCGCTCCACTACCGTCGACTTCGCCGCCGCCACGTCCGCGTCGAGGATGAGATTTTCTCCCACTTGTTCTTCGACCAGGACACCAATATTGCGATGGGGTTGAGCGCGGATGGGGTTTGTCCGTTCAAAAATCGCAAGTCGACGTGCTGGCCGCTGCTTGGGGTTCTGTATAACCTCAAGCCCGAGCTGCGCTTCCTCCTCGGCAACGTCTTGTGCTTCGGAGTCATCCCGGGCCCACGTGAGCCCAAGGATCTCGACTCCTTCCTCATCCCCCTTCGCGATGAGCTCTGGCGGTTATCTCGTGGTGTTGCGACCTACAATGCGCGTACCGATCGCATGTTCTCGCTGCGCGCGTACCTCATTCGCGTCTTTGGTGGCATGCCCGCCATGGCCAAGCTCATGCGCATGAAGGGCCCAAACGCCATTTACCCGTGCCGTGCGTGCAAAATCCGTGGTGTCCGTAACTTCGCCGGCGGTGGCAAGACCAACTATGTGCCATTGCGCCGCCCAGACGGAGAATCATATGATCCCTTCAGCCTTCCACTTCGGACTCACGATGAATTCATTGACGACGCTGTTTCAGTTGAGACGGCAGCGACCGACGCTCAGGCCGAGGCTCGTGCGAAAGCTACTGGTGAGATTCTTTTCTTCATTCAACCTGTTGTCATCTAACGGCGCACTTCAGGTCTCGGGGGCGGCGACAAAATTCGAGGAGCTGATCTTGTCACCTCCTCGGAAAAGAATATGACCCGTGAAGCCTCATTCATCAAGGTTCGTGCAGAGATCATGGTTTTGCTCAAGCTTACTTACATTTGATTCAAGTACTCGCATGAGGTCGACGCCAATCGGAACTTTCGCCACAAACCAGTGCTTCTTCAACGGGAGATTGTGTACGGCCAGCTTTTGCGCGTGCTCGAGTTTCACGCCAACATCCCAGCTGTTCCAGACGACAAAGGCCACCTCGTTCAGCAAGCTCGCACCGTTTGGCTCGCCATCATACGCCCCGTCAAATTGCTTGGCAAGAGCAAGCGTCTGGGAATACCATACTATAAAGATACCGCGCCGATTGAAGTTGTTGATGTCGATGATCTGAGCTGTCTTGTGGCGCGTATTCCCGACCACGAGTCTGGTCCGCCACGATGGGCACTGTGCGAGCGTCAGGATGCCATGGGAGCAGGGGAGGAGGACGAAGAATGATTCAATTTGTTGTATTTTACTTGTATACATTTTCACGCTCCAAGTTCACCGTGTTCAATTCAGCTCCGGAAGACACCTGGAAAAAGTACCTGAAAGCTCGACTACCTGAAACGATATCCAGGTCAAAACATACTGAAACCTGACAGTCAGGGTGTCGGTACCTGGATTCCAGGTACTTTGACATCCCCAGTGAGGTAAGGAATTTACGGAACGGATCGACTACGGGATCGACTACGGCCTTCAGCAACGGATACGACAACGACGAATCGACTATCGGCAACACTCTAGCTTCCTTCTTACCTCGCTCTCTTCAGCCTGAACCGTGCAAGACGACTACGACAGTTCTATTTGACTTACTGACTTTAGGTTTTTTTTTATTCTCTGAGCCGGCCTCATTGGACAGCAACGACGGGTTGGACGTATCTTGGACTGTAGGCTCTACACTACGACGCATCTACGCAGGCTGTGACTACTCTGGACTGACAAGGTCGTATATTTTGATCCGAACCCCGAACACAACAATATTCGCACACACGCTTTCACCTCTCTCAATCACACGCGCCGAACTTTCTTCCGCTGGATCTGGGATTTTATTGGGTTTGATTTGAGTGGTGTATCGTACGTCTGCACTTCATCTGGAGCCCACCGCGAGGGGTGGTTCATTCAGATTACACTCACGCCTTGATTGCGCCGGTCGTAGTCCCTTCAGCAACATATATCAACTATACACAGGCGCACGCCTACCGAACGCGGACGGAACGAGGTTAGGGAATTAGTGGGTGCACGAGCTACGGCATATAGGCAGCGGAGGATTGCCGAGACGGATAATTTGGGTCTCGCACGCAACACATATAACACAGACGTATCGCTGGAAGATTTCCCTCTCAACGAAGACTCACTTTTTGACGAGCAACAACCTTACGGCGACGACTCGGACGATTCCATCGATTTTACATTCACATTACGACCAGTGACACCCACCACATTTGTAATGGCCAATCAGGGAGCAAACACACCGGCTGGTACCGGCGTGGCTAGTTTTCGCGTGCCGCGTTCGTGGGATACGAACGTACCAAGATTCACGACGGAGGACAAGGACGATCTACGAGAGTTCATCGAGCAGGTGGACGAGATAATTGGGTTGGCCCAGATCACGGACGACGCGGAGAAGAAGCGTTTGTTCACGAGCTATCTGCCATTGAAGAAGCGCGAGGAATGGAGGGCGATAGGCGAGTACGGGGTCGACAGCACGTATGCCGAGTTCAAGACGGCTATCTTGAAGAGTTACCCCGAGATCCAAGAGGATAAGACGGGTACGCTTGATGAGTTGGAGAGATTATGCAGGGAGAACAGGAACATAAGGAGGGTTGATGAAGGGCGCTTGAAGCGTTTTGGAATGACCTTTCAGCGGCTGGTGAAGAAGCTGATCCAGCCGCCCGCGATTATCTTGAACAAGGAGGCCTGTAGGAAGTACCTGGAATCTTTGGAACGCGGGTTTGCTGAACAGATCCGCACCGCTATCAATACACGCAACCTAATCAAGGAGGATTTACTTGCTGCTGGCGTCGGCGCACAACCAGCGGCAGTCGCGAACGCTGTAGATCGGAAGGAGGACCCTATTCAGCTGGACGAATTGATTACAATGGCGGAACGACTGGCCAACAAGGGCGCAGCCGACCACACCTGGGACGAGGGCGGAGTCGAAATCAAGCGCTCCGACAGATTCCTGATGGTGAAGACTGAAGCCAGAGATGCTCGACTCGACGAACTGGGTGGTGAGTTATCCGGTCTTCGCGATGCGTTCGTGGTTTCGCAGAAACAGTCCAAGGCTGCTCACGATGAATTGATGAAATTGATTCAGACGACGAAAGGCGCTGGTTCGAGGGATGATGAACAGAGGAACGAGGTTGGAGTACGAGCGGGGTTCTCGAACTCGTACGGCGGCGACCGTTCGTTCAATCGAGGATTTGGCGGAGGACCTACACAACGGAACGGGTGCTACTACTGCGACGGCCAAGATCATTTCTCGAAAGAATGCAACACCAAGGCGGCGCACATTCACAAGGGTTGGGTTGTAGTGGAAGACGGGCAGCAGAAACTTGCCGATGGGAATTACATTCCTAGAGGGAAAGGGTCAGCAGCGACCCGTGTGGAGGAGTATTGGCAGAGGAAGGGTGCCGCCGGACAGCACCTTGTTGAGTCGTACTACGGGTCCACTCAAGATGATGAGGTTGATGTGCTGCGCGACGAGATCCGCACTTTGCGGGTCAAGTTAAATCAGGTTGCCACTGGGCAGGCGACTACGAGGACGGCGCCGACTGTGAGCCAGATGAACGTTAATACACAACCCTATCCGATGCAGATCAACGGGCAACCATACGCGCAGCAAGTCAACTCAACACAGAATGTCAACCTGGAGGAGCTGGGGCGCACCGTATTCAACATGATTCAGAAAGGCAACTCTGGCAACTCCGCCGATGAGCAGTTTGTCCAGACCCGAAGTAAGACGAAAGCGGTGTCGTTCAAGGAACCCGGCGAGCAGGGTTTTTGAAGATCCCAAGGATGGAGGTAGAGGCGAAGCCTCCGGAGGGAAGACGACCTGAAATTCATCAAGACACAACGAACACGAGACAAGACTTACCCTATCGTTTTGTGAAGCCAGTAGGATCTGGGGCTCGAACCTCGCCAGTTTCTGAAAGCCGAGCCGAACGACGTTTGATGGAGGACACACGGAAGTCATACGAGTTGAGGGCGCCGATTCAGCGTGAGGGACTTACTGACGAATTGTTGGAACGGATCAATGATACAGAGGTGACGGTCCGGCTCGGAGATTTATTCGGAATGAGCAAAGATTTGCGGGAAGGCGAACGACTCCGACTCACCAGGGTTCGACAACCAGTAAAAGAGGATACGGATCAGTCTGTACCAATTCTGGATCAGGTTCCTGCACCCAAGGCAATACTCAAGAGGGACCCGCCGCCGGCTATGCAAGTTGAACAACAAGCAGTGTCGGGGCTCGTTGAACAAGATAGTCAGTTGATGCTCAACGCTGTGGAAATGGGAAACTTACCAGAGGTGGAAGGAGTATTTGTTACGACGGCGGAAGTGGAGGATATACCGGCCGGGTCTGTTATTGGACAAGACCCGTATCTACAGTACCTGGAACGACTCAGTGAGGAAGAAGAGCCCAAACAGATTTATGTGGGACGAAGCTCTGTACCTTTGCGGGTCACCTACCCGTACATCAACAGTCAAGGGCCGGTCGAGTGTGTACTCGACTCGGGTTCGCAGATCGTGTCCATGTCGTTAGAACATGCGCAGGCATGCGGTTTGGTTTGGGACCCGAATATCAACATCTTCATGCAAACTGCTAATGGTCAGCTCGAGAAGTCCATGGGGTTGGCACGCAACGTACCTTTCCGGTGGGGTGAACTCAAGATTTATCTGCAAGTGCACGTAATTCGGAACCCAGCGTACAAGGTTTTGTTGGGACGACCTTTCGACGTATTGACACGAAGTCGGACGGATCATGATGAGGGCAAGCATCTTTTGACGCTCACCGACCCGAACACGGGCAAGGCATTCACGGTGCCGACCTATGATCGTGTCAAGGAGCGAGCCAAGTTGCCTCAACCGGGGACTCAGACACGCGACAACTCTGAGAGTCAAAGTATCGACGCACCGGTGGATTTTCCAGGAACTTCGAGGAATTGATGCAGCGCGGTCAAGGAGAAGAAATTGGGGTGTTGGTGGGGTTCGATGAGCACCACAACGCGCGGATTGAACGAATTTATGAGCCAAGAGGAGGAAAGATGAATAGGGAGAAGATCATCGAAGCGTATGTGGCCGCCTCGGACGATGTACCGGAGTTGAAGGACGATTTAGCAGCGCTGAGCCTGTTCCATTCGTACCGGACGCAGGAGGTTCAAGATGTGGGTGGCGTCCCATACAAGGTGTTTTCGAACGTTCTGCAGGAGGCTACAAGACAGCGTCGACGGAAGTATCGCATACGGCAGGATCGTCAAGACACACGTACATGTCACTTCACAGAGCCAGATGTGCGCTGTTCATGTTGCCAATCTATTGATTCAATTTGTCCAGATGAGCAAGAAGAGCAGGCAGCGTTGATATCGGAAGAGGTTGCCGTCTATGCGGGGAAGAAATACAAACCTGTTGGTTTGAAGGTCAGACCCGTCTACACGGAATTACCAGACAAGTACCGTATCAAGCGCGAGATTAAAGGGGATCCGCTGGAAGGGATGCCGGTGCTGAGTGAGAAGCCTCAAGACTTTGAGCCGACGGCGCGGTACACCCAGGAGCGGAAGGATGAAATGGAGGCGAGGCATTCAGGGTTTCTGCAGCCGGAGGAGTTGAAGCTGATGCATGAGCTCGTTGGGAATCACGAACAGGCGTTTGCGTGGACCGACGACGAGCGGGGCAGCTTCAGACATGATTTCTTCCCGCCTGTGGAATTTCCATTAGTGGAACATGAAACATGGGTTGAGCGGAGCATACCGATTCCGCGCGGGCAATTGAGCGAGTTCTGCAAGATAATCAAGAGAAGGTTGGACGCAGGCGTCTACGAGCCATCAAACGCATCTTACCGGAGCAAGTTTTTCGGAGTTTTGAAGAAGGACGGCAAGAGCATTCGACTCGTGCACGCGCTGGAGCCGCTTAACGCGGTAACGATCGCGCATTCGGGTCTACCACCTGCAACAGAAGAATTAGCAAACCACTTTGCAGGACGAGCTTGTGGAGGGTGTCTCGACCTTTTCTCGGGATACGACCATCGTGATATTGCGGAGGGATCAAGGGACTTTACGACTTTCCAAACACCATTTGGGGCTCTACGGCTGGTCAAGTTGCCGCAGGGTTGGACGAATAGCGTACCTATCTTCCACGACGACGTAACATACATCCTGCGGGATGAGATACCACATGTCACGATGCCATATATTGACGACGTACCTATACGGGGCCCAGGATCAAGATATGAGCTTCCAGATGGGACGTGTGAGTCGATTCCGGGAAATTCAGGGATTCGTCGGTTCATATGGGAGTATTTCCAGGACTTGAACCGAATCGTACAACGCATCAAGTACTGTGGTGGAACCTTCTCGGGCAGCAAGTCGGTACTGTGCGCAGGAGAGTTTCATGTCGTCGGACATGTATGCTCGTTCGAGGGTAGAAAACCGGACACGGACAGGATAGGTGTCATTTTGAGATGGGGACCTTTGAAGGATGTGTCAGAGGTGCGACGGTTTCTTGGAACCGTTGGTGTGCTGCGTATGTTCATCAAGAACTATGCGCTACTCACTCGGCCGATTCAGAAGCTGACACGCAAAGATGTAGAATTCGAGTGGGGGCCTGCGCAAAAATTAGCCATGGAGAAATTGAAGGCGGCGTTGGGTGTCGCACCGTGTCTGAAGCCCTTGAACTACGACTGGGACTCCGACATTGTGCTGGCAGTCGACACGTCATGGATGGCTGTCGGCATTCAAATATATCAAGTTGATCCGCAAGATCCGCGCAAGCGCTACTATGCCAAATTCGCATCAATCACTTTGAATCGGCGCGAAGCCGAGTTCTCACAGCCGAAGCGAGAACTCTACGGCTTGAAGCGGGCCTTGGAGGCTATGCAATACTGGTTGTTGGGTTGCCGACGGCTTGTGGTGGAGATGGACGCGAAATATATTCAAGGCATGCTGAACAACCCCGGCATGGGGCCGAATGCCACCATCAATCGATGGATTGAACAAATCTTGATGTTCAACTTCAAGTTAAAGCACGTCAAAGGAACGACATTCCCACCTGATGGCTTGTCTCGACGGGAATATCAACCAGGTGACGAAATCTGGCCAGCAGAGGAAGAAGACGGCGAATTGAACGGACCGCCTGAGTTGCACCCGGACTGGGATTACGATGCTGATCAACCGTTGGAATTTGATGAGTTCAAACACGAGATCGACACGCGCGGAGGATACTTACAGGATATTTCCGGGTGTGCTTTGGATACAGCAGACCTGGAAACCGAGCTCGATTTGGCACGTAATGAAGCCGGGGCCATTTCCAAGCACGTTCAAGATGCGTACAAGGCAGAAGGATTGATTGTGCCTACCTACGTCCAAATGGAGTCGGCCGAGGAAGGTTTACTTCCGTCTGATGAATTCCGTCAGGACTTGGAGAACTATGATGAGGAACACCGTAGCGCGGGAGCTCGGGAACAAGACGAGCGGCTGGGGATGGTGAAATCGTGGTTGGAAGATCCTTTGGGACGACCACAGGGAATGCAGGATGACGAACGCTATAAACGGTCCGTGAAGTATGCATCTAAATTCTTTGTCAAGGATGACAGACTCTACCGGCGAGGAGACAACTCGATGCATCTATTGGTTGTGCACAAAGAGAATCGGATGTACATGATGCGAGCAGCTCATGACGCGTTGGGACATCGAGGCGCGTTTGCGACGAAAGCGCTGTTGGAACAACGCTTCTGGTGGTGTGACATGGAGAGCGATGTGCGGTGGTACGTCAAGACGTGCCATCTGTGTCAAAAACGGCAATTAGCTATCCTGAAGGCACCTCCGATGGTTTCAAACACGCCAAGTATCTTCCAGAAAATACACACCGACGTAATGCATATGCCCGAGGCGTCTAATGGGTGTACTTATATTGTTGACGCGCGGTGCGCACTTTCACGGTACCTGGAAGGACGAGCACTCAGAAAACAGAACGCAAAGAATATAGCTATGTTTCTACTCGAGGACGTAATTTGCCGCTGGGGATGTCCACAATGGATCGTAACCGACAATGGGACTCCGTTCGTGGCGGCTATGGAATGGTTGAAATCGAAATACGGGATCAAAGGTATTCGAATCTCACCGTATCATTCGCAGTCAAACGGCGTTGTCGAACGCGGGCACTGGGACATTCGTCAGTCGCTCTACAAGGCCACCGGTGGGAGTTTGAAGCAATGGTACTATTTCTTACATCAAGTCCTGTGGGCGGATCGGATCACCATACGGCGTGGAATGGGCTGCTCACCGTACTTCGCGGTGTGCGGGGCTCATCCCATACTACCTCTGGACATTGCTGAAGCTACATGGATGGCTGACTATCCGGATACTTTGATTTCCACGGATGAGTTGGTAGGGTTACGAGCACGAGCACTCGCCAAGCACGCCGTTCATGTTGAAGAATTGCGCGACAAGATGGCCGCCATCAAACAAAGATCAGCTGTTGAGTATGAGGAGAAGCACAAATACTCAATCAAAGACTACATTTTTGAGCCTGGTGATGTGGTACTTGTGCGCAACACGGTTGATGAGGGTTCCGTGAGCGGCAGGAATCGAGATCGGTGGTGGGGGCCGTTGGTGGTTGTCAGACGAACACGAGGAGGCGCTTACATTGTGTGCGAATTCAACGGTGCAGTTTGGCAAAAGAAGATCGGCAAATTCAGGGTCATTCCATATGAACAGCGCAAGAAACTCACCTTGGGACCTAGGATAGAAGAACTGATAGACGTCTCAAAGAAGACCCTAGACGAGTTGGAAGACGACGCCGAAGAGGGATACGATGGCAGGGACTTGCAATTCGATGGTGTTCAATTATTCAGAGAGTCAAGGACATCCGAAGACGAACAAGACTTGGAGCCCGAGGCTGGTATCGAAGACAAGAGGGAACACTCTGACGAGGAATCAGACTCGTATTTCACCACCAACGCCGCTGCAATTAAAACTACCAACACACATACAATGACTAGCGCTCATACAGTAACTAATATGAAGTTATGAGTATGAGTCCGTGGTGGGTAAGGCAAAAGGGAGCTATAGTCCGAAAGAAAACGGGCGCAGGATGTAGGAAAGTCAAGAAAAGGGTATCTGGGGTATACGAGCGTCCGACAAGAAGGTGGTAGTCCGAGAAAAGGAAGATGACGTGGAAACGTCTCAAGGGTATCGAAAGCGGAGCGGACAGGCAGCCGCTACATGGTTGGGACGCATGCAGCGGAAACAAAGCTTATGCCTGCGAAGAATATCAGTCAATGGAAACAGGGGAGAAGTGGGCCACACACTTTCTGGCCCGATGGTGACGGCTGAGAGCTCGCTTTGGAACGATCCAGTTTGTTGATCCTACACTCGAGGTATTCGAGTCTGTTGTATAATTCAAGATAACGCTCCCGGACGGGATCGTAGGAAGATCCACGTCCTCCTCGGCGACGGTGGCGAGTCGGCGTGGGCGGGTCGAGTGAGGCTGGGCGCATCGGGCGAAGTGGGGAAACGGCGTTGGAGGCCGGTCTTGGGAAATCTTGTACGTAGCGACGGGGCTGGCGGCGGCGGCCTTTCTTGTGTCGATCGACAAGGGTAGGCTGCGAGGGCGGCGCAAGGGCCGGACGTGCTAGCAAACAGGTCAATCTGGAATGGCCAGCGACTACCGGGAGGATCACGTACATGGCAAGAGGTGTCGTCCTGGTCCTGGAGGGATAGACTAACAAGAAGCCCGTCAAGGGTTGATAGAGGGGAGAGGGTGTCTGGAGAGCGCACTGTGAGCAGTGTAAGATGCGGGAAAATGACGAGAAAGGATCTACGCACCCGTTAACGGGTCGCCGACGAGAGTGGCCGCAGGAGAAGGAGGAGGGCCCTACGAGAAGGTATGAGTCCGATACTCAGGTGGACGATGAAAACAACGTACGGAGATGGCGGCTTGGATGAAGACCTCGGCAGGATCCATCTCGGACTCGGCTTTGACGTTGGGGGCCTGCAAGAACAACATCAGAAAAACAGGAGTGGAAAGCGTGAAGAGACGGACCAGAGGTGCTTGGACAAGGGGATCGGGTAGCGAGGAACGGGTCATCGACGCGGCGATGAGTCGGTCAGCCTCAGCGCAAGACCAATGGTTGTTACGCAAGACTACGATCTCGTCGATGAACGCCATAAGATCCAGGTATGCTGGCGAAGGTTGCGCCGACCGGCGGTGCTGATTTTGCTCCATGAGTGTTGCCAGTGTGAAGAGGATACTGCCAGTGGGTGGGTAGAGGGCGAACGAAAGTTTGTACTCGCGAAAGAGTAGCTATGGAGGAGCGTCAGCGATGTCGTAGGACCCAGGCGGACGAAAAACGCACCACACTCTTTACGCAAGCATCAAGGAAGAGAGCCTGCTCTTCAGGGTCGTCGATGGCAGCGGCGGCGATATTACGATGAAGCTGGTAGACGACAGCCAGGTCGTCGGCAGAGAGGAGAGGACCGTCAACGGTGTTGGGAGAGATCATAGCGAGAAGTGGGGAGGAGCGATGGTAGGGATACGAGGGAGAAAAGGGAAGGGCAGTGATGCTGAAGGGCGTCCATCGGCCAGAAATTTATAGGTTTTCCGGGACAATGGTGACTGGGGCAGTCACTATTAGTGAAAAAGGGAGGAACAGAGACAAACGAACGCACTAATTGGACCCACAATGAAACGACAATGGACGGCCGGAGCTGGAGGGTGTACAAATCAACGCAGGATGTGCAAATATTCGACCCCAGGGCGTGCAAATATTCCTAGGACTCCGAGGAGGACAAGCATCAACAATGGTCACCAAGCAGGGTCGGAGTTTGGTCGGGTTGTGGAAGTCTAGAATCAAGCAGGGGTTGACGATGAAACAGAAAATTTTTCAAGCCACGAGGCGACTCTAGGATGGGGATGTTCCAGGGAGATCGCGCACAAAGAGAGAGGACCATCGTATCAGAGCTTCAAGACATCTAGCACACGGCAACAGGTCCACAGGCAAGCCAGGAGACGGACAGAGGACCCAGCGTCAAGAGTGGCGAAGAAAAACATGCCCAAAGAAGCATCAAGAAAAATGGAAGCACAAATGATGGGTGACATTTGGGCGGCACATCACAACAGGAACAGGCATTCAAGAAGGCCTCGTGGCGAAATATATTCGAAAAATTTACAAGAATTGGAAAATAATCAAGAAAATAATTATGAGCCGCGGCGATATCGGTTAGGACAAGTAAAGGTCGCGCAAACGAGTGGACATGTCGACGAGGACGTCGGGATGCAAGCCAGTCTTTGTGCAAGCAGCAATGAGCTGCGCGAGCACCTCGGGGTCGTCTACCGACAACGCAAGCAAGTGGAAGCCACGACGAGTGAGATCGTTGGTAGCGCCGTGGGTAATCTGGTCGATGTATTCAGTGACAGCGAAGAGAGAACGTCGAGGCAATAGAAGACGTACACCGAAACGGACGATGGCGCCCTGTGCGACGCGGTAGAACTCCTCCTCGATGCGATGATAGGCTTGGTCTGGACGAAGAGTGAGATCAAGCTCAGGGCAAGGAAGATGTACGAGACTCACCGAACAAGGAAGCGTCGAGGGTACCGTTGTTAACCTGACCAACAAGTTCGTCGCACTTATCGTGCAAGTGTCGGTTTCGGTACTCCACAAGGTTGAGCAGGAAGTAGTCGGGATCGGCGAAACGGCAGTCAGGAACACCGAGCGCGAGACAGGTTGGGCAAGGAGAGCCCGACTCGACAAACTCGCAGCGATTACCGTGCTTGCGGCAGTGAGCGCAGGGGGAAGATGGCTACAAGTAAGATCAGCGAGGCACGGCGAGCAGGAAAAGGACAACGCACATCGGCACGAAACATCATAACCTGCTCCACGAGAGGATCATCTGAGCGAACAGGCGAGTCGGAGACGGTGGGCATCCCATCCTCAGCAAAACCGACGCATTCCCGGAACGGGCAGTTAAGCGGGGGATTGGGAGGAAATACGAAGCCGGGCGGGAACGACGTGGGGGAGTTGCTACGCGACGAAGGCGGCGAAGGTGGCCGTCTGCTGGAGGTACAGATGCGAGGATGCGGAGGGGAGATGCTGCAGTTTGGAGACATTGTGTATGGAGCGACGACGATGGGTCGAGTATGAGGGTGAAGGCGAGAGAAATAATGGGGAGGGATGCTGGCCTGCAGCGCTTAAAAACCAGGAGGGCTGTCCAGAAGAAGGATACAATGAGCGACGATTGTATCGCAGGGGAAGAATGGCAGACGCTCCAAAGCCATTGTGGAGGTATGCAAAGCTTGGAATACAAAGGTCCAGACCAAGGAAGCAGGCCGATGGCTGTATTAGTCATGGAGTCGGCGCGTGCATACACGAGGCAAGAAGTCAAGCCCAAGTCAACAAAGGCGGGTCTGCGGATTGTAGGAAGGACATGTTTGACGGTTCCCGCAGCGGTGAGAGAAAGCGACGTCGAGTGGGAACCCGAGACTGCAAACACGTCGAGACATGAGGCCGCAACGGCAGCAGCGTGGAAGGAGTAGAGGTGGTTGAAGAGCAGGGTAAAGGAGGTTTGAGAAGAGACGGGAAGCACTGAAACCTGGGCGGACGACTCCAGATGGCATCCGGTCCTTAGTGCAGCAAGAGATTCGAGGAGAGGGAGGAGCGAGTGAAGAGACACGTCAGATTGATGAGGATTGGTAATCAACCTGATCGGCGGGACTAGGTCTGACTGGGGACAGTCAGAGTCCGTGAAAAAGGGAGATGAAGCACGGGTGACGCGGGCGGGCGAGGAATACGGCCAGATGGCCAAATTCACGAATTTCTAGCATGCACTGAGAGAAAGATTGCGAGGGCGCGCGGCTGATACGGATCAGACCAAACAACGACAACGCAACGCGTCGCGTACTTCTGCCAGACGCGTCTACCTTGTATGTGAGGCTTACCTAGCTCATTTCGGGGATCTCGGTCAAGGTTGAAGGCGGTGTATACGACCGGGAGTCTCGTTGCTAAGGCAGAAACCAATGAGATGGAGGAACAAGGATGCCCGAGGGATGCCCGAGGTGGGCTCGATGGTGTATCCTGGCGACGAAGTACTGCCTCACAGGAGAACAATGGGATTTTGGGACCTTGGTTGGATACCTAGCCAACGGAACAGCCTTTTGCAAACTGATGACGAAGGTAAACACGAGTAGTATATAAGGTAGAGTACATTTTGGTGGTAGGTAAGGAATTTACGGGACGGTTTTTGGGTTACGGTTACGGGTTTACGGAACGGATCGACTACGGGATCGACTACGGCCTTCAGCAACGGATACGACAACGACGAATCGACTATCGGCAACACTCTAGCTTCCTTCTTACCTCGCTCTCTTCAGCCTGAACCGTGCAAGACGACTACGACAGTTCTATTTGACTTACTGACTTTAGGTTTTTTTTTATTCTCTGAGCCGGCCTCATTGGACAGCAACGACGGGTTGGACGTATCTTGGACTGTAGGCTCTACACTACGACGCATCTACGCAGGCTGTGACTACTCTGGACTGACAAGGTCGTATATTTTGATCCGAACCCCGAACACAACAATATTCGCACACACGCTTTCACCTCTCTCAATCACACGCGCCGAACTTTCTTCCGCTGGATCTGGGATTTTATTGGGTTTGATTTGAGTGGTGTATCGTACGTCTGCACTTCAGAGATAAGATAATATGTATGAGCAAGGACGGAGAAAGAGACGTGGCTTTGGCTCTTGTTTGGTGCAGATCGCTGACCTTGATCCGCTTCGGACTCCCTGCGCCGAGCCTGTCACACGGCGTGACCTTTTTTTTTACTCCGCCTCGCTTTCCCTCTCCATTGTCCACCGCCTGCTGAGCTTCCGTCAGCACCCCGACGCGTGTCGTGAATCACCTTTCAATCTCGAATATCCCGCTTGAGCACAACGGCGCGATGCATGCTGCGCTCGATGTACCTGAGGTGGTCGAGCTCATTTGTACTGAAATCGCCGCCGATAGACCCAAACGGCTCCACGCAGGGCTTCCTATCCTCGACTACCCGTCTCGCTGCGAGGATCTAGCCCGATTAGCCTGCACCTGTACATCCTTCATCGAGCCTGCCCTCGACGCTCTCTGGAGCCACCAAGACACTTTGATCCACCTCTTGAGGACCATTCCAGAGGATGTGTGGGATATAATTGGGATGAAGGAGGAGGCTTACGACTCAGATGAGTCTGATTCTTGCGACTCCTCTGAGGATGAGGAGTCACTCGAGATTGTCAGGTTTGCGCCGCCTTGTACTTCCAGTGTTCTGACCAGGATTTAGATATTCAAACGAGCTACTACCGCAGACGATTGGACCCGCTTCTTGTTCTACTCCCAACGGGTTAAATCCTTCGAAGACACTTCTTTTTACCGAAAGACCTCAAACGTTTACGACGTCCTTGCCGCCACTTTCCCGGGTGGATTCATCTTCCCCAGGCTGGAGAGCCTCAACTGGTATCCCAATGCCCAGACTCTCCGTCGCACCTCCCGTCTCTTCCTGTCCCCAGGAATAACTCGTATCGAACTCAGAGCGTCCTGTTTCGCTGACGAGCGTCTCCCGAAGCTGATGACGAACCTCCGTGCGTTGAAGCATATCCACATCAGCGGGCCCGGTTCTGTCGCTGCGGTGTCGCGCTTCATTTGCGGACAGTCGGATCTCGAAACGCTCGTCGTCGACGAGTTGAATCTGACAGCTTTCGCTCACATTGCCCGCCTTCCCTGTCTTCGTGTTTGCTGGTTGTGGTCCCAAAAATTCAGTCATCTGCCGACGGCTCCCAATAACTCCCCTCTCTTCCCCGGGCTCCATAATTTTGAATGCGCGTCATTGACCTCGGCGCCCAAATTACTCGAATGGACTGGGTCCTCCCTATTGGAGTTCCGACTCAGCGCGAAGAGCTGGGACGCGGTTCCTGTAAAGGGGGATTTCCGCGAACTCTATTCCGCGATCGCATCCCACTGCAGGCCCGACAAGCTTCGCGAGATCTGCATCGGGAAGCCATGCTGTGCGAGAGTGCCTCCACAGCACCTAGCTCATTACCTGGTTTCTGTCGAGGAGCTCAGACCGCTCTTTGTGTTCCAGAACCTCGTATGTGTGACGCTCTCACATAGCCCTTGTGTGGATTTGGACGACGCTGCCGCAGTGGAGATGGCTCGCTCATGGCCCCATATCCAAGAACTCCACTTTCGATCCGACACCAAACATCGCATCACCCCCCGCATAACCCTCGAGGGCATTGCCGCATTTGCTGAACACTGTCCGGAGCTCGAGGATCTCACCATCCTCTTCGACGCCACTGACGTCCCAAAACTCAAAGTCAAAACGTCCAAGTGGAAGAGAAAGACGAATCGGGTGGCGCAGTATTCCCTGGAGAGGTTGGATGTCGGGTATTCGCCAGTAAGCCCCAAGCCTCAGCGTGTCGCCGAGTTCTTGTGTGCGATATTCCCGTGTTTGACGTCGATACACACGCCGTATCTGAATGAAAAGGAGGCCACCCAGGATGCTCAGTTGGTGGCCTCACGCAAGGGCTGGAGGAGAGTTCAGGACGCGCTTTGAATTTATGTTTAGTGTTCGATCTACTGCCTCGTGCTTGTATCTTGAATCTCTGTGTATTTCTTGGAATGTAGTCATTCTGCTACTCATCTTGGCCATTGACGTTCATCGTAGATGTGCGACAGTGTCTGCTCTATATGTACCCCAGTACCCGACCGTTTGTTGGATTCCATGAATGGCATAAGTACGTGGATCAGAGCTCATCCTTTTCCCCTGGAGCAGCTGAATTGCACTCGCGTCCAAGCGACAAATGCAGGACAAACTACTAATGAATCGCCGTTATCTCCACGTCCAACCCGCCGTCAATTCACGCAGTGATCTCACCCTCATTGTTCCGCTGTTCCACCCGACTAGTGACCGCTCGATTCGGACTCGGGCCGTGAGTGACTCCAGGAATTCATTGCACACCTCCTAAGATGTAGCAGCGACTTCGTAGCCTTTACTCCCGTTCGATTCGGGATCAGGTCATGGGCGAGGGTGAGAGTTTTTTTTTCCGGAACATTGACTCTGCCATTATCATCCACAAGATTAAATATAATGGTTCACAACGACCTTGATAAGCGAAAAAGTTCGATGCACGAATCAAGTGAAAAGTTGACCTGCAAGACCATTCCAGAACGCACACCGCTGGGTCAACGCATCGCCCACAGACTCGACAGCAATATTCCCGGGCTGCAGGAGAAGGCGCACGCCGTTCGCCGTATTCTGATCGTGAGGTACCGGTCAACAGGGATGAATCTCACGTGAAAAGAGTGGGAGGACGCACAGGCCAAGTAACCGCGCCGTCGCTGATGGGGGTTCCCGACGTGATGAACGAGGTCCAATAGCCCCTCATCGTATCAGCCAGCGCCTGATTCGGTGGATCAAAGGTCACACTCTGGTTGAAGAACACGACGAGCTCGTCGCTGTGCGTTGACCCGAGGGTAGGATTGTCCCAGCTGAAAGTAACAATCAATCGGACTCGCAAGAAGATGGAAGGGATCAAACTCAACTGATACTGATACGCCGGCTGCCCCGCACCCGCAAACGCCCCACTAACCAAAATCGCACTGCATATAAACCGCATCTCGCCGTACATCTGCTGCCCTTGGAGGCTATATGACCCGCCGTAAGCGGAAAGCGGATAATACTGGTCTATGGCCTCTTGGAACGCGGCGCTGCTGAGCGTGGGGTACTGCCCCGTGAGGAAGTTGAATACAGTCGTCTGGGTGGCGCTAGACAAGGACGTGTTGGCCGGGTCTGCGAGCTTGTCGGACCAGTTGGCGCCTTCGTTCGTGTTAGAGCTGTGGTACTTTGTGAGTATTAGATGAAATTGGATGAAATCCACATACCCGAATAGTACCGGGACTTTAGCAAAGTTTCCGCTGAGCATGGCTTCGACGGGACGTTGCTGGATATACGTGCCGTCGACCACGGGCCCGAAGGGGTACAGTGTGGTCGGATAGGCTTTCAACGTCTGACTGCCGGCTGTCGCAATCGTCTTGACGGATGCTGCGCGGAGGCAGGCCATGATGACTGCGTTGTTGCGTTTGTTCCCACATCCGCTGAGCAGAAGATCAGCCCCGAAAAGCGTTGAATTATGTATGGATGTCACAAACGCGAAGTTGGAGAAGGTGCTGAACAGGTTTTCAGTGAAGGCGTCGTTGTAATTCGGTAGATAGGCAATCGGGGGACTGTCGCCGATTGCTTGGATGAAGGGAGCGTTTGCATTACCCGCATTTGCCACGAGCTGGATATTCGTCATCAGCCTCTTTATATCTCCTGGCAGAATGCACTGACGTGGTACACGACAGAAGCCGCGCCTGCGGATTGGCCTGCCAGAACAAGAAAGTTAGCATCAAGGTGGATAGGCAATACGATCTCAAGAACCCCAAATAGTCACAGCACCGGGATTTCCACCAAAGTTGGCTATGTACTTCTGAACCCACTGGAGAGCAGCCTGTTGATCAAGGAGACCGGCGTTCAGCACACCGTTGTCGTGAACGGCAGTTCCAGCTGTGCGTTCAGTGATCAACGGCACCGAAAAAGAAAGCGATAAGCTACATACCGAGGAACCCGAACTGCCCCAAGCGATACCCGAACGTGGCCATAATGAAAGGGCTGGTTGAGGCCAAGACAAGATCTTCAGGCGGATACTTGTTCGTCCGACCGCTTTCAAATCCTCCGCCTATAAGGTAGGTTCAAGATCATATACCGTTCCACGAATGTGAATACATAACATAGAAGTAGACGAGGACGGGAAGCTCCGCGTCGGCCGTAGTGTCTATCGGGAGGTAGACCTGTGCCATATCAAGATAAGCGAGCAACGTCTTGAATTTACTTACATTGCCATAAAGACAATCCTCGTCAGTCGTAGCCCCCTCATTCGTCTGCGTCGTATCAATGCAGGCCGGTCCAAACTGCATGCATCGTCAAGATGGGTAAACGGGTGTAGCAGATGGAACCTACATCCGTCGTGGTCACGTCCCCCAGGTCCTGAGTCGGAGGTGAATTCGGTGGCTGCCACCGCAACTGTCCGACAGGTGGGTCGGCGAAAGGAATGCCTCGGAAGTAGATGAGGCCGTTGGAGGGACTAGTCAGACCCGTGAAGGTGCCATCTGCGAATAAAGTCAACGGATGAGCGGTTTACGAGGTGGAGTGACTTGCAATCGAGGGTCACGGTGGAGAGAGGGGCAGTCCGTGCCGGGAGAATGTATGACACGGCCAAGACAATTCCCAAGAAATGCGTTCGAAGAGTCATCGAGGAAGAGAGGGATACTAGGGGATACTCGACGACTTTGACGGGCTTGGCTATATAGCTGTCAATACGCCGAATTGTCGTCGCTGGACTAACTGGGAGTTGCCGAGTGAGAGTGAGAGCTGGCCTGCTGATATTCAATGTGCCAAGTCAAAAGAACAAGAGTTTGAGTGACGGTCCGTCGCGCGGGGCCTATCTTCATTGCAGTTGTCGCCGATTGTATCCGCCAGGGGGTTTAGAGCTGCACGGCCGGATCCGAGGTGGGGTGACTAGCAGTGACTAGCAGAGACTCTACATTCGAAGCCGAGGCTGCAAATCCGAGACCAGTAGATGGCCACCTCACACCACTGGCACCCATGAGGATAGCAGGGAGGAGGAAGATTTGAAGCTCTTTCTTGAATATGATCCTTGACTGAGATACGGCCGGTTAATCCGAATTTAACAGCGTAGCGATCGCCGCATTCTAAAGTTGATGGACGTCCGAGACAGCGGTGTGTCTGTACAACTTCAAGCTTTTTCATCCTGGACAAATCGAATCGTCGTGGCACGCCGCAAGAGTTGGAATGGCAGTCAGAACTTTCAGATTCCAGAAGGAAGAGTCCGGCCGGTGCAGAAGAGAGACCGATGATAGAAGCAACCACCGCGAGGAACGAAATCCGACGAGGTGGTGGTGAAAGACAAGGCGCATGGGGTCACGTGTGCGGCGGCAACGGATCAGCGGAGCGGGAAACCGTTTCAACCAAGTTTCAACTTTGGCTTTGGTCGCATAAGTTAAGCATAGGTATTATGTAAGGACGTGGAACGAAGCTCATCCTCTTTTCCTGGAGGTGCCGAAGCAGCTGACACCAAGGCTCGGGTCCAAGCGACGAATCATATACATGCCAGAGCAAACTAATGAATCTCCGTTACCTCCACATCCAGCACGCCGTCAATTTCACGCATGATCTCACCCTCATTGGTCAACTCTCCCAAGCGCACGCGCTCTGCCAGCGTCCTCAAACCCTCGTAAATGAGTGGAATGTCCGTCCGCAACGGAATTACCCAAACACGCGGCCCCTCGCCGTCCGTCATGCACAGCCCATGCAACTGCGTGTACCCACCATCTCGCTCCGCGCGCTCAACAATGTCGATCCACTCCGCACTGTCGGTGCCAACGAGACCTGCGATGTGCTTCGGAAGGTCTCCTGCTGCGTGGACCTGGATCGCAGGTGGGAGTTCACAAAAGTCGAAGAGAGTGAAGAGAAGTGGCGGCGTTTCCAAGTCTGCGGGCTGCGCGGCGAGGACCTGGATCTGTTTGAAACAGATCGCGCGTCGTTCTTTGAGATACTTGTGGTGAAGCAGCGAGCGAATAAATGAACGCTCCTTGAAAAACAGGTTCGGCTCGTCACGTTCGGCTGAGGTTCATGTTAGCTGGATCCCGCAACGCCCGCAGTACCCCGGTTTACCTAGAATGAGACTTTTATGAGACGCGCAAAAGTTTCGATGCCCCGCTTTCCAGTCAGTCTTCTGGCATTCTCGGGAGCAGTAGTAGAACGCGTGACATCCAGAGCAGCGCCCAGCCATAGCAGTTGCCTCGTCGATGCTGCCACACTACAAAAACAAGTCAAATCAATTCAATAACAAGCAAGTGTCCGACCTGTAGGTTATCACAAGCCTTAGACGTGCGGAACGTTGGTGAATTGAATTCGTCGAGAGCGTCGAGGAGATCACGCCCAGATGCGAGAAAGTGCTTCCACTCTGCGGAGAGCGGATGGTCTTTGAAAGTATCCTCGGAAATCAAGCCTCGCGCTTCTTTGAAGGCTTTCTTGAAAGCGACTGTCGGGAAGTAGTAGACCAACCCAGCCGAAATTTCGCGCATGAAAGGCCGTAGGCGCTCGCGGAGCTTTCCTTCTGCCTCATAACCGATGCCCGCCCGGTGAGTGATCGAGATGAGAGCGCGGAAGAGGCCTTGCTGCAGCCATACATCCAGCCACATATTCGCCGGCGTCCAAACGACCACGCAGTGCCTGAGCAGCATTATACATGTTCCAATGACCGTCAAAGTATGCACATCTGAGCGATCGCAGAGGAACAGGATGGCGCTCACTAACTCCTTCTCGAAGTCGAGCCCGTAGAGCGCGGTCGTCAGCCGCCGACGCGGCGAGATGATCAAATCGAACTCGTTGTCCGGGCATGCACCAGCCCTCACAACAAAAACCAAGATATTGTTTAGGTAGACAACGGGATAGGCGGGGTCGAAGAGCGGTTTGGTGATGGTAGTGCGCACAAAATTCAGAACAAGACCGGCGAGATCGTTCATGGAGCCTGCCGCCTCAACCATCTCCGCCAATAGTTCGGAATCAGGGCGTGCATTGGAGGTGGAGAGGAACTCTCCCAAGGTAGAAAGCATCATTGTTCGCTGACCCGCGTCGTCCATCTGAGGTAGCAGCGACCAGGCTTTGACAATGTGGGTCCAAAAGTGTGGTGTTGTCGATAAGAGGTCGTAGGTCGCCGGGTGACTGCGGAAGCAGCCAATGAAGCACATGAAATCGAAATAAGAGGACGTTTCGGGGTCGAGCGAGATGCCGGGAAGATGGTCGCGGTGCATCTCCAGGAACTCGAACCATCCCCAAACGCGAGGCCACAAGGATGTGCCGACATCTCCTGTGGAATCCAGATGAAATACAGCATCCAGAGAGATGACAGCACAGGATATGTCCTCTAAAATGGTGGGACTGTGACCCAAGTCCTCGAGCTGCTGCGAAGTCGGAATCTTTTCCACGTCGAGGTTGGCGAAGAAGACTGGGAGAAGGCCCAGCCGTTGAGATGCAGACAAGCGGCGAGCATTGCTGAACCTCCTTGCAAGTGAGACATCATCTCTTGTTCTAGAGGGAGCCGCTGCCCTGGAGGCGATACCCTTTACAAGAGTTAGAGCAACTTAGAGGACGTTCCAGGCTGCCCGGCCTTACCTGGATGGAGTCGGGAAGGCGAGCAATACTGCTCATGTGTAGATCGGGATGAATTTCTCCGGAAACAGGCTGGAAGCTGGAAGATTGTGGAGAGACGGGAAGAAGAAGAAGGACGTGGCTTTGGCTCCTGTTTGGTTTGTGATCGCAGACCGTTGATCCGCGCACCGGTGACAAGCCGAGTCTGTCACACGTGATGGCGTGACTGGCTTTTTTCTCTCTTCCCCTCACCTGCTGCTAAGCCAAACCTCCCGTCGACCCCGCGACGCGACGCGCGCCATCAAACACTTGTGCAGGTCTGAATATCCCGCTCTTGAGCACCGCTGCGCGATGCATGTTGCTCTCCAAATACACGAGGTGGTGGACCTCATCTGTGGTGAAATCGCCGCCGACGGACCTGAACGTTGGCACTCAGTGCTTCCTGTTATCGACTACCCGTCTCGTTGCGAGGATCTAGCTCGATTAGCCCGCACCTGCACATCCTTCTTCGGCCCTGCCCTCGACGCTCTTTGGAGCCACCAAGGCACTTTGATTCATCTCTTGAGGACCATTCCGGAGGATTTATGGGATATAATTGAGACGACGCACATCCACAATGAGTATGAGCCTGGGTCGCTCGAGATTGTCAGGTTCGCGCTCCCCGGTGCGTCGAGTATACTGATTCGATTTTAGATATCCAAACGAGCTGCAACCGCCGACGATTGGACCCGCTTCTTATTCTATTCCCGCCGTGTGAGGTCCTTCAAAGATACACGCATTTACCTCCCCACTTCCAACGTTTACGACGTCCTCGCCACAAGTTTTCCGGGCGGATTCATCTTCCCTAGGCTTGAGAGCCTTGACTGGTATCCCAATGCCCAGACACTCGGTCGTTGCGCCCGTCTGTTCCTGTCCCCAGAAATTACTAGGCTCAGACTGAAAACGTCCTGCTTCACCGACCAGCGCCTCCTCCCGAAGCTGATGACCACTTTCCGTGCGTTGAAGCATGTCGAGATCCATGGGTGCGGCCATGTCGCCGAGGTTTCGCGCTTCATTTGCGCACAGCCGGACCTAGAAACACTCGTTGTCAATGAACTGGCTGTCGCGGCCTTCGCTCACATTGCCCGTTTTGCCAGTCTCCGTGTTCTGCGGTTGCCGTCAAAAAACTCCACTGCAGGCCCGAAAACCTACACGAGATCTCCATCGGAAAGCCCCGTGTGAAGGCGCATGCCCAGCATGTATCCCATTATCTGGTCTCCGTCGAGGAGCTCAGACCGCTGTTTGCGTTCCAGAACCTTGTGTTCGTTTCGCTCGACCATAGCCCTTGCGTCGATTTGGACGACGCCGGAGCGGCGGAGCTCGCCCGCTCGTGGCCTTTTCTCCAAGAACTTCACTTCCACTCCGACACCAGCCCCCGCATCACCCCGCGCCTAACCCTCGAGGGCGTCGCTGCGTTCGCTGAAAGCTGTCCGGAGCTCGAAGTTCTCACCATCCTCTTCGACGCCACCGTTGTCCCGAAACTCAAAGTCAGAACGTCTATGTTGAGGAGGAAGACGAATCGGACGGAGCAGTTCTCCCTGGAGCAGTTACATGTCGCGTACTCGCCGGTGAGCCCCAAGCCTCAGCGCGTTGCTGAGTTCTTGCGGACGATATTCCCGTTTTTGCGACACATACATACAGCGTGTCTGGATGAAAGGGAGGCGAGCCAAGATACGCAGTTGATGGCCTCACGAAAGCGCTGGATAAGAGTTCAAGACGCGCTTTGAATTCGTGTTTGATGTTTGATCTCTGTAACTTTTGTATTTCTTGAAATGTATTGCGCTACTCAACCAGTTTCTTACATAGTGTACAGTGACTTCCGAGACTCGCATATCCACAATGAGTCCTTTTCTGGAGCACGTTCCGAAGACGTCGACTTCCACGTCTCGGGCCTCGTATGCTACATATGTGAATGAGCTTTCGCGTGGACCCAGTCCAACGCGTGCACAGGTGTTCGTTAAATCTCCTCTGGGTCCACAAAAAGTGATGTGGCCCGTAGGCAACGAATATTGGTTGAAATTTTCAGCAGTCTCTTTGCTCAACGAGCGCCACTTTGAAGCGCATGCCAACACAGTGAGGTGCCATTTATACCCAGTCTTCACTCCATCCTCGTTCAGTGGTGTCACACTTCCGAGGCTCCGGCCCAGTTTCCCTGCCACCGGATCAAGGTCTTCATCAGCCGAACACAGGTCTGACAGTGAGTAAAGTACGCAAGTGTCTGAGAGATGCCATCACAGTCCACGGATTGGTGACTCGTGAGTCGGGACTCGGAACTGCAGCATGGACCCACAACGGCGAACCTCTTCCTTGAATCTTGACCGTCGACGATCCAGTAACAAATGCCGCACGTTATTGCACACAGAGGGTTCTGGAATTCCGACAAATTCTTTTGCCGAATTCGAATCGTGGACAACCGCGGCCACCTCTTGTTGTTTTGGAGCTGGGCATACCGGAGACTGCTAGTCGTTCAGCCCATTGGAAGATACGCCCCGGATGCTAGGCTTGGAGACGAGCAGTACACGGCATGGCAGTGCCGTTGTAGGGAAGATATTGTGCGTACCACATGGTGTTTTACGCTGCCTCATTGATCCGCCTAGTCTAGCACTCCTGCATGGATACCCTGGATTTCAATCACGAAGATGGCTGGGCATACTTGGTCAGCACGCCCTCTGGACCACGCATCATCCACAAACCGCGGAAATTGTATGACATCCCCTGTGATTTTCTGTGGGCGCACCGGGTCGATATCTCAGAAATCGACGTGCAAAACATGGAATGCGGCAATGCGAACGGAATTTGGCGTGGACAGGATGTTGATATTCATATTGGATTCAATGGTGCGAGGGCTTCTCCTTACACGTCATTCAACATGGTTCTGAAGTTATGTACCGCAGATCTAGAACTTTACTGGGTTCACCGTGAAACGATGGCTTTGAAGGCGTTACGAGGCATGGATGTCGCCTACGCCCTCATCGCCCACGTTTTCAGAGGTGAAAAACTCATTGGGACCATGACAGAGTCTTCTCAGTTGTCTCGACCCGTTCGAGCGGTAAACATTCCTAAGAGCTTTGTTACATCTCTGATATCTTCATAGACTGATCATACCGCTGTCGTTGCAGCATTCGCACTCTTGGAGAGAGCCTTTATGGTCCACAGAAACGTTAATGCCAGGATCATCGCGGTGGACGAGAAGGGACGAGTTCGACTGATGTACTTGGCTGGACTGAGGCATTATGGCCACCATGAACGGGAGAAGCTCGAACGCGACGCCCAGAAATACCATTGGAAAGCCATTGAGCAGCTCTTCAATACTTTCAAGCAGTGTGATGAGATTCATTCCACTGCAGCACCGGTACCCTCCCGGTTCATCCAACCCACCGCCGACTCTTCTCGTTTCGGCACCATCTCCCGAGCGACTTTTTGTCATCGCTCCCGTGTGTATCAAAATTGACGAGGAAACGAAGGGACGTCGGAGAAAGGCGGCATCCAAAACGTTGTCAGAAGTTAGGACAGCCCGAGCCAGAGGACACATCAAGGCAACACGCAGCGTTGGAATCAATGACCCTGACTCTATGCCCGTTATACTCGGCTCGTCCATCGGACGGTCAGCCAAACTCTGCGTGCCCTTGGCTGAGGATGAGCACGCACTGAAAAGTTTCAAGTTCCCTCACCAGAAAGAGGCACCTGTTGACGGAGGATTTATTACAGAGGTGTGAGGACAAATTGCCCAGCGCGTTATATGCATAGTAACCCATACGAGCTATGTGATACTATTACTATACAGTGCCTGTTTCGTTGATACTTGCTGATGGACATACATTGGTATTACTCCCACTGCTGCTTGACTAGTGAAGGACATATACCCTGGTTCGAATCCAGACAACACGTATGGTTGGAACAGTCTTTGGCCCGTAATTTTGCCTTCCGCCACGACGTCCTTTCTCCAGAGAATTCAAACGGAATCATCACTCACTGGTAGACAAGCAAAACAATTGAATTTGAGATACTTAGATTCGAAGACGAGAAGTGCGTGGTGGCGGTGCCTCGGCTCGTCGACAGAAGACCGTTGGTTTTCCATCAGAACTCTTCAATTCACCACTCGGTGCTGGCACGTGGACCACTCATACTTGCCCTTCATCCCTTCCATCCAAGCAACTTCATTCAAAATTTCAAAATGCAATCCGTGCACCGCGATCTGGGACTGCGGAATCTTGATCGCCTCCCCATATCCATCCGAGTAAGAGTCCTTTCCTTGGGTAATCAAATCTCTCACTTGACGTGAAGCGGATCGCGTCCCTCGCAGCGTCAGAAAACCGGACCTTGGAACAGGTGCAGCACATATGGGACCTCATGGGCACGCCTACACTCTCTGACTCTCAGTCGAGGGCATTTCTGCCCGTGTTCTTCGCCATTCTCGACCCCGCTCGCATTCCTCGTCCAGAGGTGCTCGAATTCTTTTTGACGGATGCGCAGGCCCAAGACGACGTGATGTCTGCCTTTCTTGGATTGAAAGGCATATTCCGCCTGGGACCAACCGGCGCGATTGGTGGAGCAATATGGCCACGCGTCTGGGCGTGGGTAGATTTTGTGCACATCCACCGGGACATCTTGGCGCCGGCGGAATGTCCCTCCCGTCAGACATGATGCGGTCAATCACCCGGCGACGTATGAACTCATGTCTGCGGCGCCGGGATTTTGGCACTGCATCCTCGAGGCCTGGAAATGTCTCGGCGGAGTGGACGACCCAGCGCATGCTTGGCTCAATGAGCTCGTCAGACTACTTGCCGACTCTGCCATTGACTTGTACCCGGAACGCTTGGAAGAGCTGATTGACTCCGCAGGGTCACTCGATCATCTCGCTGCACTCGTCATGGATTACATCCGCACACTCATCAAGCAACCCTTCCACGCACAAGACCCGCTTGACAACATGTACCGACTCGTCATGTTCATTGCCATCGCGGATAAAATCCCCAACGATCTCGGCTTGGGTGTGGCGCGACCCCTGGGCCCATTCGGGATCGCTTTATACGCGGGCGGGTGCGCCGAGGAGCTGGTCCCCTTCCTCATCCTCCTTTGCGATTTCGACGAGCCGGAAACAGACTTTGTGATACACCAATGTCTGAAGCTCATCGCCTGCATGGCGTTCACATCCCCAACGATGCTGCGTCCCGAGTTGTTTGCAAGCGGGCTTTTACAGGCTCTGGTCATGATTACGCTCCGGTACGAGGCACGCAAGTGGGTAATCCGAGACAATGTTCGGTATTTCCTGACCATGCTTATTCCGGCGGCGCTGGTGTATTTTCATGTCGTGGTGGCGTATGGGGATGCCCTCACGGAGGTCCAGGACTTGATCTCTGGCGACGATTTCAAACGCACTGGGCTCTATTCGGACTGGAAGAACTTATTTGCTTTGGCCGACGAGCGTATTGAAGCTTTGGCGGAGTACCAATCACCGGGGTTTAAAGCCCAGAAAGCGTGCGACAACCAGGAGGCAAGTCGTTGATTGTTTTTCGTACATTACTGAGTCGTTCAACAGTGTGGTATCATACAAGAGTCATCGTGCTTCAAACGATGTTCAGGTTGCCGAGTTTTCTATTACTGTTCTGTCGAGTGTCAGAAGAAGGACTGGAGACATGATCACAAGAATTTTTGTCCATCACACGAAAGCCTTCTTCTATGTGAGTTGGATGAAGCTCTCAAACTCGTGCTGACACCTGTCACTCAGCCGCCGATGCAGCGGAACCCAAACTCACGTTCACGGAGCGGACCTTCCTGCGTACTCTACTCCACCGCAACTATCTCAAAGAACGACGCTCGATTTGCGCGCAACAAGCCAGGGTGTTGGCAAAATACGACCAGGCCAAGCACCTCCCGGATGCTCTGTTCACATTCTTCAATTACTGCGATCCCGCTCACCCGAGCATCGAAGTTCACCCCATAGACGCCTCTGATGCCGAGGCTCGAGCGGATTTGCAACAAATCGTGGCTTGTACGGAGAACCCCGAGTGGTTGGACGTCACCCAGCGTGCGTCGGGTTCAGGTGGGCGGTATCAGCTACATGCAATGCGCGTTAATCAGATGCATGGGGTCTTTACCGTGGAGGGTAGGAGGCCGACGCGGACTTGGGTTGTCCCGTTGAGAACGGATGAGACGGATATTTATGCTGGGTTGATAGAGCTGTCACAGAAGCTGCGGAGAGGCGAATTGGGGGAGGCGGATCTCATGGGCGAGATTGATTGCCTGCTGGAGGGGGCATCGAACCTTGTGGAGATACATTAGTCGCATCTCGTTACACCTGGAGAATGCAGAATGCAGATGACGTTGGGGACGCTTTTCGGTGTCAAGGGCCAGCATATCCCAAAAGGAGCTTTCGCGTGGAGTCTGGTTCGAATCCGGCTCAACACGTTCGCCTGCATTGAACTGGCACTCGACAATTTTTTCCCACTTTCCTCAGGTTGCTCCACCAGGTTTCAAAGGGATACTTATATTGGACTACGCTGAACCATTCTGGTTCCTTGTGCGCGTCAAGCTCGGGTTGGCAATCGAACTCATTTAGCCAGTACCTAGTGACTCGGTCGCTTACAATGGTAATTCAAAAGCGCAAATGATCAACAAAACCCATGCCAATCGCAGCAACAATTCCGGCGGAAATCACGAGTACCAGCGTACATGCATTTGAGGAACGGCACAATATCGAGAAATTCCAAGATCATACAACAGTCTGTTCGTCCATTCAAAAGGTGACTACAGTTATCGTTCCCATCTAGGTACGGTCAGCCAATATGGGACGAGAAAGCCGGGGACATCACGTACTTGGTTCTCAACAATAATGTGCTCCTGGTCCATCAGGACTGATTCGAAATCTGCGTCGATGGCGCGAACGGTGCGGCGAAAGGGCAGGTACGTGGTGACGGGGTCCTCAAAGGGTGCGCCTCGAATGGTGCTTTGTCCCAGAACCAAGGTATGCGATTCATCTTCACTCTGGTCGTCTCCAGGAATTACACCAAAATTCAGCACTTCCAACCGTGGCCGATCCTCATGATCAACGCCGAGAATCACAACACGTTCGCCGTGTGCGGTCGGGAAGCTGCCGAGGATGTGAGTTCCAATACACTAGAGCGGATTATAACTTTACGCCAACCCATCCAACTCGTCTCCAGGGAGAACCCTGGTATTTCGGGGACCCCAGTCCTCCCACTCCAGATCAATGCAATCCGTTCCGCTCTGCCGTACATAGCGTGAAACGTATCCTGCCAACGTGCGATGATGAACCATGAGCCGCATCCAATTCTCCCCTCGGGAGATACCAGTCGGTATACGAAGAGGTAGATGCGGTTTTCGTTTCCGGGGGAGAAAGAGCTGCGAATCGGGTGTGCACATACAGGCCCACTGCGGACCCCGATGGCCGACGGCTCCCAAAGGGACTCTCCATCCGCGCGCTCGGCCTCTGGGAACCACAGCCGCGCGACGTGTACTGCGCCTTCCGAATTGGGGCCCTTCTCCGGTGTAATCATGAAGATGTCGATGCATCCAGAATCCACACGACATGCAGTGACAAACGCACGCGGGGAGATGAATTGGAAGTCAGGTCTGTCTGTATCCACTTCGACGTCCTAGGGAGAAGAATGTATTAGGAGAAGGCGTTGGGGTTGTACTGGATTAGACGCACCGCAAGCAAAGCGCCTGTGCGCCAATTCCACACTCGAATGATACCCGGGTCTGCAAACGCGATACCCACCACGTCGTCGGCCATAAGAATCTCAAGTTCCTCCTCGTCGTCGGACCCAACAGGGATTGTTGGATGGCGAGCCATCGGATGGGGCTGATTCACTGAGAGAGAACGGAACGCCAGGGTGAGAGACCCGGAGCCATGTACTGGGTAATAGGCCACGGCCAACAGATCCTGCGTGGGGTCCATCGTCAAGAGCACCGATGTGCCGGGATCAACTTCAAGTACGTGCTTCGTAACACGAGAATCTTCTTGCAATGGTAGGGTGTAGATATTTGGTCCGTTCTCCTGAAACGCAAAGATACCGGCAACCAGTGCATGTGCCGCGTAAGTGCGCAATAACGCTGGCAGTTTGACGGCCGTCTTTGACCTCCACTCGAGCCTGCGCCAAGCACGCTGATGTTTGGCGAGTGCTTGCCGTTTTTCCACCGTCGGCATTGAGCTTGGGAGGCCGCATACAAAGCCAGCCTTCCAGAGCTCCAGTTGGTACTGAATTCGCGAGCAGCCGGCGATTGTCTCCTGCCACTGACGCGAAACCTGTAGAAAAGTCAATGTGGGCCCGTGAAGATGACATGAGAGCGCACGGAAGAACATCTGAGAATCGTCTGGGGTTCTAAAATCAAAAGAATGCGGGATAGTATCTCTGGGGGCGCGTCCGAAAGACCCATGATGAGGGTGGAAAGCAGAAGAGCACTGGTTACCTAATTGTTGATACGTCTATGCCTTCCGTCGTTCTCAGTAAAGGAACTGTGGATCTGGGGGACAAAACTCTGTTGTCGGCCTAAAGCGGAATCCACGCGCGACAACCAAGCAAAGCGGCAAAGCGCACGACTTCAGCTGGCAGCGACACGGGCCACTACAAGAGGACTTCGTAGCTACGAGTAACGAGGACTACGCAACACAAGAAAAGAACAATGGAATGAGGAAATGCCATAAGGGATGGTGGGTGGGGGAAAGAAAAATCCGAGCAGGTGCATGTGTGGCAAGCCTGCGAGGAGATGGTGGAAGAAGGAAAGAAAGGGACAAAGACCGCGTGGCGGCCGACGTGCGTGATATGATGTCAAAGCATGTGATCGGCCTCCTCTTGCATAGACCGCCGTTAAACGGTGTTTGACCGCTTCTTCTATGCCTTCCGTCGTTCTCAGTAAAGGAACTGTGGATCTGGGGGACAAAACTCTGTTGTCGGCCTCAAGCGGAATCCACGCGCGACAACCAAGCGAAGCGGCAAAGCGCACGACTTCAGCTGGCAGCGACACGGGCCAAGGAGAGACAGCCTCGGAAGTCCAGAGGACTGAGAGAGGCGAACCGAGGAAGCGGCCAAAGAAGGAAGAGAGCTGTCACCCCGTGACCGGTGCGACCACGGACGGAGGTGGGTCATGCAGAGGGCAAAAAGCCAGGGCCATCGGAGGAGTGGAATGGTGAAAGCGGTCGCCAGGTGCATGGTACCGCGCCGCAAAGGGTAATGTGGAGGGGAAAGTCCAAAATCGTTGAGGGTAAGGAGGTCGACAGCCGGATGCAGCTCCCAGGCTGACGGATGTGATCCAACGAACGTCCAGGAACATGTCAAGAGGCACTGAGCCGGTGAAAGCAGCCGCATGGGAGGCTTGGGCTCCATATAGGCGAACCAAGATACACACAACCTCTGACCGTGCAGGAAAACTGACACTGTACTCGACAAAGGAGCGGCAACAAAGGCACAAGTGCAGCCTGACACTGAATCAAGAGGAGGTGACTGGTGCCGCAGGAAAAGCACACAAAGCCAAAGCGGGATCAAAGGCGGTGGCACAATGACACATGCCCCGAACGGAGGAGCGACCGTTCTAGGGATCGGACTGCATGGCCGGGCCTGAAGTGGAGACCCGAATAGATAATGGGAGGACGGGGGGAGTGGCCATAAGCTCCATGCGGGTAGGGACAGACCGGACGGTCATGGAGTGGCAACACTGCCGCACCGCGTGCGCGCGAATGGATTTAACGAGCGGCGACTCTTGAAGCTCGGGTCCCTTCCAAGTGACTCCAGGAAGCCAAGATGGGAGAGGCTGAGGAGAAAGAAAAATCCGAGCAGGTGCATGTGTGGCAAGCCTGCGAGGAGATGGTGGAAGAAGGAAAGAAAGGGACAAAGACCGCGTGGCGGCCGACGTGCGTGATATGATGTCAAAGCATGTGATCGGCCTCCTCTTGCATAGACCGCCGTTTAAACGGTGTTTGACCGCTTCTGAGTTTGATCTGGCAGTGTCACACGGCACGCTGTGACTCTCGTTTTTTGCTTCCGCCTCGTCACCGCTCTCTCTGGCCATCGCTCTGCGGCCAAGGTCCCGTTGGCTCCGCGCTGTAAAACCGCGCACGTATAAGTCTCATTATCCCGCTGCCTTGAGCCGCACCGCAACGACCCAAATTCCCCATGCACGCCGCCCTCGATGTACCCGAGGTGGTGGACCTCATTTGTGGTGAAATTGCCGCCAACGAAGATGACCGTTGCTACGCAGGGGTTCGAGGGATTCCTGTACTCGACTACCCGTCTCGTTGCGAGGATCTCGCTCGATTAGCCCGCACTTGCACATCCTTCCTCGGGCCTGCCCTTGACGCTCTTTGGAGTCACCAAAGCACTTTGATCCATCTCTTGAGGACCATTCCGGAGGATTTATGGGACATAATTGAGACGATGGACATTCACAATGAATGTGAGCCCGGGTCGCTCGAAATTGTTAGGTTCACCCACCTTGTGCTTCCGGTATACTGATTCGAGTTTAGATATGCAAAAGAGCAGCGACCGCAGACGATTGGACCCGCTTCCTATTCTACTCCCGCCGAGTCAGATCCTTCAAAGATACACGCATTTACCTCCACACTTCCAACGTTTACGACGTACTCGCCGCCAGTTTCCCTGGCGGAGTCATCTTTCCCCGGCTGGAGAGCCTTAACTGGTATCCCAATGCCCAGACTCTCCGTCGCACATCCCGTTTGTTCCTCTCCCCAGGAATAACTCGTCTCGAACTGAAAGCCTCCTGCTTTGCCGACGAGCGTCTCCTCCGAAAGCTGATGACAACTTTCCGTACGTTGAAGCATGTCGAGATTCACGGGCCCGGCCGTGTTGCCGCGGTTTCGCGCTTCATTTGCGCACAATCGGAGCTCGAAGCTCTCTTTGCAAATGAGCTGGATGTTCAGGCCTTCGCTCACATAGCACGCCTTCCCCATCTCCGTGTCCTTGTTTTGCTGTCGAAAAAGTTTGACCATCTACCTACGGCTCCGAGCGGCCTTCCCCTCTTTCCCGCGCTCGAGATTTTTGGATGCGAGTCATTGAATTCGGCGCCGAACCTACTCGAATGGACGGGTTCTTCCCTATCGGAGTTTAAACTCGCCGGAGTCACCTGGGGTGCGGTACCCGTGAAAGCAGACTTTCGCGAACTCTATTCCGCGATCGCATCCCACTGCACGCCCGACAAGCTTCGGGACCTCTTGGTCGGAAAGCCCTGCTGTGCGAGGGTGCCTGCACAGGATATCGCTCATTATCTGGTGTCCGTCGAGGAGCTGAGACCGCTCTTCGCATTTCATAACCTTGTGGTTGTATCACTCGCGCATAGCCCATGCGTCGATTTGGATGACGCCGGCGCGGCGGAGCTGGCTCGTTCGTGGCCTCGTCTGCAACAACTTTTTTTCCATACCGATATCAACCCCCGTATCAACCCCCGCCTAACCCTTGAGGGCATCGCCGCGTTCGCTGAACACTGCCCGGAGCTCAAAGACATGAGGATCCTCTTCGACGCCACTCACGTCCCAAAACTCAAAGTCAAGACGTCCAAATGGAGGAGGAACGCGAGTCGAGTGGCGCAGTTCTCCCTGGAACGATTACACGTCGCGTATTCACCAGTCAACCCCAAGCCCCAGAGGGTTGTTGAGTTCTTGCGGACCATATTCCCGTCCTTGCGAGTCGTGCGGCCGGCGTATGAGCAGGCAGGCCTGGACGCACAGCTGATGGCGTGCTGCAAGGGTTGGATGAGAGTCCAGGAAGCGCTGTGAATCTGTCTTTGATGTTCGATCTAATATACCGTGCTTGTATCTTGACTGTTTGAATATTTCTTGAAATCTTTACACTATACCCTCGCTTAATACATTCCACCACTGGGCCCCCTCTCCGAATCACCTTCATGTATCGTACAATTTACATATTGAACCAGAGCTGCAAACTAACTGACCAGAGGTTTGGCGCCAACATCTGTGTCCGGTGCTCTGGGGCCTTTCAATCGGACTATACGAGTGGATCAACCAAGTACGAATATCCAGTATGCACAGACTGACCCGAGTGAAAGTGGCGCGCATGAGTGAAAAGGGTGCGGGCCTCCTGATACAGCGGATAGCAAGCAACGGATGACCCGCCACTTAACCGTGATCCCGAAATCAGGTATTTCAAACCGGCAAGATTAGAACCTTCTAGGCACTCGGAGAAGATTGGAATTTGAAATAGTTTGCCGAGCTGTTGATCGCTGAAGCGCTAACCGACGACCGGATTCGCGGCAAAGTTTGAAACTAGGAAACGAAGAACGTTGTTTGGAGGAGCCACCTTTCCATTCAACATCCGACCGCTGAACTTACATACGCACTCCGAATTCACACCCGTAAAGTGTTCATCGGGTTGTCATCGGGTTGAATTTTGCTCGAGTCCGACCAAAGTCCGACCGGAACAAGTGGATGATATGGGGGATCACTTTCTTTTCCCTCAGCATGCGTTCTTCTTGTCACCCACAAGATTGTCAAGTTAGGTCTCCAAGGTGAACTTGGCGAGGGGGAAGTCTATTTGCACCAGCTGATCGATGGATTTCAAGGCTTGTTCGAAACCGGCTGACAGGGCTGGACGTTAAAAAAGTCATGACAATTGTTGCCATTCACTAGGCTCCCAGAGTCAAAACTTGAAGACTGTCATTTTGTCCGTCTGAACCATTCCAAGTAAGCAACGCGCCGGTGAGAAATGGGACAAATCACGCACTTCCTCATCTGTAACAACGATATGCTGCTCGTCCATGAGGATTGCATTGAAATAATCGTCCGGGTCGAGAACCGGGTCGAGAAGTGTGCGACGGAAAGGCAGGTGCGTGGTGACGGGGTCTTTGAACGGTGCACCGATCGTGCTGGGCTCGAGAACCATGGTACCATCTTCGTTGTAACCATTCGACGGGTCGCCAGGAATCACACCAAAGTCAAGCACTTGCACCTGCATCCCCTCGATATCGCGACACGCGATGCGTTCACCGTGTGCATTCCTGTGAAGGGTGAGATCTATGCAGTATGTAGAGCGGAGATTTAGACTTACGCGACCCAGTCAAACTGATCTCCCGCTAGAATTCTGGTATTCCGGGGACCCCAGCTCTCCCACTGCAAATCAATGCTCTCCGTTCGTCCCTCCCGCTCGTACTGAGAAACATATCCTACCAACGTGCGATGGTGAATTATCAGTCGCAGATAACGAGTCTCGTCCTCGTCAGACTCGAGTTGGATCAGGAACAGATAGATGCGGCTGTCGTTTCTGTGCGAGAACGACCGTCGTATGGGAGTTCCACACAGGGGCCCACTATAGATCTCGATAGCCTGGAGCATCCGAGGCGACATGCGCGCCAGCTCTGGGAATCGCAACCGTGCCACGTGCACTGCGCCTTCCGAGTCGGGGGCCTTAGCGAAGGGGGTGATCACGAAGAGGTCGATCCATCCAGAATGCGTCGTGGAGGCGGTGACGAAGGCGCGCGGAGAGATGAATTGAAAGCCTGGTTCGTCCGTATGCACGCGAGCGTCCTGAAGTATGACAATGTATCAGAACGGATTCGGGGCGTGCTCGATTGCACCTACCGCAAGCAACACGCCCGTGTGCCAATTCCAGACACGAACGGTACCCGGGTAGCCAAACGAGACCCCGACCACGTCGTCGGCGATGTGGATCGCCCTGGGCCTCCCGACCCACAGGTCACTTTCGACTGTGATCGTTGAATGACGAGCCATCGGATGAGGTTGTGCCACCGAGAGAGTTCGCAGCATCAGACTGAAAGACTCTGCGCCCGGTTGTGGGGAGTACAAGAGGGCCAACAAGTCTTGCGTCGGATCGATAGTCAGGCACGTCTCTGCGTCGGGGTCGATGCCTAGTGCGTGCGTCTCAACGCAGGGATGGACATTCTCTTGTAATGAGAAGGAATGAATATCCGAGCCATCTTCCTGGAAGGCAAAGACTCCGGCGGCAAGCTCACGCCCTTTGTGACCACTCAATGAAGCCAACTCGACTACAGTCTTTGACGTCCAGTCGAGCTTCTGCCAGGCACGCCGATGCTTGGCTAGCGCTTGCAGTTTATCCGCAGTTGGCATTGAGTTTGGAAGACCACATACGAAGCCAGACCTCCAGAGTTCGAGTTCGTACTGCAGTTCTGGGCAGCCGGCGATTGTGTCGTGCCACTGACGCGAAACCTAGGGAAAGTCAAAAGGAAACCCTAGTGGAAAAGATATCGGCGCACAGAGGAGCAGATCAGCATCGTCTGTGGATCTGAGAGCAGAAGAATGCGGCATAGGATTTCCGGGGGCACATCTGAAAAATCCATGATCAAGGCGGGAAGCAGGAGAGGTCTGATTATATAATCGATCAACACTCGAACTCTACGGACTCTCCTCAAGTGTGGAGGGAATTTTTGGATACAAATAATCTTCGGAGACATTGAAGTCCTACTACATATTCGAGTCTCGCAGTGAGGGCAAAGAATTCAACGTCGTCGTCGGACGAGCTTCGGGCCCGCAACTTCGGGGCCACTCCTGTAGTAATACTTGGATTCGTGCAAAGCACTTTTGAACATTTTGATTCGGGATCGTGAATGTGGTTCCACCCCTCGAGAGAAACGGCTTGGCGGAATTCAAGACAGATTGAATGCCCCGCTTCGCCAGTTCACCCCACAAACTCGACTTGGTTTCGCGGTTCATGACAAAGATGTGTGAATGGTGAGGCCATGGTGTATATCACTACTCAATCACTACTTGTTCGTCAGTGATACTACAGTCTGGTCCCGAGACTACGTTCAGTCAACATTGCAAGATGAGCGCTGGGCACACACACGAGGTTCACGACAACAGGCGTCGGTTATGTACAATCCTGGAAACCGATCGGGAAATTCGAATGCACAGACGCACAGACGCATGAAGACAACATGACCGAGCATCCCGCCAGTCCTCGGAGTCGGAACGAAGGCGGTGCCACTTTCCAAATACCCCGTTTCGTTTCGTCCAGCACCACCCCACGCGCCGAGAGAAACATAAGTAGCTTTGCCAAACATTCCAATCGCAGTCGGCGTTAGGGTAACATAACATATAAAATAGATACTACGAAAGCGCAAGTAAGCAGGATTATAAGTATAAGCATAAAAGTAGTAGAGGAGAGCATAGACGAATGGAGGATGTCGATCGATGGTAGAGGTACAATGCATATGCATATGCGAATGATGTATGTAGTGGTGGTAGTACAGATGTATTGGCGAATGTGTTAATGAAGACTCGATCCTGACGCGCCTCGGTCGGCTAGCGACGGGAAGCACAGGCAAGGCGCGGGCGTGGTGTCATTTTTTCTTCAGACATCGACTGGGGAGGGGCCGTGTAGTCCTGCCAGTCAGGGAGGAAGCACCGTGGCCAGCGGACAACGAGCAACGAACAACGGGGAACGGGGACTGCAGCCCGCTCACGGTTTCAAATCCTCGTCCTCGTCCCCGCCCTCGTCATCGGAGTCCAAAGACCCGACCCTAACCGTACTCGCCACAGACGCAGCCGTCGTCCCCGACAACGTCGTATCCACCGTACTACTCGACATCATACTATCCATCGTAGACGTCCGCGTCGAAGGCAAGGACGCAGCGATGGTCAGTCCAGAGAGCATGCTGTCGACGGTAGCAGAGGAGGTGGTGACGGTAGAGGTGCGAATGGAGGAGGAGGAGGAGGCGAGTGTCGTGCCCGACAAGATGCTGTCGATGGTGGGTGTGCGCAGCGGGGTGGAAGTGAAGCTGGGACCCGAAATCATACTCTCGATGGACGACATCCTCGGTGGGAGACTGGAGCTCGCAATAGACGCCAGCGTTGTCACAGACATCGAGCTATCGACGGTGGAGGTCCGAGACGAAGCCGAGGACACGGAAGCGAGTGTAGAGCCCGAAGCATACGTGGCCGCAGAACGCACGCTATCAAGCGAGAAAGTCCTTTCAGACACCGACACCACCGTCGTACCCGAGAACACCCCGGTACTCGTACTCGCCAAGGTGCTCCCTGAAAAAGTCCGCCCCATCAAGCCCGTCGGCATGACACTGCCCCCCGACAGCACGCTATCAATCGACGTCCGAGAGGCGGACGCAGACGCCGTGCCGTCAGAGCTGTTAAGAGGAGAGCTGTTAAGCTGTGCCTCCCTCTTCTCTTTAACATCCTCGTCCGCTTTTTCATTCATATCCTTCACCCTCTCACCCACACCTTCACCGACCTCCATCTCCCCTGGCTCCTCGCTAATCGTGCCCCCAAGAACAGGCACCACGGGAGACCGTATCCCCATACGCTCCTCCCGATCTCGTACAACAGCAGCACCCTCCGTCTCACACCTCGCCGCCAACGCAGCACACCCCTCAAAGCTCGCAAGCCCAGCCAAATGCGTAATCACCCCCGGCACACCCTCCGCGATCTCCAGCAGCTTCTGCATCCCCCCGTCGTCGTCCTGGTCCTCGGGCGGGGCATCTGAGATGTCGAGGAACGTCTGGCGTGCAGCTTCAGCGTCGATAGGAGAGAGTGGGGGAAGGAAGGGGCGAGTCCAGCGAATCTGACGAGGACGCGAGGACCCGCGCAGGGTGACGATGAGGGTTAGATGGGAGAGGTCAGCGAGGAGGGAGAGAAAGTCCTCGACGTCTGAGCGATTGGCCAGCGGTGCCCATGGAGCGTCGAGAGCGTCTAGGACGAGGAGGGCGGGTGCCGGAGGCGCCTTGGGTTTATCACCTTCGTCTCCCTCCTTCACCTCGCCTTCCTCTTGGATCCCAAGACTACCCAATCCACCAAACGCCCGCATAACCGCTTTCCTCCCGTACTTCTCCAGCCCCAGCGCAATCGCAATACGTGCCACGAGCTGCTTGGCGTCCATAGCGCTGCCGCAGTCTACCCAGTACCGATTCACACCAAACAAGCTGGCGCAGGACGAGCTGTGTGCCGCTGCCAGTGCCAAGGCGGATTTGCCGATACCGACAGGGCCTGATATCGTTATGCGCGCAGGGGAGGAGGAAGACGAAGCGCAGGCGAGGAGTATGGCGTTGACGACGTGCGTCAGCTGGTCCATCCGCCCGTAGAAGATTTTGGGGGAAGCAGGCAGGAGTGGGGTACTACGCGTGTCAGGCTGGGTCTGCCTTTTGCTGCGACTCTTGCGTGGCGAGGGAGTGAGTGTGTCGGATGTCGAGTCACGTGTGGATTTACGCTTGGTACGGAGGATGGTGATCAGCTCTTCGTGGCGCTGCGTGGCGTCTCTCTGGGGAGGACGGTGTTAGGGTAAGGACGGAGAAAAAAGGAGGGACGGACCTGCATCTCGGCCATGGTCATCGCTGCGACGATACTCGCTTGGACCTATCGTTTGTCAGCCTATGAATTGGGGCAGAATGGGAAGACGCACCCCAAAGACATCCAGAGCGTGCTTGAGCCCGTCATTGCAGTCCTTAATCAAGTCTGCGTCCTCCATCGAACGTAGCATCCTGCGCACAACGCCACCTCGGACCTGGCTCCGCACAAAAGTGAGCATTTTTTCAAGCGTACTAGATAATGTGAGTCGATACATTGGAGTGAGGGACCAGAACGTACTCGGTGAACTGCTCGATGCTGCGGACCATCGCTGGGGCAAGTTCGGCCTCACTATCCCGGCAGATATTGATGATAGCGCAGACGAGCTCATACGCGCGCTCCGTCATCCGTACACAGGCTGCCAGTGAAAATATTAGAGTCTATATCCAAGTACCCGGGGCCGTACACACCGTCCTTATTGTCCCTGACCCGCTTCAATTCAAAAGGAACATCAGCCGGGAAGTTCTCAGCGGGAGAAAGCGGGAGAAGGACGCACCTGCAGCGTCTCCATAATGATGAGCGACAAGCTGGCAATGGCCTGTAGATACGGCTGATTGGTGGCATTTCCAATGTCCTTGAGCAGGGTGCAAGCGACCGTGCCGTGCTGGAGGATGCGGTCCTTTGTCGACGCCTTGCGCAGCTGGGGCGGCATCCTCTGGGGTCGGAGACAAGATGAGGGACGAGTTTGAGCGAGAACAGAAGCGATGTCCGCATCACCGTGATGGCCGCTGGAAGATCTTCCTTTTCCGATCCGAGTGGTGGTCAACACCTGGATTGCTCTCTCCTCTCGCAACTAGGGTCTCTTCAAAAAAACGTCGGTAGGTTGTACGCGGCAAGCACGGACGCTGAGATGATTAATTTCATGGCGGTGCCATCAGCGCCCGAACTGCCTTCTTATAAGTACGCAAACAAGGCATGCATGCCTTCGCTCCACTCCGGCACCCTGTACTTCTGTTAAACAACAGCGACATCGTATCGATACCACCGCCATCATTCAGCATGTACGTTCCAAATTTTGTGGGACTGTAACGTTGCAGGAGGGTTGAAGTGGAAACCCCGTCCGGTGCTGTTTAGCGCTCTCGCGCTTCCATACACCTTCATACGAGCCGGCATAAGTAGCCGGTCCTCCCCTCCCCGTTGATTTTGGCCGTGCAATTGAAACTCAGCCGAGGAAAATAAACAACCACCCGAGGTAATGCTCTTTATGCACTATGCCCGACCGAAGCCGCTGCACCCGTGTGGGATTTGGAATGAAGAACTCAGGGCACCGGGGGCAAAGTCGGACGCATGTCGTTTTAACATGCCTCGTTCGCATGTCTCGACGCATGTCGTTTTCGGAATCTCCCGGGCAATCCCTTGTTCCCAGTTTGTTCAGCATGAATCAACGATGAATGTGACGAGTGGCTAGTTGGTGCCATCAGCGGGCCGTCGACATGCGGCGACATTGTTTTTGATGGTATCTTGATGGTATTGCTGAATCTACCCCCAAGAATTGAGTGAAACTGTAGGTTTCTGGTTGAAGATAGGTGTCAAGGTTGAACGTTGAGTCCAGGCGACTTTTTCTGAATGAATAATCATTGTTCCGAGAAACGAGTGTGTGCAGACTCTCAGCTGTTGCAGCTTGAGATGTCCGGCTATGAAAGGTTCCCAGCAGCCGCAAAGTCCAGGGAGGTGTCATCAACAATTCATCCATGAAGATTCGCTACGGAGCCGGGAAGACTGCGAGGTGGCATGCCGAATTTCGACGGGGTTGTTGACCGGAATTTCTACCCTTTGACAAGTTCTTGTACCTTTGGCCAGCCAATGCCTTGGACTTTGAAAATTCGAACTTTGATCAATGGTTGATCGAAATCATCAATTAGAAATTCCGGATCACTGTGGCCGTCCTGGTGTTTGCTATGTGACTGCCCTTGTACTTTGAGGCACATGCGTTGGAACATGCGTCGAGACATGCGTCGAGACATGCGAACGAGGCATGTCAAAACGACATGCGTCGGACTTCGCCCCCGGTGAGAGGGGGTTCCGGCAAACAATGCCAACCATAGGTAAGCCGTCACATTATACATACTGAAATTTGAACAGCAGAACAAACTAATGTATCTCCGTCACCTCCTCATCCAGCACACGGCGTATTTCACGCAGAAGCGCACGCTTATCGCTCAACTCTGCCAACGCCTTCAAGCCCTCGTGGATGAGCGGAATGTTCGTCCGCAATGGAATCACCCAAACACGCGGTCTTTTGCCGTCTCTAACGCACAGCCCATGCAACTGCGTATACCCACCATCCCGCTCCGCGCGCTCAACAATATCAGTCCACTCCGCACTATCAGTGCCAACAAGATCTGCGACGCGCTTCGGCAAGTTTCCTACCTCGTGGACTTTGACCACAGGCGGACATCTGTCAAAATTGAAGAGCGTGAAGAGAAGTGGGGACGTTTCTGAGTCTGCGGGATGCGCGGCGAGGACCTGGACTTGTTTGAAACATATGCTTCGTCGTTCCTTGAGATACTTGTGGTGAACCAGCGCCCGCAAAAATGAACGTTCCTTGAAAGACAGGTTGGGGTCGTCATGTTCGGCTGCGGTTCATGTCAGCTGGGTCCACGCGTGGCAGCTCAGGTTTACCTAGAAGGAGACCGCTGTGAGACGCGCAGCAGTTCCGGTGTCCAGCTTTCCAGTCGATCTTCTGGCATTCTTGGGAGCAGTAGTAGAACGTGTGGCACCCGGAGCAGCGCCCGGCCATAGCATTCGTCTCGCCGATACTGCCACACTACGAAACAAGTCAGGGTAGTCCAATATCCGGGAAATGTCTGACCTCCAAGTTGTCGCAGGCCTTGAGCGTGCGGAACGATGGGGAATGGAAGCCCTCGAGAGCGTCCAGAAGATCGCGTGTTGCTGTGAGAAAGTGCTTCCAGTCTGCGGAGAGTGGATGGTCTTTGAAAGTATCCGCAGAAATGGAACCTTGCGCCTCTTTGAAGGCTTTTTCGAAAGTGATTATCGGCCGATAGTAGACCAACCCAGATGTGACATCGCGCAAGAAAGCCCGTAGGGGCTCGCGGAGCCTCGGCTCCACCTCATCAGAGTCAATGCCTGCCCGGTGGGTGACCAGGATGAGAGCCCGGAGGAGGCCTCGTTGCAGCAATGCATCAAGCCACATATTGGGTCGCGACAAGTTGACCATGTATCTCATGAGCCAGACACATAGGCCGAGGACTATCCAGGCATCGGGATCTGAGCGGTCGCAGAGGAAGAAGATGACGCTCAATAGTTCCCGATTGAGGTCCAGCTCACAGAGCGCGGAGATCAGGCGTCGGCTTGTCATATCGGATTCTTTGTCCTGACACACGCCAGCCCCAATAGCGAAAAACAAGAGATTTTGCAGGTAGGAGGCCGGACTGGCGGAGTCGGGGAGCGGCTCGGTGATGGTGACTCGTATGAATTCTAGAACAAGACGGGCGAGGTGGTCGATAGAGCCTGCTGCCTCGATCATCTCCGCCAATATTTCAGAATCAGGGCTTGCCTTGGAAGCGACAAGGAGCTGTGCCACGACGTGAAGCATGATCGCCCGTACGGCCTCTGCTGTCTCGCCTGCCGTGTCGTTCATTTGAGGTATCAACGACCAGGCCTTGATAATGAATCCCCAAAACTGCGGTGTTGTCGACATGAGGTCGTAGGTCGCAGGGTGACCGTGAAAGACGCTGACAAATGTGATGAAGGTGGAGTACGCATTGGTTTCGGGAAGGAGTGGGATGTCGGCCGCGGAAAGATAGTCGCGGTGCACCTCAATGAACTCGAACCACCCCCAGACGCGAGGCCACAATGATGTCCCGACATCTTCCTTGAGTTGGAGACGCATTATGGAATCGACGGAGATGATTGCGCATTGTATGTCCTCCACAATCGCGGAACTGCGATGCATGTCTTCGAGCTGTTCCGAAGTCGGAATCTTTTCCAGGTCGAGGTTGGCAAACCACACTGGAAGCAGGAGCGACCGCTGAGATACAGAAAAAGGATCGGTATGCGACAGCTTCTTCACTAGTAGAACATCCAGGAATGTTCTGGATACAGCCGCTGCCCTCGAGGCGATACTCTTTTAAAGGCAAAGATCGGTCAACACGAAAAAGGAGTGTTAAGTGCTGTCCAATCGGCGTCTCACCTGAAAATTCTGGGGGAGGTGTCTAATACCGCGCACGTCTAAATCTGGATGCATTTGTGGCGAGAGGAAAGAGACACAAAAGAGACGTGGCTTTTGTTCTTGTTTGGCTCGTGATTGATTTCGGGACTTTGATCCGCGCAAATTCGGCTTAATCATCCCTGCCAGCGCGCGCACGCGGCACGCGGCACCTCTGAAACCAACTGCAAGTAAGTCACACTGGACTGCGAGAGAGTATTTTTCAGTCCACCATCTCAACAATATTCCATGCACTCGACTAAAAGCTGAAAAAAGGAGCTCCCCAGGGCCCAACACATGTCACATGTCTCTCGGGCTCTTACACTCCAATAAGACGGAAATAACACGCGTACGCCAAAAGAAGAAGAAAAAATCTACGGGGAGGGGTGTAGGCTTGGGGTGGATTCGAACCACAGAGACAACGACGAACGTCGAAACCAAGGTCGGAATAGGGTCGTGCGACTTCCTTCTCTTCCCTTTACATTAATGTCTAAAACCCATCTAGACCGGACTTCAAAGGCCTCCGAATTTATGTAAGCTCAGCGATCATACAACGGTATACGCGCGTAGAGAGCCCTGAAACTTATCAACCCAACCTTACCTCAACCCAACCTCAACCACAACACCCTCAAGCATCCCCTCAGCCAACTGCCTCAACCCATCATGCGCCTCCTGCTTTGCAGAGTCACCCGGCAGGGGACTGAATCTCTCCAAACACCCATCCTCCGAGTCGTACACGTCGAACGCCACTTTTCTCAGCGCAGGGAAGAGCGCGAGCCAGGGTAACATCGCACTAGCGGTTTCCCGGGAGGCAGATGTGATCTTGACTTCATGCACGCAATGCAGAGAGCGTATGATCGCGGAGGCTTCGTCGTCACCGAGGGAGAAGAAGCTGGCATTGGGAATACGAGGGACCGTAATTATAATGTGGGGGCTGGAGTGGTCGACGTCCATAACTTTGAGCGCCAGGAGTATCGGCGGCGTGTCCATGGGCCGCTGAGCAATGACGCGTAGCCCCGGGCTGAGATCCGCTAGACGCTCGCTATCGTGTTTGTTGGGGCAGATCGTGAAGCTGAGGTTTGAAAGCGAGGGAGAAGATCCTAGCGCCGTCAGCACGCGCTCAATACCCGCGATGCCCTGGGCCTTGAGTTCCAGTAATCTCGGATGCACGATGGGATGCGTCGTCAGTGTCGGCTGGCCACCGTAGTACTCCGCGTGTTCGAAAACCTGGAGCCTCGGATGTCGGAGAAGAAAATCCGTCATGGCTCGGGGCTCTATTCCGGGAGGAACAACAACGTGCGTCAACAAGGGGAAGTCCAGCATCGGCAGGACATCGGAGAGGACAGTCGCAGGGAGATGACTCTTGAGATACAGAGTATCCACGAGGTCGGCGTTGAACACAAAGAGTGTGGTGTATGCATCGGTCGAATCTGGGTTTGGGTCCGAGAGCGAATGTATTGAGACTGAGTAGATACGAGAGAGGTCCAGAGGCCCGGTGGAGCCGTACGGAGCTCCTAAGGGCCGTTGCTGAGGTGTCATTGGAGTCGTTCGTCGTTTTCGGAACAAAAACCTCTTGATCAACCCGGCTGGCCTGGGGAATGTATTCCACCCAGCTACGTCTGCTGTGCGACCCTGGGAAAACCTGCCCTGCGACATGATCTCGACGCACCCTGCAGGTGCTTTGAGCGCCATGGCGGATAATGTGCTCCAGAATTCATGGTGAATCCTCCACTGAGACCTCACAGCTTCCGGCACCCAGATATCGCTCCCGCGTGCGCTTGGTGGTTCTGAACTTCAACCAAGTTAACGGATGTGTCCGTAATCTGATCGTGATCAAGGCGATCAATAATGACGCAGCACAGCCGTGATTGGCCGTTCAGAATCAATCAATTTTATTGAAACTCCGCGCCACCTTGTGATCCGGCTCTCCGCAACTCATGTGGCCCCGCGAATGGCTCGATAGTGTACCCAGTCGAAAACCAGTCACTTATCGTCGGAGGCGCCAGAAGTTTTAATGATCGGTTGTCCGTCGCTTTCTCGAACTCCGTCCGCGGCGTCCCGACTAGCAACGCAGGTACCTGTGCCTCTTGATGCAGGGAACCTCAAAGTTGCCACAGCCGTGATGGTGGCAAAGAAGAATTCAAGCGATACAGTTCTTGCCGTATAAGCACGGGTGAAACTTCAATATGGCTCGTACCGGTACATTAGTACTTACCCTAGCAGACTGTGGAAGGCCAAACTCCAGAGTCGAGTGAAAAATGCGTGATATCTCGGGGATCGAAACTTATCAATTCTGATGCTTTCCTCATAATATCAGACACAAGTGCTACGGAGTGCTGAATGGGACAGAGAGAATTAGACACTGGAAGAAAAGAAAATACTCGGAGCTGAGAACTGTTCGTACAGTACGTTGCAGAGTTGAAATCTGAACACAGTCAACTCGCTCGTCTGTATCATGGGCAACGATAAGCAACGCGCCGGCTAGAAAGGAAGAATGACGCACACCATCATTTCCAAGGATAATATGTTTCTGGTCCATGAGGAGTGTATCAAATTCTGCGTCCGTGCGGAGAAGTGTGCGGAGAAAGGGAAGGTACGTGGTGACGGGTTCCTTGAACACGTCGTCGATGGTTGTCGGCTCCAGAACTAAGCTCGCCTGGTCGCCACGAATCAGACCAAAGTCCAAGACTTGCAGCTGGCGCTCCTGGTCGCCGAGAAACACGACCCGTTCGCCGTGGACAGGACTACGGAGAGCGTCAGTTCCGATGCAATGGAGTGAATTGTGACTTTACAAGACCCAGTGAAGGCCGGTGTGTCTGGCAAGAAGCATCCTGGCGCCGCGGGGTCCCCAGTCGTCCCAGTCTGAATCGATGTACTCCGTTCGTCCTTCTCGCACATACTGCGACACGTATCTTACCAACGCGCGCTGATGAACAATGAGTCGGATATGACGGACGTCCCCGTGAGCGAGTGCGAGTTGATATGTACAGAGGAAGATGCGGTTTTCGCTTGTGGGGAAAGATGAGCCGCGTACGGGGTATGCGCACACGGGACCACTCTGGATCTCGACACCTCCCGGCATCCAAGCTGCCTCGCCGTCCGGGCGCATGCCTACTGGGAGTCGCAAGCGCGCGACGTGGACTGCGGTATTCGTGGGTGAAATCATGAAGATGTCGAGCCATCCGGAATCGGTGGAGGATGCGACAACGAAAACACGCGGGGAGATGAATTGAAAGTCGGGTAGTTCCATGTCCAGCTGAGTATCCTAGGTCATGACAATGTATATCAGATATATCAGAGGGGGTTCGGGTTGCGGTACCGACCACAAGTAATACCCCGGTGCGCCAACACCAGACACGAATGACATCAGGGTCTCCAAACAACATTCCAACCACGTCGTCGGCGATGTGAATCGCCCTGGGCTCATAGTCGTTGTCAGTTTCGACCGTGATAGATGGACAGCGAGCCATCGGGTGGGGTCGATTCGCAGACAAAGATCGAAAGGCCAGAGTGATGGACTCGGAGTCCGGCCCCAATGTGGGATACGCACAGACCAGGAGATCCTGCGTCGGGTCCATCGCCAAGCTCACGAATGTGCGAGGATTGAGGCCAAGTGAGTGAGTCGTAGCAGGGGGATTCTCTTGTAATGTGAGGGTGTGGACAAACTCCGTTCCGTCCTCTTGAAGCGCGAAGACACCGGCGGCGAGCTTATGCTGCATGGCGGGGTCCAACGCAGCTGGCAGGTCGACCACAGTGGACGTCCAGTCGAGCTTCTCCCAGGCACGCAGATGCTTCGCCAGTGCCTGCAGTTTATCCGCCGTCGACATCGAGCTTGGAAGGCCGGACACGAGGCCAGCCTTGCAGAGCTGGATTTCGTACTGCAGTTCCGAGCAGCTGGCAATAGTCTCGTGCCAGGTATGTGAAACCTGCGGAAGTCAAGACAGGCCCGTCGAATAAGATATAGGCGCACAACGGAGCATCGGATTATGGTCTTCGCGTCTGCAAGCAAAAGAATGCGGCATAGAATCTCCGGGGGCAAGTCTGGAAAATTCATGGTGAGGGCGGGAAGCAAGAGTGCACGGATCATAAAATGATGGTGATTGGCGACAGCGGATCGCCACTCGTTCATCTGATCATATCGTTCAACTGATATGGGCATGGGCGCCCGCGAGCAGACATGTAGTGTCTTTGACGTTGCAACTGCAGCTTTGTAATTGTTGGTATACATCCAGTTCGTTCAGATCTTCCTGCAAAGACAAAAAATCTGGCAAATAACATCCCTTGACGAGGCCGATGGCGCACCCTCCGTTGCGTGGCAAGAGATGGAGGCCGGTGGGGAACAAGATGCGAGAATTTGTCTACACCGCCCGCATTGGGACAAACAACATGACCATACGATCGGACGCGCTCGCGGTCAAAATTTGAAGACAGTCATTTTGCCCGTCTAGAACAATTCAACCAACGACTCGGATGAGCAAACAAAGACGCACCTCATTCAAGTTCTTCGAGTCCGCAACGACAATGTGATCCTGATCAATCAGGAGCGTATCAAAATAGTGGCCCTTGGCTAGAAGTGTGCGACGGAAGGGCAGGTACGTCGTGACGGGCTCATGAAACGGTGTGTGGATAGTGGTCGGCTCCAGAATCAAGGTATCCGACTCGTCTTCCTCCAGATCCTTTGGAATCACGCCAAAGTCGAGAACTTGCAATTGAGGTTGATCCTCCCCGACGCCGAGTAGCACAACGCGTTCGCCATGGGCATTCCTGCAAGGCGTCAGTTCCGAAACACCGAGAACACTGAGGGGATTTACGCAAGCCAGTCGAACTCGTTTCCTTCCAGAATCCTCGTATTCCGTGGACCGCAGTCCTCCCAGTCCAAATGGATGTACTTCGTTCGCTCTTCCCGCACGTACTGGGAAACATACTCAATCAACGTGGTGTGATGAGTAATTAGTCGCATATAACGAACTTCCCCTCCGGGAGACTCGAGTCGGGATAGGAAGAGGTAGATGCGGTTTTCGTTTATGGGGGAGAAAGACCCTTGTATGGGGTGTGGGGACAACGGCCCACTATGAATGGCCAAGGCCGTTGGCGACCAGGGCCACGTTCCAGTCGGATCATCCTCATCCGGGCACGCCAGGTCCGGGAATCGCAACACCGCGACACAAACTGCGCCTTCCGAGTCGGCGGCCTTCGCAGGTGTGATGAGGTAGATCTCGATCCATCCAAGATCCTCTGCAATAACGAAAACGCGCGGGGACAGGAGCTGAAAGTCAGGTTCGTCCGTATCCGACTGAGAAACCTCCTAGGGCATGAGAATCTATCAGTAGAGGGTCTGCGGTTTACGCTGGATTTTACCGACCGCAAGGAATGCACCTGTGCGCCAATTCCAGATGCAAATGCTACCTGGGTTGCGAAAGGCGACCCCGACTACGTCATCGGCGATGTGGATCGTCACCGGTTCGTCCTCGGCGAGGGCATCCACTGTAATACTAATAGTCGGACGGCAAGCCATCGGATGGGGTTGATTCGTCGACCGAGTTCGCAAGGCCAAAGTTAAAGCCTGCTCTGAGCGGTAGAAAACGGCCAGAAGATCCTGGGTCGGGTCCATCGTCCAGCGCACCTTTGCACCGGGTTTGAGGTCAAGTGCGTGCTTCGTATAACAGGGACGGGGACTCTCTTGCAGCGAGAGGGTGTAGATATTTGAAAGGTCCTCCTGAAGCGCAAAAATCCCAGCAACGAGCGCACGGGCTCTGCCTGAAGCCGGAAGATCGACCACACGCTTCGACGTCCAGTCAAGTGTTTGCCAGGCACGACGATACTGGACGAGTGCTTGCAGCTTTTCCGCCGCTGGCATGGAGTCTGGGTACCCGCATACAAGGCCAGTCTTCCAGAGTTGGATTTGATACAGCATTTCCGAGCACTTGGCGATTGTGTCGCGCCACTGACGCGAAACCTGGGAAAGGTCAAAAAGGGCCCGTGAAGACGAGATGAGGGCGCACAGAAGCACATTTGAGAATCGTGTGAGGATCTAAAAGTAAAAGAATGCGGCATAGGATCTCCGGGGGTGCGTCTGAAAGAACCTTCATGATGAGGGCGGGAAGCAAGAGAGTTCCGATTACATAATCTGATCAACGTGTATGTGACGGCAAGCTAGCCGGCCCCAACAACTGATGGCTGCTCTGCTTCGCCCATTGCGACTTCGCCAAGAACTCTATAAGCAAAATGCAAACGATTCGCCAATTTTGCGAAGCCCGTCGGACACGAATGGGTCAAGCCTTGACCCATTCGTCAAGGGAACTCAAAGGGACCTCTCCACTTACTTATGCTAAGATTGAAGGTATCCTCGTCGCTCGGGACGTTTCCGACCTAATTAACACAGTAATTATTTGCGAGATAAAGAACATCTTGAACAACAAAAAATCTTCGCCAGGGACTTCTGCCTGGAGTGACGTAGCGCTGTTTGGACCCGGTTCGCATGGGATGCCTTAGGATGCTCGGTCTCGCCCAAGTCGTCGCCACCGGCTCTTTGCACCCCATGGGAAGCTAAGGCTTATGAAGTCCATTGAGCTGCGATCAGATTTTTTTCACACGGTTCGAATCTCGGGTGGCAAATTCTCAACGTTGCCACTGATGTCCTCAGACTTATATTTATGGTTGGCATCTAGACGTGCCAAACTCCCGCTAGCGCTCGACGTTTAAGAGGCTTCTTCCCAACCCGGTAGACTCGGGGCTCAACCTCTGTGGCAACTTCTGAATCCACCTGTTGGTTCGAACCCGACGGTAACAACCCAAAGGAAGGAAACACCGATTTTTTCCCTCGTTGTACATGTCACTGACATGTCAGTTGATTTCTCGGAACGAGGTTATGAACTTGATTGGCGGAGGTGACTCAGCAACTGTCGATTTGCATCAGTTGAACGATCACCCAATTTCAAGCTCCGAGGATTGTACTTAATTCCTGGCTCACGGCAACTTATCCGGCCCGTAGAGAGCCCGGCGCTTGCCGATAGCTCGATAGCGTACCGGGTTGAAAACCGGTCGACGTGGCGCCAGCTGGAAACCTCGTGTCGGGGTTCTATGTAGCGCGCACGTGTGACGTCCTGTGCGACACATTGGCACCGAAATTAAAGAACGACTCTGGAGCTGGCTGGCAGCGCAGTGGTGTTTGGTGCATTTCTGTTGGTTGCTGACCGGCCGCCTTGAGAACCCAGGTGAGTCGGTGACTCTCGAGTCCAGGCCCTTATCTATTGGATGGCACCGGCGCTAGTATGTACTTACAACCGGTAGTTCCTGCGTCCCCGACCAATGCACAGTATTGAATTCCTGTGCTAGCATGACTCGAGTCGTTCTCAACGCGAGAATCGGCATATTTCCATAAAGAGGCAGCCCCAAGCTTCTGCTTCTCTGAATTCAATCGATAGCCTCGAAACGGAAAATCTCCAAACGTGGGCTGTGAGGACCGATCGGATTCGCCGCGATCGAGTGGGTGATTCCACGAATTTGGCCGTTGATGACAGGTTGAAATTTTGAAAACTGATCCCGATGGCCTGATATTGAGATGTTAACGACATACATACGCGCCCGCGGCTGCCAACAAGTGTAATCAGCGCGTAGATGAAAATTTTCTACCCCGCAATCGATTGAATTTTGTGCTTGTAAAATCGATCACCCCGCAATCTTATCGTCGGTGCCGTACAGGCGCGAGAAATGATCAGTGTTCCGCCGCACTTCGAATCCCGACGTGGAACCCTTAAACCCCCACTGCCCGAACCAGGACGGCCTTGTGCACCTCTTGGCGGCGGCCTTCGCGATTCGCGAACACCACCACGAACGACACGCTAGTACCCACTTCGAACGCCGTGGAGCGCGCGTGGGGCTATGCAACAGCCAAGCAACAGCCCTGTGCTTCGAGAAGCCGAATCTAATTCCGAGAACTCAGAGCTTCGAGGCGCTTGAGTGACTCGGAGGGCGGGTGGGGGTGGGGTGAGTAAAGGCTCTGCGACAGTGCTGGGGTCTCGTGAACTCAACGTCGCGGCAGCATCTCCCTGCACCAATACGTCGGCGGGAACCTTCATTTCCGCGGTGTGTCATGGTCTCTCACTGTTCCCATCTTCTATTACTTGCCTTCTCTTTCCCATGTCGTCCTGACTTAGCCTGGGGCACAAAGAGGAATATCCGTCGGCGGCCCGCTTTCTCAGTGTCAGGCTTTTGGATGAGAACGCACACGACACGCCCGACCGCCGATCGTTGAAAGAACCACCTTCACGTGGGACCTAGGTAAAAGAATCTCAAATTTTATTCCTATTTTCTGTTCTAACTTAGCCGGCGCGCCAAACTTCCGCTGCCTTCTGTCTCGTGACGGGCGGAGGCTGCCGCAGAGTTGGTTCAATTTTGATTCACTGGCCCGAGGACCGACTCGGGCGTTACCACAACACGTACACGAACACCACAACACGCCTTTTCCTGCAGGCAACCAAGAAAAAAGTGTTGGAAAGCGATTTACTGCTGAGTTTGGTCCCCAGGTGGTGCGTAAATAGTCTCGGGACCAGAGTTGACGATCGGAAGATGTAACTGTGTAGGTGCGTAAACGGTTAGAATGCAAAGATGAAGAGAGAAGACAACTGGAAGAAAAGGGTACGACCAATGGTACACTGCCGGCCTGGAATCGACGTCAGATTTCATTCTGGATGTAAGATTACAGGTGCATACCAAATGCCTCGACGTTGCCCACTATTCTTGTTGGCAGAATTGAGATATATAACAGCAGTGGCATACCGCATGCGTCGAGGCCTTGCTGATATCTTGTGCTCACGGGTCTAGATATATAGGATGTCTGCGGGAAACATGTCGTAGGAACTAGAATGATCACATGACCCTGGAGTCGAACCAGACCTTTCTGTCCCCACGGAGACTCACTGCGACGCTGGCTTCATACAGAGTCCCAAGTGCTGACATTGACGAAATACGCCGTTACTGAAAAGCAAAGGAAATGACAGAGACAAAGGCACTGGAAAGAAAATAGTGGCTGAGAACACCGTGGTATTCCCGGTAGCATTCAACTGGAAAAGAAAGCGAGAAACCTACATAAAGAACAGAACACCCCACAACAACCCCACAAATCCCGAGGGTCGACGTTGTTGAACCTCCAGGGAGAAGCAAAATGCGATGCAGACTGCAATTCATTCGCCTCGTTGCCTCCAGCACGTTTGCCATACTGCAGCAGCTGTAGATTCGGGCTCACGTTCGTCGCGTTCTTCAATAGAAATCGACAGCACAGTGTTGTACAGGATTCCCGACATTTCACCGCGATCCTCGTTTTGTATACAATCTGGAACTGTCATTCCCTCAACGGCGTACAACCCGATTCAGATGGATTAATGTCGGCGAAACTAGAGGGCGCAGGAGAGGCTGAGTCCGAGGCTTAGAAAGCAGAAAGGGCTTGGTTTGTGGTACGCATTCCAAGTTGTGGATCACTCACCTGTCGGTCGCATTTTTGAATAATGACGAGGAGACCGAAGATGAGTTGGAGGACGAGTTGGACAGAAGTCAGGGTGAGATTAATAATGTGGTTCTGCTGCCACGGTCAATTCCCACTCAAGAGTTCGTTTGATTGACTCTTTGAAGAGAGTAAAAAGGTATCATTACTTCAAGATTACCCCGCCTGGAATCGAACCAGCCGTCCACAGTGCATTTCATCAGTTCTTGATATGCAATTAGCAGGTGCGTGCCATTTTCGAGGCTCCTTCCATCTATTTCCGTAGTCAAGATAAGAGCGAGGAAATAATCCTGAATCGCACCTGGATTTTAACTAAACAACGAGGATTTCCCGCGAGTAGCGTCTGTAGCGGTCAGAGGTTGTACCGACGCGGTGAGTCCGCCCACTGGCAACCTGCGAATTTCTATTAGATCTCCACGAGGCAAGTCCGCTGAAGGAAGAAAAGTGAGAATGTAGCAAGTTGAAGAAGAAAAAAACGCCACAACTACTTTCCTGAGGGCCCCGCCTGGAATCGAACCAGGATGTCCTGCCAGGTACTTCGTATTTCTCGACCAGCAATGACAGCAGGTGCATGCCACATGCGTCGAGGACTTGGATGTTATCATTGCGTTCATGCGCCTAGATTGGCGTGTCATCTTCGCAGTCCCGGCCAACCTGAACTGTACTCGGGTCTAAAAAAACAATTGGAGGCCTTGGCTTGGCCTTGATAAGAACGCCCACCTGGGGTCGAAGCAGGACTTTCAGTTGGCGGTACCATGAGCGAATTAGCCTACGCCTGAGATTGGACTTGAGCTGGCCGTGTCGCCATCTCATTAGGGCGCAGGGGAGGCTTGGAAATCAACTGTGTTTGAAAGAAGGGCTAGGAAGCTCGTAGCAGCTCTCGATCAAGAACGCCGTCCAAGAGGCTGAAAAGAGGCCGGCCCTAAGAAAGGTTCTTCAGTCCTTTGAAGTTCGCCTGCAATTTGCGTTGTTCAGGATATCCTCTCGTCACGGTGGCAGGACAACAAAGGAAGGATCGCGTGATTCATATCCTCCCGAGCCCCCAAGCCCCCAAACTCTTCCCTCCCAAAACAATGACAGAAAACAAATAAAATTTATTCAGGGGCTTGAAACGCGCAAGCCCTTCGCGTTCTCTTCTTCTCCTTCGTAGGTACAACAAACAAACAAAGATAATACTACAGTACACGGACACGGACACGGAAACGAGCAAGAAACACGGTAGCGAGCGGGATCGTTGTATGCATGTATGTATGTACTGTATTGTGTGCGTTGATTGAGTTTGAGATATGAGAGTATGAGAGATGGCAAAAAAGGACAGAAAGAGAGTACAAGCGCGCAGCAGAGAAGTGCGACGGCGGCGGAGGAGGCGATGTGTTGAGAGCATCTAGGTAAGAGGGAGGGAGGGGGGGAGGAGGAGTGGGAGGAAACAATAAATAAGTACATCGCGCTCGAGCGATGCAAGCGGACCCATGCAATGAATAAGACAATATGCGATGCTGGTTGTTGTATGTTGTTGTTGTTGATGGAATGATGATGGACGATGCAGTCAGTCATAATCGTGCGTGTCGTATCTCATGTCGGTCGTAAACGTGCGGCGGGAGGGATGGGAGGGAGTGTGGGGTCGAGAGCCCGCTCGACGACGATAACAGCAAAGGCTCGCATCTAGAACCGCATATTGCCACTCGAGTCATAAAAGTCCTCGTGAATCATCATCGGCGGATGGACGATCCCATACTCGTCCGCGCCAGGCAACATCGGCGGGTGAATCCTCCCCTGCTGCATGAGGCCCTCAAAGTAATTGTTGAGGTTATCCTCCTCCTGCTGCTGATGGAACGCCATCGGCGGGTGCAGGTAATCCATCGGCGCATCCTCGTGCTGGTTACCCTTGTCGCCCTGCACGAGCATTGGCGGGTGCCAAAACGCGCCTCCACCATTGCCGCCGTTGCCGTTCTCCAAAGCAGGGTACCGGCTGAAGGGAAACTCCATGGAGAACTGGCTCCCAGCACTTGTATACCCATCCTGGTACGCAGATCCAAAGCTCACCGCACTCGAAGGCGGCTCGCTCGCAGAGTCCACGCTCATCCGCCGGCGCTTGTTGGCACGCGCAACGTCAAGCTCGCTCCGGACGTCAATGTTGCTGAACGGCAACGCGTCGGGGTACGGCTCCTGGTACGAGTAGTGGTACGGCTTGTTGACGGGGCCGATGGCACCAGAGAGCTCGGAGCTAGTGGTGAAGGGACCGGTGGTACTGCTGTCGGGAGCGAGGATGGGCGAGGCGCAGCCACCCGACGCGGAAGAGCTCGACGCGCCAGGGGCGGGAGAGGCACGACGGCTGACACCCGGGCTCGCAGTGGGCGTCTCGGGGACAGAGGCGCCGCCACGACGCACGTCGTGACGCGAGCGCTTGCGAATCACGTCGCTCTTCATCGAGATGGGCCGTGGCGCGCCATGGAGCTTGTAGTAAAGCCCGCACCTGCAAAGCGACATCAGCTTGAATTCTAGGGATATAACAGACACTTACGCATTGCAGACGGTCTTGCCCTCGTCGTCCTTGCGCCACAAGGGCGTCGCGGTGGTGTGGCAGTTGTAGCATTGGGCTGCGAGGCTGTTAGCGTGGACCATCGACGTAGATATGGGGTGCGTACCCATAACGTCGACAGTCTCCGAACGCGCTGACTGCCCGCGGCCTTCACCTCCGCCAGCCGTGTTGCGCATCGTCTTGGGGCGAGGTCGCTTGTGCTGAATGGGATCAGTCAATATACAAGTAGAAGAAGCAGAACGAAAACACTGACCAACTTGCAATAAAGCCCGCAGGCATTGCAATTGAGCTCGTCATTCAAGCCCCGGCGCCAAAGTGGGGTATGGGTCGCCCCGCAATTGCTACACTCGGCCTTGACACCACCAGGCGCCGTATTCGCACTCCCCCCACCATTCGGAGCACCAAGCACAACAGCCGCCTGCCCTCCTCCTCCAACAGCAGCACCAGCACTAGCACTCCCACGCGACCCATGACCAGGAACCGCACTAGGCGGTCTCATCGCCTTGCTCCTCCCCGCCCCTCCTGCACTCCTCTCAGCAGCCCTCTCACCGCCGCTCGAGCCAGGCACCTTGACGCTCAAAACAGGCCTCCTCCTCGCCTTACCACCACCCGCCTTGCCGCCCTTCCTCTGATGATGCGCCTGCCCCGAACCAGAAGCACGTTTCCGCCCACCAGCACCACCAGCCCCACGCCCAAAGAACGGACTAACAAAGTCCTCGTCGGCACTATCATCCCCGCCGTCAGAAGAACTCTCCACCTCGGGAGGCTCGACGTAGTCGTCCACACCAGAGAGGCCCGGGTACACGAGGAAACTCGCGCGAGGGGTGCTCGGATTGGCGTTGGCGTTGGCGTTGGCGTTGACGGGGGCAGAGACCGAGTGGGTTTGGGAGGAGGCTGCTGGGACGGGGATCGACGCAGACGACTGCCCCTCATCCTCGCCAAAGAACCTGCCGTTCTTCGAGGACTCGTGTGAAAAGTTGACGCTAAACGCCGCATTGGGGTCGAGCGTCAGCGGGGGCTCGTAGCCAGCGCTGCTGCTAGCACTGCTGCTGTGGTCGTTGTGTGTGTGGGCAAAGGAAAAGGCGGGATTGTTGTTGTTGTTGTTATTGACGGGCTGAGGGAAGGTGCCACCGCGCATGATCTCATCCCAGCGCGCCCACGAGACGAACGGGGCGTCCTGCTTGGGAACGTCGAGGTTCATGTCCTCCTCGCCCTCACCGTCCTCCAGCTCCATATCAACCTCCCCGCCCGTGTCCACCTCGTCCGTCGCATTGAGCAGCTCGTCCAACTCCATCTCGATCGTGGGGCGCACCACGCGCATGCTGTTGTTGTCGTTGTTGTAGGCACGCGCAGCGTGCGCCTCGCCGTAGTCCATACGGGGGGCAAAGGTGGGCTGGGGCGCGAGGAGGGCTGAAGGACCAAAGGACGAATTGAAGAGCGTAGGCAGACGGAGAGCCTGGGTGTGGGCGTCAGGGTCAGTGCCTGTAGGACGCTTGCGCTTCGTGTTGGTGTTAGTGGTGGTGGTGGTCGAGGAAGGAGCAGCAGGAGCGGGAGCAGTGCTGGTGGCAAAGGTGCTGACCGAGCCAGTAGTGGGCTGGGCGTCGCCTGCCGCACCAGGGGCGGCGAAGGTGAACTGCATACGCTGGAGGGTGTGGCCAGTAGCATGGGTGTTGGCCTCGCGAGTACGCTCCTTTTCTTCGGCGCGTTGCCGGAGGAGGTCGGAGGAGGGATTGCGCTTGAAGTCGGGGACAGACAGCTCTTCGATGCTCCTGCGGGCACATGAGCATACTGCGGCGACTCGGGTGGAGCAAGCGAAGAACGCGCCGCATGACAAAGAACGGATGGACGAAAAAAAAAATGGAAAAAAAGACTCACCGCCCCTTCTCCTTGTCGAGTTTATCGCCCATGCAGCGCGAAAGCTTCTTGAACTCGCGTTTGGACTTTGCATTGTCCGTATCGACCATCAGGTTTTGTAAGTGCCATAGTCTGCCGTACACGGAGGAGGGAGGGAGTCAGCGCCGACAGCGCAATGGAGCGGGGAAAAACGGCGAACCGCCAGGACAGGTTTTCGAGGCGCTGGCCCTGCTCGAGGTAGCTCGCGACCTTGGTGCAGACCTATACGAGTTCAGAGTCAGAGGTGCTGTGGTGACAAAGGGAGTGAATGGACGCGGACCTTCCAGGTCTGGGTCAGCGCCTCGGTGTCATTGAGGTTGCTGAACGCAACGAAGGACTTGTTGCCCTGGCGAGTGCGAGGACGAGGAGGAAAGTAGGAAAAAAGACGGAAAAAAGTCAGCTAGCGTCCGTGGGCGCACGACAAAGGCTACATACTTTGAATTTGAGGTTGAGGATAGAGGGCATTCAGGACAGGAGGTTTGGATAGTCGTTAGAACTGCAGCTGGCAACGAGGCCAACGCAGAAGAGGGACAGAGACGGAGACAAGGAAACGGCGGAGAAATCACGTCGAGTGATGACTTATAGGCCAAATCAAAGCCCAATAAGGGCAAGGCTTCTAGGCACAACTGACCCACGTTGCTCCCCCAATTCTCGTCTGTACACTCCCTCGAGGCCAGTCTATGCACAAGTAGACTCCCGTACGCAGTCCTCAACCCGCGCCGCAGTCCCGCCTTCGCCACCGCCCGCAGTCCCGACTCATATTACGCCTTTTTCATTCGGTTGGGGGCGGGGAGCCATCGGGATCAATACGTCCTCATGCTTTTCATGAATCAGAAAGCGAATCGCAAATTGCCAACCTGCCTTCGAGACGATCTGCGACATGCCCTGAGCCCAGCTCTTCCTCCTTAGCGAGGCGCCTCGAGGTGATGCCGGCGCGAAGCACCCGATAGATATCCCCAGTCTCTGTTCTCACAACAACCCAATCTACGGACGGCCCTTATCCGGTGTCCCGGTCCTTCGCCCCTCCTCGAGATTGACGATGGCGCAATCTGCTCACTTGGCTTAAAACTTCCGACTGGGCGACTCCGGAGCAATATACAAGCCGCGTACGGGTAATCTACGCGGCGCATATAATTGCTGTAATTTGATGCTCTGGTGTACACCCATGCTCTATGGGCATTCGACGTTGCTGTGAGTATGTGGGCTCACATCTGTTCCAATTCTGATACCCGCAGTCCATGCAGGGCCGCCTCCCCACGGAATTCCAAAAAAAACCACAGAACATCTAAGCTCGGCGGCTTCTCGAAATCCAATCCCCACAACCCGCGCTTGCTTTATACCGACGTCCGCGTTTGTAAGTAAGGAAGCAGTTATTCCAACAACACGCGTCGTTCTTTTTTCCCCAACATTTGACAGTCTGTACATGCCAGCCACACTCGCTCCGCGCCTCAAGGAGTGGTGTTCCCTGGTGTTCCTCATCCCCACCCCCCTTTCCACAACCAATTGAATGCCACTAAGCGCCTCGAGCTCGAGTCCCAGGCCAAGACACCTGATTGACAGACACCGCTTAACCTTCGAGTGCCGGCCCGCGGGCCGTTCAATCGACGCGATTAAATTTAGTAATAGTCACGAGATTCAACTATGGACGAGCCAACCAGAATCGACACCCTGTGGCACCGGCGTTCATCTCCCACTCACAAGAAGCCGAAATGTGGGACAACACTTCGACTCCAGGGTTGTCCATGAGGGAATGCAGGGATTTTCCTTTTCTGTGATAAGCTGGTAGGGCCGACGAGCGGCATGGCCCGTGACCACTGGAGCCTCGGTGTTGATTGAACTGTTCAATATTGGAGGCAGATTCTATTTGCTTGTTATATGTGGCTTGTTATACAATTCAGGCAGAGTCGAGTAATGCGGGACCGCCGGGCGCCCATCCATCCAGCCCAGAGTGTTCTCATTCATCGAGCCAGTCAGGCAAAATCTATTGAAACTGTCAAGAAACTGTAGCTACGGCCTGAGAAGGCATATGGACCTACTCGGGAAGAATGAAGCACAAAGACATGCACTACAGAGGACATTGGTAATGTTGCAACTTGAGTTTTCACACATGATTTACTATGATGTCGGAGAGGTGCAGATAAACAGAGCATAATCCCGCACGGAAGTATGTGGTTGTAAACTTGTTGAAGCTAAAGCATGCACGTTAAAAGCATTCCGAGCGGTCATATGCAAGAACTCACAGGGGACTAGTAGGCAACCTAAGTATTTGGCAAATCCTCCGGGACGAAGGCACGCACATACAACTTGGAGGCTGATACGTCGCAGAAGGACGGATATTACTAGTAGTAAGTACAATTCAGGTCTGCATTTATCATGATGTAACACAAAACGCTCACCGAGCAGACAGAATGGAACGGGTGGGGTACAACGACGCGAGAGGTACGTGCGTCGATCCGAGCTCGAATAAAAGAAACTGACAGACTTGCCAACTTGACTATTTCGAGCATCTCCCGCTCACCGAGGCGCTTCCGGCGCATGGATATGAGGGGCCCGGGCTCCGGCATTTCGAACCCTTCCCACCACCGAGAACCCCTCATGCATTATGGCAGCTGAAGGAGGCGCGGCGGCGAAGACTGGTTGCTGGTTGAAAAATACCTGTACATTGGTCTTCATTGAGATTTCTTTGCGTCCGCCGGCTCCCTATCCTTCGACGGTTTCAGCATACCTGAGTGGCCAACGAGATATCGATTTGAGATACTCGCAGGAGGCTCGTCTTGAGCCTTGGAGTGTTGGGTGAGAATGCGAGGCAAGTACAAGTTCGTTGTCGTCAAGAGGACATATATATGGCACATATAGTGTACAATAAATAAAAAGTGACACAGCTCAGTGAAAAACACCAAAAACGACACAACTTGAGGGACTTTCGGCAAAAAATGACACAACCTGCTATCAATTGAAATTAAAACACGCACATTGAAAATCTGACCCAAAAAAAACAACACACCTCGGTTGTGGTGATATAAAATCACACAAAACATAAATCAGAGCCCTACAAAAAAAAAAAAAAAAAACCACCCTGGTTCGCATTTTTCAACCCCACCAGAAAAGTACATGTCTTCCGTAGCAGGAACCAAAGGAAAGCCGCATCACACTGGGTGATAATGCCAAGAGATGCGATCTCGGGCGCATCAGTTTCATCAAAATACCTGCTGATGTGCCAAAAATATATTTCCCCCGAACCATCATGAGCAACGGCCATCATATCCACAACTTCTTCATGGAGGCCACCGCATCAATCAGGGGGCCCAATTTGTGGTTGATTCCCTTCCCAATGCTGAACTTGTGCTGAACCAGCTTCCGTGGAATGCTATCTGCACCAGCTCAGTGCAATTCGAACCATTCTCTCAAATCTTCATGATCCCCATACCACTTCCGAGACCCTTGCAGGTCTAGAGGTCCTTCTTCTGGCACTCATAGAGCCGCTGGAGGATTTTCTGGCTCATCTGCAAGCACCGACATCATCGAGGGTAAGGTTCACCAGGGGTAGAGGTCTACCTCCAAAGGTCAGAGGTAAGGTCAACGGAGGTAAGGGTAGAGGTCAACCCCATGCTCGACCTCTCATTTGTAAATGTAGGCTTTTGGGGCTGGTGACCAACCCATGGGTGAGTACAAGCCTGGAAAGGCCTAATTAACACAATATCTAAGAATTTTTAGCCCCCAGGCTCTTGCCAAGGCCTAAACCTCTGACTGTACCTCTGACCTTTGGAGGTAAGGGTAGAGGAGGTAGGGGTGGAGGTCAGGCCATTCCTACCTCTACCTCTACCCCTGGGGAACCTTAATCGAGGGTGATGGGAGCCGTGGAAGAAAAGATGGGAGATTGGCGCTTGAGAGAAGCCCGGCTGATATACAAAAAAGGAATTTGAAATGGCCATTTTGGGATCATGGCCGACCCGTGAAGCGGCTTGGCGCAATGCCTGATAGGTAACCAGTTCCCAGATTGCCCAAGTTGTTGCGGCATGCTGCCCACTGGATATTTCTCAAAGACTTTACCTGTTCAGTTCTTGGAAGTCTTCAACATGTGTGTGTGTTTTCCACCAGCTGGAGGTGTGCACATTTTCTGCCCAGACACTGGGTGCATTTTTTTTGCCATGTACCGAGCATGTGTCAGTTTTTGAGGTGTGTGTTTTTCTACGCCCCAAATTCATTTTTGAGGTGTTTTTTTTTTTCTGAGGTGTGTGTTTTTTCATCTGAATTATTGTACACTATATGTGCCATACATATAGTCTTGAAAGAGCATCTCCGAGAAAGCAGACCGAGAAAGCAGATTCGTTGACACCAGCGATTCCCGCTCTTCCTGCGTGCTTCGTCGGTTGCGCGCCCCAGGATAACTGGTACTTGCTGGCTTTGCTGGCTTTTGAAAATTGTGCCCCCGGGCCCGCATCCTTGTCAAGGTGTTTTGTGCGGGTTTCTGAGCTTGAGATTCCAGAAATCAGACGGGATGCACGGAATGAATGTCAGAACAATGTGAGAGCCCGTTGGTCAAATGTAGCAAAGAGATGGTAGCAGTAGGAGAAACACCCTTGTCCTTACTCTATACGAATTTGGTCACTCAAATGCAGTGCTTCATGCCGTTCCTCGGCAACTGCCAAAAAAAATATGTGCTGAGTCAAAAGTGCTGAATTGCAGGAGTTTACTGCCAGAGCTGTCAAAACCTGCTCGCTATATAGAAACCCTTACCTAAAGGTCACGGGAATATTTCGCAGACCGACAAGTGAACTGGTAATTCTGCAGGCATCCCCATAGGATCAACTCCTCTGGACATCTCGTGCCTCTACTTATCGACCGCCGACAGCAGATGATTCCTGGTTCGAATCCAGGCAGATGAATATTGTGGGCGATCCAGCGCGGTTTTTTTTTTCCCTGCTCGCAATGCTCCGACCGCACTCTGAGTTGCCTACCGAGTAACATCGGTGAGCGGACCCTGTATGTCAAGCACACGCCACTCCTAAGTTCTCAGGGCGTAACGCGTCCAAAGTGACAAGTCCTGGTTCAACTTCTGGTGGGAGCATAGCACACAACCCCTCCAAAAATCTTTCGACTTGAGTGGCTCCAGACGCTCAGCTGAGGTTGGTAGTGTCGTGACTCCAAGAGCATATTCCAGTAAGCCTCGACGTATCTCCTATATGTTCCCGCTAATCCTATTTCGCAGACCGAATTCTTCATCCCGTATGCGTATCAGTGGACCAATTCTGTAGGCATCCCATAAGTCGACTCTGAACATCTCGTGCCTCTATCAAGCGCCAACAGAAAAAGAACATGATTCCTGGTTCGAATCCAAGCAGAGGAATGAAGCTGTGATATCGTGGTTTTTTTTTTCCTCCGCTCGCAAACGCGTCCGACCCGACTCTGAGTTGCCTACCGAGTAGCATGGGTGAGCGCACTCCAGATTTGAATCTACAGTACCGCCAATCCTTTCTCAACGGCGTAACGCGTCGAAAGTCCTGGTTCAACTCCAGGTGGGAACATATATAGATCCGCCGACTCAACCTTTTTTCGACTCGATTTGGTCAATCAGGACGCCCAGCGCAAGTTAGCTGTGATTCCCACTCTCACCCCATGCAGGGAGACGTGTCTCGTACGTCGTATGGTAATGTGCAGCTAATCCTTAACCCATTTCGATCAGGTTTGTAACTTGGGCATGAGAGAAACCACGGGAAGTTCTCTTTTCGTTGCAGTTTCTGACAGACAATGAATAATCAACGCATTCCAATCCACTCCAATTACGCGCCCTCGACTGAGAGCACATTGCCAATTGCAAGTCACCCATGTACATGAACATTCCCGCACTGCGGATGATTCGAGTCATTGCCATCCTGGTTCGAATCCAGCTGGGGGATAGGAGAGCTGTAGTGTTTTTCCCCCACTCGAAATGAGGCACTGAATAAGCACGTCTCAGATTCCCAACAAATAACATGGGTGAGGCCCCTCGACATCTCAAGTTCTTCTGAACGCAGCTCTTCGGAACGCGAAGATCTTGGTTCACCTCCCGGTGGCCGCATAAATTTGGACACTCAGGCCTTTTTTAGAGTCGAGCCGCTTAAGACGCCCAGACCAGGTTAGCTGTGACTCCCACTCCATCCAAATAAGCCTCGAAGCACGTGTGGTATGCGCGCGCGCCTGCTAGTGCTACGCAACCGCTGATCCAACCTGACTGCAATTTTGATCAATGTGCAGAACAGTCGTTCGCTAGCAGGTCCCGGGTGTCGTTCATCTTCGCAGCATCGTGGAGGACGCTTTCGAGATCAAGATTCAGAACGGCTTGACTCGGGACCGCTCACTCTCGGCCGTGCTCGCCGGAAATCGGGGTGCAATTGAGTCCGTTATCGCGGATTTGATACTTGTTTATCTGCAGCCATACAATCTACACCCGTGAGCAGAACACAAAAGCAAGTCCTTGACGCATGTGGCATGCACCTGCTGTTCTTCGGTATCTACAGAAGTTTGTTCTATGCAGGAGATCCTGGTTCGATTCCAGGCGGGGCGCTCGCGTGTCCATAGCGGTCTCTTTTTTCGCTTGTTCAAATTCAACTAGATTTTATTGTTCTACATCGGTGGGTCCTGGGTACCTCGCCGCATCGTAGTGCCCGTATACGCTGGAATCCGTCGCTAACTGCCAGTGGATCAACCTTCGCCGGTCTCTCGGAACCCCGTTGGATATGGGAAATTGGAATTGTGGTTCAACTCGGGTGGGAATCCAGCTATGTCGTACATTTCATGCTCTTTTGCTTGCAAGAATTCGTCGCCAAGACTCTGCCACATATTATAGATCCGACACTCGCAGGGTGGCGGGGAGTAGCGAGTGCTCAATCGGTGCCGCGGGATATAGGCAGGTTCGAATTAGGTGTACATCTCACGTCCCCAGTCGACTGGATGGACATCAGCAGCTGCATACCGGGAAACAGCGACGCCCGCTAGCATGCGGCTGGCACCAATTCCTATCCCTCGGAGATCCTGGTTCGAATCCGGGCGCGCCGGTCATAATGCGGTGAGGTCTGAACTTTTTTTTTTTTGCTGAGAGAGGTTCACCGCTCACATCGACTGCTAATTCCCTGCTACGCCAAGCGATACCGATGTCACCGGCACAGTGCTGACGAGCTGACGCTGGAACTTGAGACGTTCACTTGTGCTCTTGGGAAATGCGGCAATCTCGGTCACGGTGATGCGCTGAAGCGTAACGGAGTACGAGCTTGCAAACAGACCCACGCCACAGTTGTCTCTGTCAGCTGCTGGTTCGACTCCAACGCCTTCGCATACACAATCCAGATTCGAAGTCTTTTTCACTCGCCACGGCCGGGGAATATTCGGTGTATCACATGCGAGACTGCTAGCACCGCTTGAATGGCAGTGACCTCCTTTCCAACATTTTTTCTTGGTCGCCTGCAGGAAACGGCGTGTTGTGGCGCTCGTGTACGTGTTGTGGTAACGCCCGAGTCGGGCCTCGGGCCAGTGAATCAAAATTGAACCAATTCTGCGGCAGCCTCCGCCCGTCAATAGACAAAAAGCGGCGGAAGTTTGGCGCGCCGTCTAAGTTGGAGCCGCGGCAAAATTAATGTTGAAATTGGAGATAATTTTACCTAGGTCCCACGTCAAATCGGTTCTTCCAACGATCGGCGGTCGGGGGTATCGTGTGCGTTCCCATGAAAGATTTCGACAACGCGGGGCGCCGACGGATATTCCTCTTTGTGCCCCAGGCTAAATTGGGACGACATGAGAGAACGAAGGCAACCGAGAGAAAATGAAAACATCGCGAAGCCATGGTGGGCCGCGGAAATGAAGGCGCCCGTTAGATTGGTGCAGACTGCGGCCAGCATTGCGGACATACCCCCACCCGCCATCCAACTCGGAGTCACTCGAAGTTCGCGGAATTAGATTCAGATTCGCGAAGCGCAGGTTGTTCCACAACACATAGCACCATGGTCCACGGCGTTGGAAGTGGGTACCTCGGCATTGTTCGTGGTGGTGCTCGCGAATCGCGAAGGCCGCCGCCAAGACATGCACGAGGCCGTGCTGTTCCGGGCATGGGAAGGGGCACCGGTGATCGTCGGTTGCTTCGGGGTTCGACGTCGAGACGGAATTCGATGAAGCGGCGGATCACCGATCATTTCCCGCGCCTGCAGTGTACGGCACCGACGATAAGATTGCGGGTGGAAATTTTCATTTACGCGCTGATTGCACTTGTGGGCAACAGCGGGCGCGTATGTATGCCGTTAAATCTCAATCTCAAGATATCGAGATCGGGTTTCACAAATTTCAACCCGTCATCAATGGCCAATTTCCTGGAATCACCCACTCGATCGCGGCGAATCCGATCGGTCCTGTTTGGAGATTTTCCGTTTCGAGGCTATCGATGAGGCGCGGCTGCGTCGAGGTGATCAGTGACCAGCATTTATAGACCTGGAAATTGCCTGGACGCCAGAGAAGCAGGACAAGCTCGGGACTGTCTCTTTATGGAAATATGCCAATTCTGGCATTGAGAGCGACTCGAGTCATGCTAGCACAGGAATTCAAGACTGCATTGGTCCGGGACGCAGACAGTGCCAATCGTTGTGAGTAGTACTGCCGCCGTCGTGCCATCCAATAGATAAGGGCCTGGACTCACGAGTCACCGATTAACCTGGACTGGAGGCGGCCGGCCACCAACCAACTGAAATGCACCGACACCACTGCGGTTCCAGCCAGCCAGAGTCGTTCTTTAATTTCGGTGCCAGTGTGTGACACAAGAGGTCAGACGTGCGCGCTGGAACCGCCGACACGAGGTTTTCAGCTGCGGCCACGTCGACCGGTTTTCAACTGGGTACGCTATCGAGCTATTGCTGGGCCGTCTACGGGCCGGATGAGTTGCCGTGAGCCGGAAATCACAAGGTTGCGCGGAGTTTGAATTCATCGTTTGGCAACTGATGTAAATCGTACTTGGTGATTCCCCTCTGCCCGTCAAGCTCATAACCTCGTTCACAGCTATCAACCGGCCGCGGAGGAGCACATGAGCAAAAAAATGTGACCGAGGTAACTTCCCTCTGGTTTGGGAAGAGGTCCCGAGCTGGAATACGTCAAGAATGAGTGGCCAATTGGGAGGAGCATGCAGTTTGAAGCGCATTTTCCGAGTGATGCCGTGCAGCCGAGCGGGAGGTTGGCAGGTTGTTCTGAGTCTGCCACCCATACGTCTGAATCATACGACATCAGTGGGCAATAATCCACCGGACACAGCTGCAAAAGTGTTGGGACTTTACATGAGATTCGAACCGTGTGGACAAACCCTGATCACAGCTGAATGGAATCGATTTCCCATGGGCCCCGAAGAGCGGCGCTCGGTAACTTGACGCAGTATGGCCACGAATTTGTGAGGCCGAGCATCCCATGCTGACACGGTCAAATCCGCAAGCCCTCCTGGGCGAGCTATTTCGGTGAGCAGGAGTCCCTGGCTGGTCCTTGGTTCGACTCCAGGCGGCGTTAACGTGGGTGTCCGGTTTGTTTATTTTTGTTGTTCACTGGAAGCGTTGAGTTCCCTCCCCATCTCCTTGGTTCCCATTTGAGTCCGAGCTTTGTAAAATCGGTGCATCGTTTCGCTTTTGCACAGGATTTCTTGATATGCCGTTGCTCACAGGGGGGCGGTCAGTTTCAACGTACGGAAAGCGGTCAGCTGTTTCGGGAAGAGACGCTCGTCGGCAAAGCAGGACGCTCTGGGTTCAAGATGAATTATTCCTGGAGACAGGGGCAGACGGGGGTGCGGCGGAGAGTCTGGGTATTGGGATACCAGTGAAGGCTCTCCAGCCTGAGAAAGAGGAATTCACCCGGGGTGGACGTCGTAAACGTTCGACGTCTTGAGGTCGAAGCGTGTGTCTTCAAAGGAACTTACTCGTCGTGAGCAGGAGAAGAACCGGGTACAATGGTCTGCGGTTGCCGCGCGGTTAAATGCCTAAAAACTAGTCAGAACTACTGGAAGCACACGGCGATGCAAACCCGACAATTATCTCAAGCGACCCCGGCTCAGAACCCTCATCCTCGTACAAGTCGTATGACTCAGAATCTTCCTCGTCGTAAACCTTTTCCTTCATCTCAGCTATATCCCATGCATGCTCCGGCATAGTCCTCGAGATGAATCAAAGTGTCTTGGTGACTCCAAAGAGCGTCGGTCGAGGGCAGGTGCGGACTAATCGAGCTAGATCCTCGCAGCGAGACGGGTAGTCAAAGACCAGAAGCCCTTCAAGCCCTGCATGCCCCAGTTGAGGTGTGGCGGCGATTTCACTGCAGAGCGCGACCACCTCCGAGCCTCTCGGGTACATGGAGGGCGGTGTGCAAACGTGGGAAACTTCGGTCGTCGGGTACGGAAGACGGGGGGATATCGAGACTTGTACGCGCACGAGCTTGGCCAGAGCGATGACCAGAGCTGGGGACGTCGGGACGAGGCGGAAGCAAAAAACGAGAGTCACAACGTGACATGTGACATTGGCAGATCAAACTCCTCTCAGCAAGTTATGTAATCCGTGCTCTTCTGCTTTCCACCCTCATCATGAGTCTTTCGGACGCGCCCCCAGGGATACTATGCCGCATTCTTTTGCTTTTGGAACCTCAGACGACTCTTATATGTTCTTCCGTGCGCTCTCATGTCATCTCCACGGGCCCACATTGACTTCTCTATAGGTTTCGCGTCAGTGGCAGGAGACAATCGCCGGCTGCTCGCAAATTCAGTACCAACTGGAGCTCTGGAAGGCTGGCCTCGTATGCGGACTCCAAAGCTCAATGACGACGGCGGACAAACGGCAAGCACTCGTCGAGCATCGGCGTGCCTGGCGCAGGCTCGAGTGGAGGTCAAAGACGGCAGTGAGCCTGCCAGCGTTAGTGCCCACTGTCAGGGCGCGTGCGCTGGCCGCCGGTATTCTTGCGCTTCAGGAGAACGGACCAAATATCTACACCCTCCCATTGCAAGAAGACTCTCGTGTTACGAAGCACGTACTTGGCGTCGATCCTGACACATGCATGTCCTTGACGATGGACCCGACGCAGGACTTGTTGGCCGTTGTGTATACCCCAGTATCTGGCTTCGGGTCTCTCACTCTGGCGTTGCGTTCTCTCACGGCGAATCAACCCCATCCGATGGCTCGCCATCCAACTATCCCTGTTGGAACCGACGACGACGAGGCAATTTCGATTCTCATAGCCGACGACGCGGTGGGGATATCGTTTGCGGACCCGGGTGTCATTCGAGTGTGGAATTGGCGCACAGGTGCTTTGCTTGCGGTCGGTATGATCCAGCGCAATGCGAACACCGTGTCCTGATACATTGTCATCCCCTAGGACGTCCAACTGGATACAGACCGACCCACCTTTCAATTCATCTCCCCGCGCGCGTTTGTTACCGCATGTCGCGTGGATTCTGGATGCATCGACATCTTCATGATTACACCGGAGAAGGGCCCCGATTCGGAAGGCGCAGTACACGTCGCGCGGCTGCGGTTCCCAAAGGCCGAGCGCGCGGATGGAGAGTTCCTTTGGGAGCCGTCGGCCATCGGGGTCCACAGTGGGCCTCTATGTGCACACCCGATGATAACGCTGCCGCCGACTCAACACTCAAACACTACCCAAACAAAAGGGCAGTGGGATTGTGTTAGATAGACGAAGTTGTTGTTGTGCGAGGGTGTCTTCTCAGTGACGGAACACCTTGAGTTTGACTGAGCGTTGAAACGGGAACTAAGCAGCGAGACGGTATAAAACCAAGCTCAAGCTGAACCGAGTTCGATTTGATAGGCCAAAACACAAGTCCAATCCAACCAACACAACCAATATCCGAACACAAGCTGCGTTGCCAACCAACGATCACCAAGTTCAAATCCCAATCCAAACCAAATCCAACCAAGTCCAAAGTCCAACCAAAACAATCCAACAATAACAAGATCACACAAATCACAAGGACAGAGTCCAGGGGCGAGAGGTTTAGACAGTAAATGCCAATGAAATGGAGCTTCGCACACAGCTAGGCCTACCAATACAGTGGGGTTCCATTCTACATACTGGGCTTTTATACATGCTGGGTGTAAATTAAGGAACAAATGAAATGATCGTATCCATGAATCTGCACTCCTTTCCGCTCAATAACTGTCCCCCTCTCCGTCCATCTCCAGGCAACATTGGAGCTCCTGCCGAGCGCTCCACAACCCAACACTGAGGCCCAACTCTGGTCTTGAGTCCTGGTCCTCTGTGCCCTGTATAGTCCTGATTCCTGCTGAGCACCTGTTTGGTATACGGCTCCTCGAACATCACCGTCTGAGGATACACAGAATTCCTGCAATATCCCAGCTCCACAATCCCTAAACATCACTCCTTTGTGTCAGGCACAAGGTTGTCACCTTGGCGCCGTCAACCATTCCTATCCGTCAAGCTCCGCAACTGACTCATCCAAGTGGCACACACAGGGCAACTATCCCTGTCTGTCGAACATTGATTTGATTCACTGATCATCCCCGGCAGTCTCGGCAGTCAACCATCAAGATCATAATCCGGCATCTCCAAATCTGATCGGCATCTGATGGTATCACTGATTCGAACTCCAGCACCCTGTGATTCCAACAATATTTGATTGAGGTTGACATTTGCAAGTAAACCAGCTGGATTGGGTCATTTAGACTTTCTAGCATTCGGCAGACCTCCCTGAGAAGAACATCCAACTCATTTCATTGAGATGTCAGACCAGTTCCAGCCAACAGACGCCCCTGCCAACGACGACTTCCAACTACTGTACTATTTCAACCGTAAGTTCATCAAAATTATGTAATTTTTCGACCGAGAAGGCCGAAAAATTTTCTTTTGAATTATGGTGATTTTTGCACACATCAAAAAAGGTTGGCTGTGACGTGTGACTGAACTTACGGTTGAAATAGTACAGTATGAGAACTCCGGCTTTATCGGTCCTTCGGATGTATCGGATCAAAGGCTCGGTCAAGTCCACTTAGGTTTTGACCGAGGTTCGAAAGTCGATTCTCGCCGTTGTCAACTCTCTGGCCAGCAGCTCTGATAGCCCTAACCCTCTAGGATCAATAATGCACCTGCTCTGGACCACGGTGATTGGTATAGGCATGAAAATGCTGATTTGGTATGTTTTAACACCAAAAATTCCACAGGCTTATCACCGACTTGCAGGTCTTTCTCCCCCGGAAATGACAACCACATTTACTTCTTCCTATACCGACTGACGCACGAGGAGGGGCCTCATTGGATGCGACTTATGGTTCATCATCGCACGCTGGCAGGATACATTTCTCGGTATCTGCGGCAGAGCGGAACGGATTGCATTGATCTGGAGTGGGAGGACTGGGGTCCCCGAAATACTAGGATTCTCCCGGGAGATGAGTTTGATTGGTTCACGTAGAGTTGAAATCTGCCCTAATGTAATGGAACTCACCCCTTCGACAGGCCTGGGACTGCGTACGGCGAACGCGTTGTCATTCTCGGCGTTGATCATGAGGATCAACCTCAGTTGGAAGTGCTGGACTTTAGTGTAATTCCTGGAGACGACCGGGGTGAAGATGAATCGGATACCTTGGTTCTGGGACAAAGCACTATTCGAGGCGCACCCTTTGAGGACCCCGTCACCACGTACCTGCCCTTTCGCCGCACCCTTCGCGCCATCGACCAAGATTTCGAATCAGTCCTGATGGACCAAGACCACATTATTGTTGAGAACAAAGTGCGCGATTCTTTTGATATTCCCGTTCGATATTCGCTGACTGTACCTAGATGGGGATGATGACTGTATTCACCTTTTGAACGGACGGACAGACTGTTGTATGGTCTTGGAATTTCTTGATATTGTGGCTTTCCTGTTCCGCAAATCTAGGTACATCGCTTGTGTGTTCCCGCCCAAACTTTTGCTGAGAGTGGGATGAATTCAACCATTGCAAGCCATGTTCCACTGTGTTGGATATTACCAAACCGACCTTGACCCGCCCGAGAAAGCAGAGTGGTTGCCAGCCGTGTACCTCAATCGGCGCCGTACACTCCACCAACTCGAGTGCGGTGAGCACAGGCACGATCCACTCCCGCAAGCATCCCACACAGCTCTTCGCACCCCGCTCTCCAATGCCGCAGCTGTGGAGATCATGGTGGGAGAAGGGAGTGTCCACACAAAGCACAGCAAGTCAGACATGATCGACGATTGATATTTCAGGCCGAATAAAACTGTATATATGCAGACATCCAGGCTTCTTACGACGACGGCAGGCTAGCGCACAGGCCGAGGTGTGCTTGTATTGCGGTGCAGTCAGTTTGGGATGTCCAGCGAATACTTCCGCGAACTCACTGTCACAGGGAAACCCATCTAGTGTTTTGCCGGCTACGGCTCGAAGCTCGAAGCCGGCCAAGCCGGGGTCCGGCTTAGCCGGGCCAAGCCAAGCCCAAGCCGGCTGTGCACCCCGGCTTAGGGCTCCGGCTTGGGATTTCTCAAGCCCGAAGCCGGCGGCTAAGCCCCGGCTTCGACACATATTTTTTTTTGGCCGCTGTGAGGACCCCACCCTTACTCAATCCAACTGTAAAATTGCTTAGAATCAGTCCTTTATTCCCCTTGAACTTGGTTGTACATTATTGAGCCAAACTTGAGCCAAACTTGAACGAGACATTGACAGCTGATGACCATCACCAAGCCATCACTGACGTTGGGTTTCAATCCGGTTCGTATTCCCGTCTTGAGACTGAATTGTGAACTGCAACCGGCTGGATAAACACTGTACACATGAGTAGCAATAAGTGATGTCAAGAATGGAGCTTCCAAGGCACGAAAAAAAAATTGGTTCAAAGCCGCCGGCTAAGCCGGAGCCGGGCCCAAGCCAGCCGGGTCTGACGGCTTCGGCTCCGGCTTGGCCAATCTGGAAGCCGGAGCCGGCCTAAGCCAAGCCCAAGCCGGCGGCTTCAAGCCAAGCCGGAGCCGGGAAAACACTAAACCCATCGACGCCGATCATATCGCCAACGGGCACGAAATCCTTGGCAGGATCTCTAGCCCACCACCTTCAAATCCAGAGATTAGTGGACGTATTCGCAAGGAGAGGGAGGGTGGAGGAAGACTTACACGCTTCCGTTGATCACGTTGGAGCTCGCGTGGACGCAGTCAAAAGCCACAATCTAGGTGGATTATCGAAGTCTTTCACATTGACAAAGGAGAAAGAGGTCCGCTTACCTGGCCAGCGACGTACGTGGCAGTGATCCCGCAAGAAAGCGAAGCGCAGGATCGACTATTCACGTCGATGTTCATGGAGTAGTTGAACGCTGCGTCAACGCCTTGGAAGGCGAGGATGGCGGTGAGGAGGGTCCAGGAGGAGAGCCTGATCATCGATCTCAGTTGGATGCTGATTCTTCGGGGGAGTTTGGAGTCCTTTTATACGGTGACGCCTCTCGGAAACGATGTAATGCACGGTTGTTCGTTTATTTGACGGATGGCAGTATTGAGTTGGTGACTACTGTCAATGAATTAATGTGCAGGGTTGAGATGGGGTGGGTGTGGGTGTGGCTCGGCATTCGATTTTGTTGGTCTTCTTGCAAGTTGCGCGCCAAACTGTCAAGAGGAAACCAACCGTCATAAGAAACCAGATCTCGAGGTGTATCCCGGAGTCACCGGCCGTTTCTTGGTACAATGGTAGTGCAATCTCAGACGGCGTAGTGATAAACATCTTGCCTCGAGGGTGGACTGGCAGCGCGCGCCTCATCTAATAAAATGGGCGTCGTGTTCTAATTTTGTGGCACGAGTGAGAGGGTAGTTGATGTCGGACGCAGGCCCGGTGCCCGTTAAGCCGACAAGGCAAGGAGCATGACGGGCAGATCATTGGTGGCTGGCAAAATCCACCGGGCGGTCTGACCAAGGTCTAACTCCGTCTGATTCGGAGTCCTGCCAAAGAGTTCATGTTAAAACGAAGGTTCGGGGAGTCGCTGGGTACAGGTACCACACAGAGAGGAAGAGGGATACGAGGAAAGACTAAATGTAAATTGACGCATACAGATTATATAAAGTAGCGGTGACAGACAGGGGAGTATCCAGGGGCAACGAAGAGCGGAGCGTCGCGATCCCATTTCCAACAGTTCAAGTGGTAAGATCGAGTCAGGTCCTGGTGCAGAGGAGCTCCAGAGCGGAGAAAAACTAAGCGTATAATGGGTATATTCAGGTGGTGGTACCGGGACGCGAGGTGTAGGCCCAGGTTGAACTTGAAGATGCGTCGGGCGATTTTCTTGGGACTCTTGTCGCTTCGGTGTGTCGTTAAATTCGCTCTTGTGCATAACGTGAGACTGATTGGCGACCACGACCCTTGGGTATAATTGTGAGTCGAGTGCCGGGTGATTCAGAGGCAGAATCCTTTGGTGATCGGTAATGTGCATTGTGTACATACATACGTGGACTGAACTTCACCTCGGCGTCCTAATCGCATGCTCTCTCTCTCTCTGAATCGCCTCTGGCGACCTCAGAATAGCGTGTGGTACGAGTCCATGTGGGCCCTTGACTGTATGAGGCCCTGAGTTAGGAAGAGAAAAAGGACGTACTTGTGCGCATCCCGAGCCATCTTTTGAGTGAGTCCCTGCAAGAGCCGTGGACATTGCCCGTCGATGCGCTCTCTGACGCGTGTGGTACCGTCGTCTACAGCCTCGAACCAGCGGAGCTTCCTGACGACAACACCTTTGTCTGAATAATACTTTGAACATGAGGGATGGGAGTGGTAAGCGAGCGCACCGGTCAAAATCTCGTAGAGCGAGACATGCTGTTCCTCGTCCCAGGTAAACGTGCCCTGTACGCCTATGTGAAGGTTGAACCCGGGCAAGATCTTGATGGTTTCCTTGAATATAAAGGCCTGACGAGGGAACCCGGAATTCGAGTATGGTGCCGTCCGCACGGAGGCATCGAAGAGCTTGCCCTCGACTGTCACGGTGTCCTTGTCGAGGGTGGTAAAGTCGGAGGCGAGGTAAGAGAGGCTGATGACACGCTCGAGGCCTTGGTCCGTGCCGAGGATGGGGAAAGTAGTGGAAAGGGGTTGGGGGATCGTGACGCTGTACTCGCAGCTGAAATTTGGTTTGAAGTTGGACGGGTAGGAGTCGCTGAGGGTGGGGCTGTAGTCAGACGGCGGGGTTAAAACATGCAGGCAGGGACGACGCACACTTTCATGATGGAGGGAGAAGGCAAGCTTGAGACAGTTAAATTGTTTATTTGTTCCCAGTGATCACTGACATCATCGCTTTGTTTTTTCTACCACCATGTGCATGAGCTGGCACTCTTTCCGTCGTCGCGATGGGATGACATCCAGCTCTGCGGCCTATCGCGTATGGATCCGACCCTACCCTGGATGTGCCGCTGGCTCTTCAAAGTCCCTCCTTTGCTAGGCGACAAGTTCGAAAACGTTGAGGAGTCAGGACGGCCTGCGGCCTGATTCTGCTTAGCCCTGGGTAGCCTGGCCGAGTCAACCGGCTTTCGTCGCCCTCATAGCACTTTGTGAGTCGTCGTCCGGTACTTTGATGGCATTGGAACAGGCTGATCGGCTTACGATTCAAGGGCGAACACACATGGAGGCAATCCAGCAACCAAGAATCGAAATAAGGACGTCGGAGTTTGAAGACGGCGGTTCTCGGCCCGGTAAGATGCTTGTCCGCCACATCACTTTATCTCGCCTATCAGTTATGCTGCAACCAGGCGTCGGCGTATAATACTGTACTATTTCAACCGTAAGTTCATCAAAATTATGTAATTTTTCGACCGAGAAGGCCGAAAAATTTTCTTTTGAATTATGGCGATTTTTGCACACATCAAAAAAGGTTGGCTGTGACGTGTGACTGAACTTACGGTTGAAATAGTACAGTAAAGGCTTGTTCGCGCCTGCTTTTGTCCAACCAAGGCCTTCTCGGTTCTTCGCCCCAACACCACACCGCAACGATGCCCGTGGCTGGAATCGACTCCTGAATTCGTGACACGCGGGACGCTAATAGGAGGCGGATGGTACGAGGAGCTCACTTTCATCGACGCCACGCTCTCTAACTGGGACGCCACGCAGGAGTGCAGCCTCTCGTTCTCGATGGAAGAGCTCAACACCGGCAGCACGCGACTCACCTCGAGCTACCCCGCACGTCTCAAACCGATTGGCTTCGGCCGCCCCGTGTCGCAAGAGGAGGGATTCACTGTCATGAACACCACACTCACTGACGCCCATGCTAACACCCGCAGCACTCCCTTCGCCCCGAGTTATCCCACACCACGGAAGCCGATCGGGTTTGGTCGTCCTAGGTCGAGGGAGACGCATGTCGAGCGCCACCATGCCCAAGCCAGTCACCTTGCTGGCACGAACCTGCTTAGGTTCTACTTCGACGCCGGCGAGAAGTCCTGCACCAACGCTCCCGGGGCAGCCGCCGCCCCCAACGTCTTGTTCTACACACCTCAGTACCACCCGTGGCACCAGCCCGCGCAGGCGAACTCTTTTCCTCGCGACCCTCCTCCTCATTCCGACAGTCTCTCCCGCTCCTTCGCGGAAGACGCCACGCGTACGGCGCGCCGGGCTAGTGCTAAGTGGGATGATCCTGCGGCAGCACTCGCCGCTCTCCTGGGTCTCAATTTGCACACTCCTGCTGCTTCTTTCTCCGTTACCGCCGATCCGCCGACGGAGAAATGGTCCCTGACCAAATATTTGGCTGGCGTACCCACCGTGCCCTCCCTCGTCATCGACACCACCGCTCCCCAGCGTCCGGAGCCCCACAACCATGATGCGCCGCTGTACTTGGTCCATCACCCGCGCCCCATGCCAGCGGAGAAAATGGTCAGGGACGTAGTATTCAGGTTGCAGATGGAGTGTGAGGAGTACTAGTATTCAGTTGGGATGTGGTGTACGAATCGTGTTTTTCATGGATGTCTTCTTCTGTGCGTTCACTGTGATATTGAATGGTTTGTGATGCAGCGTCGGAGATTTCGCACACTCGTAGTCAAGAAACGCAGGTATTTTCGTGGCATCTCGATGTGTCGACAACAAAACAATCGTTACTCTCTGTGGCCACACTAAAAATTGTTGTCCAGTTGCTCAACAAGGGATCGCCAACGTCCAATTGTGGCACACCTTGTATTGTTCTCGTATAATACGCGGTAGGGGCTGCTCATCTTATACGTCCTCTCATCGACTCAAATCAAAACCGTCACCCAATTAGTGCCGACTACTGTCATGAGTGAGGATTTTCTCGCCACATTGAGCTGCGCTACTGCTGACCCGCGAGTCCATAGAAAAGAAGGTTGTTAGGGTGGAGGATCCCGAAACTCACACTATATACCGTCTGGGTGGTTCGTGCTTTTCAACTTCCTATGAAACTTGGCTGAACCTGGATCGTGGACTCAGATGAATGGGAGCCTGGTTAGTCTTTCCTCAGAAGCCCTTTATTATTTATTCGGAGGTCAACCAGGGCCGTCCTCGGGACATGAAGGTGATTCGATTTCTGGACTCGGTGATTCAAACACGCAACCTGCCACGCTTTCGACGTCGCCGCCCGCGGGTACCGCTACAACATCAAGCTTAAGTCTCTCAAAGCCCGCGTCGACGGAGGACACCAGAGGATGAAGCCGGGGCACGAACACGGAAAATGAGTTCGACGGACGCCGAGGACGGCGGTCAAGGTAGGAAAGTGCAACGCAGAAATGTTTGAAGGTTCTGAACATGTTTCGGTAGTCCAGGCTGGGACGTCTATGCTGGCCACTCTGGATGAGGAACAGAATGAGAAGATCGAGGCAACAGGGGAAGTAGGGCAGGTCCCAGGAGAATTTGGAAGTGGGGATTAATTCGGAGATTGCCGAGTTGTAGGGTAGTGTGGGCCAACCGGCCGATTTTGTGTTACTTATGTTCAAACCAATGTGTTTGACCATTGGTGATTGATGATTGACACGTCTTTCTGGCTTCCTGAAGCAATGTGTTGGTTGAATTCGGAGTTTGAATCGCGACCACGATGGAATGATGTTCTGAATCACGGCGTGATGGGCTCGAAATCAAGATATGATGGCGAGCCGGCGGATCACGAGCCATCAGTTGGGCACTAGGTGCCAGCTATGGAAGCTTTTATGTATTCCTATGCATTTCATAGTTCTACCTTGAATTCAATCACAAAATACACTACAAATGAAAACCATCAACTCCAAGTAACATCAATCCGCCCGAGGGAAGTATCAGCCAATGCTGCGAAAGCGCTTTCCGTAAGGTCGATCCCGCCAGGTGCGCACCCTGGGCACAGATCTTGGACGTTCACGGTGATGCTAGCGCCGTTGACTGTCAAAAACACTCCTTTCAGCCGGGAGATGACGAGAGCGAGAGAAGGAGAACTCCGAAGAAAAACATACAGTTGACATTGATGTTCTGCCCACACAGCGCACCACCGGCAAAGTCCGCAGTATTGAGCGCAACGGCAAAGTCAGTGTTTTGGATTGGGTTGCCGCATGCGCCGAGGGCACCTGCCGGGTCGTAGAACGTCGCTGAAGCAGGTAAGAGATCATGAGATCGACTGCCAGCTGAGTTGACACTCGCAGGCTACTTACCGGGTCCGCTGGACCGAGGAACGACGAGCGCCGAACCTGCGGCGACAAGGGCGGCGAGCACAAATGATGCGATGAACTGCATTGATGGAAGTTGAAAGTTGGAGAATGAGAATGAGAAACTAAGTAGGTAGAATGGTGATGCCAGATGAGGATTGTGGATGTACTGTCCACGCCTTTATAGGTGGGACGAGCCAGGTCTTGGCGGGCAGTCTACAAGATGCATGTTTCATGGGAGCGGTTGTTGTCCTGACCATGACGCGGCGCGGCCGTGGTTACACCGAATTTTGTTCGGGCGACGAAGGAGATCCTTGATCCTCGGAGCGCTCGCGGAAGGGCTATCCTGAGGCAGCGCCAGTATTGGGATCCGCTATTGTACCAGCCCGAGAAGCGGGAGGATCTTTGGATTCCATCAGCCCCACGTCAATACTCGGGCAACGGCTGCGGGAATGGGCGTGGATCGTGACAACTTGAATGGAGGGTACATAAAGTAGAACCGACGACTCGGTCAGCCCCGTGACTTGCCTGGCAACGACGCGGAAAGATCTCATCCACATCAGGATTCAGTGGGTAACAATCCACCGGAGACGTGAATTTTGAGAAGTTGCAACCCGGGACGAACCGTTGGCGATTCTGTGAGCCCGAGCATCCCATGCCAACCGTCTGCAAGCAGAGCTACGTCACTCCCGGCAGACGTGCCTGGTTCGACTAACGGACGCCGATGTGAAGACGTTTGTTGTTCAAATGAAGGCTGCAAGGGTGAAACTTGATGCTGAAATATTGTTCATCTCCTTAACTACTTAACGCAGCCGGTAGAGATGTGGTAATTAGGTCGGAAACGTCCCGAGCGACGAGGACAGCTTCAACCTTAGCATAGCCTAAGTGGAGAGGTCCCTTTGAGTTCCCTTGACCCATTCGTGTCCGACGGGCTTCGTGAAATCGGCGAGTCGTTTGCATTTTACTTCCATAGAATTCTTGGTATGAAGTCAATGGGCGAAACAGCCATCAGTTGTTGCAGCCGGCTTGCCGTCACACAGATCAGATTATGTAATCGGACCTCTCTTGCTTCCCGCCCTCATCATGAAAGTTCTTTCAGACGCACCTCCGGAGATCCTATGCCGCATCCTTCTACTTTTAGATCCTCAGATGATTCTCAGATGCTATTCTGTGCGACCCATGTCATCTCCCCGGCCCCGTTTTGACCTTTTCAGGTTTAGCGTCAGTGGCACGAGACAATCGCCGGTTGCTCGCAAATGCAGTACGACATCCAACTCTGGAAGACTGGCCTCGTATGTGGGCACCCAGTCTCAATGCCAGCGGCAGAAAAGTTGTAAGCACTCGCCAAGTATCGGCGTGCCTGGCAAAACTCGAATGGGAGTCAAAGACTGTGGTCGACCTGCCGGCGTTATTACACCCTACCAGGGCGCGTGCGCCGGTCGGCGGTGTCTTCGCGTTTCAAGAGAACGGTCCGGATGTCTACACCCTCGCATTGCAGCAGAATACCGGTCCTCGTGTTACGAAGCACGTACTTGGCATTCATCCTGACACGGAGGTGGGCCTGACGATGGACCCGACGCAAGATTTGCTGGCCGTGGTCTTCCTTGCCCAGATCGGCTCCGACTCTGCCAATCTTGCGTTGCGGAGTCTCTCGGCGAATCAGCCCCATCCGATGGCTCTATTTCCGATCATCACAGTGGAAGACGTCGAGGGGGGACTGGTGAGGATGCGGATTGCAGAAGACGTGGTTGGAGTCTCGTTTGAGAAGAGAGCCGGCTACCCGGGTACCGTTCGACTCTGGAATTGGCACACAGGTGCACTGCTTGCGGTCGGTATTAAATAGAGCACCGAACACGTTCTTATCCATTACCATCTCCTAGGACGTTCCTCAGGGGAATGCGGAGCAGAATGACTTTCAATTCCTTACCCTGCGTGTTTTCGTCACTACGTGCGCAGAGGATTCTGGATGGATCGAAATCTTCTTGGTCACGCCCGCCAAGACACCGGAACAGCGCAGTGTTGATTCCACACGTGATCTAAGTATCACGGCATTGTGATCCGGTCTTGATCGGTATCAATAACCACGCGATCCTTTCTGTTTCTTGCCACCATGACGAGAGGAGACCCAAAGTGTAAGCTGGCGTTTTCTCCGGCCTTTTCCTCGCTGATACCTCGTTTCAGACACGGATGAATCGGCCGCCACCAAGCTTTGGGCCGTTTACGTCTCCGAAGCGGAAAAATATGACAAGGCGCTCGTCAAGAGTTGGAAGGCGGATATGGACGGGTTGCTGATTTTCGTAAGGCGAACGTCCAATATTCTGGGAAATTCCTGTGGATTGAAGATTATTTCTTAGGCCGGCCTCTTTTCAGCCTCTTTGACGGCGTTCTTGATCGAGAGCTATGCTACGCTCATGCCGGACGAGGGGGAAGCGACTATTGTCATCCTGATGCAGATTTCTCGACAACTCTCAGCAGGCTCATCGGGAAACTCCTCCGTTGTGCCAGAGCTCCCGAATTTCGACGACTTCAAGCCCTCCACAGCCTCTCTCGCATGCAATACACTCTGGTTTTTGAGCCTCGGACTGAGCCTCTCCTGTGCCCTCATGGCGACACTCGTCGAACAATGGGCTCGCGACTTTATCCAACGAACCGACATGCGCCCCTCCCCGCCCATCCGCGCCCGAATCTTCTCGTACCTATACTACGGACTCCGCCGATTTCGGATGCACAGCGTCGTGGAGCTCGTACCGCTGCTTCTGCACATCTCGGTGGCACTCTTCTTTGCAGGCCTCATCCCGTTTTTGTATCCGGTGAATAAGGCTGTGATGGGTGTGTGTGCATTCGTGCTACTGGTGATTGTGGGTGGGTATGCGGGGCTTACGGTGTTGCCGATATTGTACTCGGATTGTCCGTATAGGACTCCGTTGTCGAGCTTGGCGAGGTATATCTGGATGTGTGGGGAGCGGGCAGACAGGTTAGATCCGAGGGGTCCAAGGTCATTCGGCTCCGAGAAGAGCCGCTCGCTGACGGACGTCATGACCAGGGACGCCGTCAAGGAATCTCCGCAGCGGAGCGAGCGCGACTCTCGTGCGCTCGTATGGACCATGAAGTCGCTGACAGCCGACAGCGAGCTTGAACCGCTCATAGAGGCTTTACCGGATATTGTCTGGGACGGGCGTGGGCCTCGAGAGCTCTACCGCGACCAAGTACAGGCACTGCTCAACCCTAGTGCACGACTCCTCCCTCGGATTGAAGACCTCCTGCGCAGCTGCGAGGGCGGTCCGATCGTGGCCCAATCCCTCCGCGAACGACGCCAAGTCGCTTGTCTCAAGGCCATCTGGGCAATCGCGCATCTGGAACCAATCGATCCGGACGAACCGTTCTATGGGTTCGACTTTGACTTGCTCGTACCCACGACCAAGTTCTCCCCAGCAGTGCAGCGGTATCTTGTTTCGGCGACGGCGATCGCTCGGTTCAATTTCGCAGATTGGTACGAGCAAGAAAGACACCGCGTGCGTGCTCTCGTGGACGGGTGTCGGGATCAACTTTCGGACAGCACTGCTGTGATCCCACTCCACATCCTTCCCGGCATCGCAGCCGACTTCGAGCGCCTCGAACGGCAAAGCGCTGCCGCTGTAGGCCGATTCGAGCCTGACGCTGATTACTGGGAATATCGACTGCAGTTTCCTGCGGTTTGGATGGCCAATACCAGAGGCCAGACGATCACCCTCTCCTCCTCCAGGTCGGATGTCAGGCACTGGCTCGACCATGCTTCCGTCGCACTCAAAAGCAGAGGCGCGTCCCGGATCAAGATATTCTGCAACTTCATCCAGGCAGCTTCGGATTTGGAATTCACGCCGTATGAGTTGGAGAGTACTTGTCGGGCTATGACCGCTGGATCGTCCTGGGATCGTCCGTTGGCGAAAAAGGATTTGGGTATGCTCGAGTCTGCGTTGAGGTACATCACCTCTCCGGCACATCTCACCCGGTTGGAAGCGCACCCCAGCATGCACCACATTGACGCTATTCTGGCTGTTATGGTATCGTTCTGGCAGGCCCACATGCATAACAGTCACGGCGTGCAAGACTCGACCTCGGAAGCGTTTGCAGAATGCCAGCTTCGCTACATCGGTGTTCGGTGTACCGACGAAACGCTCATGGGTGCGTTTCACGATTGCGACCACCATATCATCTCTTCGGCACTTTCAACCCATTTCCAGCGGAGGTGGTGTCCTGCGGAGGACTTCAAGCTCCTCTGGCGGTGGTGCGCCTTTTATTGTTCCTTCAGCAAGAGGAGGTCGCCCCAAGACGGGGCGTATCGAGCGACCTTCAGACTGCCTACAGGTTTTGACGGCAATACTGTTTTGGCTGTCGAAACCGGCGCCCCGCCCGATATCGCACCTTCCGTACTCGCGCTATTGGGGCTCTTGATGATACGCACCTCCGCGCCGTCATCTCACGCCATAGAGTCGCCTGCAGGCACCGGCCTAATTGAGTGGCGATCAGCAATGGAATGGCGCCGCAGCACGTATTGGCTCACACTCACTGAATTCATGGAGCGCTGCGCCGCCGCTGCTGCACTGCCGGTCTACAGGGCGAACGAAACGCTGGATTGTATCCTCGCTGAGGAAACCTGGTATCCGCAGAAAGTGACCTCGGGACTTCAACGGCGGTTTGCGGAGGGGTTTACGGGGTTGGTCACCCAGGACGGGTCAAATCACACTCACGCGGTTATGATTAATCTACTCGTCCGCTCATTCGTGTTCAAGTGGTACACCCCCGAGCCGATCGCGCAGTCCTCTTTCAAATTCGATGATCCCGAGGCGGGGAGGATTGTCAGGGAGGCGTTGGAGAGGTTTGTGGGTGGGCTTGAGGGGGGAGAGGCGGGGTTGGGCGATGGCTTGCATGAGGCGAGGATTATTGCGGAGAATTTGAGGAAACAAGAGGAGAGGGTGGATTCAAGCTCGCTAAGTGGGCTGCTGGGAGAATGAACTTGGTATACTGTAGCATCCGCATTCGAAGTATGTGGTATACTATCAGTGCTTTCGGGATTTGCGAGAGGCGGCCATCAGCTGTTGCCGTTGACTTCAATCACGAGTTGATCGGATTATATAATCAGACCTCTCTTGCTTTTCGCCCTCATCATGAACCTTTCAGACGCGCCTCCGGAGATTATATGCCGAATTCTTTTACTTTTAGATCCTCAGACCATTCTCAGATGTTCTTCCGTGCGCCCCCATCTCATCTCCACGGGCCCTTCTTGACTTTTCCACTGGCAGGTTTCGCGTCAGTGGCACGACACAATCGCCGGTTGCTCGGAAATGCAGTACAAGGTGGAAATATGGAAGTCTGCCCTCGTATGCGGGCACCCAGAGTCAATGCCGGTGGCAGATAAACTCCAAGCTCTCCTCAAGCATCGGCGTGCCTGGCAAAAGCTCGACTGGACGTCGAAGACTGCAATCGACCGGGTCTCATTGGGAGGAGACAAACCCAGGGAGCACGAACTTGTCGCCGGGATCTTTGCCTTCGAGAAGAATGGTCCAGAGATCTTCAGCCTCGCAATACAAGATCTCGACCAAAATCCCCGTCCCAGTCTAACTCATCATACATTTAGCCTCGATCCTGGCACATATGTCACCTTGACGATGGACCCTACTCAGGATTTGTTGGCTATTATCTACCCCTCTGGGACCGGCTCCGAGTCTGCCACCACTACGTCCAACTATCCTTATAGACACCGACGACGAGGAGGAATTTGCGACGATTCAGATTGCCGACGACGTGGTCGGGGTCTCGTTTGGAGAGCCGGGCGTCATTCGCGTCCTCAATTGGCGCACAGGTGTATTGCTTGCGGTCTGTACAGTCCAGGCCAACCCACACACTGTCTCCTGATACATGTCCTGCATATAGAACGTCACTGAGCTGGATGCGTACCAGCCAGCCTTCCAATTTCTCTCCCCTCGCGCTTTCGTGACTGCATCCCTGAGCGATTCTGGCATGATGGACATCTTCATGATCACCCCAGCGCAAGCCCCCGACCGGGACGGCGTAGTGCACGTCGCTCGGTTGCGATTCCCAGAGCTCGCGCATTCGGATGGCGTGCTGCTTTGGATGCGGCACCGTGTCAGCATCTACAGTAGCCCTGTGTGCGGACACCCCATACAAGGCTCATTCTCCCCCGGAAACGACACCCGTATCTATCTCTTCTTATGCCGACTTCAGTCTCAAGAGCAGGAGACCGCTCGTGTGCGACTGATGGTTCACCATCGCACCTTGGCAGAATATGTCTCTCGTTATGTGCTGGAGGGCCGAACGGAGTGCATCGATCCGGAGTGGGAAGACTGGGGTCCCGAGAACACCCGGATTCTGGAGGGAAATCGCTTTGACTGGCTTGCGTAAGTCAAAATTCGCTCCATTATACGGAACTCACTCTGCGCAGGAATGCCCACGGCGAACACGTTGCGATCCTCGGCGCCAGATCGCGTCAGTTGCAAGTTCTGGACTTTGGCGTAATCCCCGGCGACCCGGCGAACGACCCCAGCGAAGATGATACCTTGGTTTTCGGGCCCAGCACTGTTCTCGAACCGTTCAACGACCCCGTCACCACGTACCTGCCCTTCCGCCGCACACTGCTCGACACGGGTGATTATTTCAATACAATCCTGATGGACCACGAACACATTATCGTGGCACAGGATAATGTGCGTGACTTCTTCTGGGCTCCACCGGCACGTTACCTATTTGTTCGAATGATCCAGATGAGCGCGATGACTGTCTTCAAATTTTGACTCGGGAGGACGGTGTGAGGACAATATGTCCCTGAATCCTGAAATTTCTTGACACCACGGCCCTGCGAATTGCGACATTCCGTGGCTGTTTACATAGACGAATTCACGCATGTTGTTTACCGAAGTCTCAGCTGAAATTGAGAATGAGTTTGTTATTCCCATCATCCAGCATTCGCCGAATTCGAGGCGATCCTGGACAGCTCCCTGTCAGCTTCATGTTCAGCATCTTTCTCGCCAGGCAAATGTGAACAAATTGCTTAGATCTTTTATGTAATTATAATGGCTCAACCTCACCATGCCAACCGCATGCTGTGATTCGTGGTCCCGGGCGCCCGTGAGCTGGAGTCGCCAATTACGAGTCCTAAACCCTTTTATTCAGGACTCTTACGAGTCCTAAACCCTTTTAGGACTCGTTCTTGGCATCGATTTTCTACCGAGGATTTTGTATCAATTCAAGCATGATGTCATTGAACTTGTCGTTATTTGTTGTTAGTGCTGTCAAACTCTGGGAGCAGTTTCTGCTTGTTTCTCCTGGCTCCGTACTGCCCCAGTGGTTGAACTCCGAGCCTAAATGCGGGCAGTACTTTGGGCACTCGGCACCGTCTTACGTCGCTTTTGGTTGCGACTGGCCTGGTCCGTGCGCAACCGTCGATCTTAATCATGACTCAAACTCGGCAGCCATCTATCCATCTTCTCCCTCATATCGAAGTCAGCACTGGCATGCCCCCCTTCTCTGTCGTAAATGGATACTCCCTCGAGTGGTCCGGAGTGGAAACAAAGACTGGATTGACCTGGGCCTGGCAACGTTGCGCGAGCCCTACAAGGTGCGTCGTCATTCATGTGTCTTCGACACCGGCTTACCTTTTCGATACACTGCCAGATGCTCTGAATCGACCTTTCCCTTTCCTCATTGCCTTCCTGTTGCCATAACCCTGGTCCCGGCCCGCCGGCATTCAGACTTCCCACTAGCTGTCGGCGACAATCTGTGCTCCCACCACGCTCTACCCGAGGCGGGTGGCATCGCCGGGAGCGTATTTAACATGCCGCGGATGATGCAACCAATCTGGTGCGTGGCTATTCAGAACTCTACTTACCGAGCCTGACTTCTATGGGAGAGACTAATGTGAGCCGTCGCCTCGCCTCATCCCATCCCATACCAATTCCAGCCGCTGTCCCTCTGTCCCTCCTCCCCAAACCCGCCTCATTCAACAGACAAGTGCTTGGGTCAGACACCTACCGCCCGGATGCTCCCTAACCGCGAATACTCCATCGCTGCACTTGCCGTGAGTGTATTGCTCAAATGCACGACTGTTATTCACTGCGGAAAAACCCATACATGCCACACCGACAACCTTTCAATAGAGGAGACGCCGAGGAGCACAACGACGGTATGTGTCTCCTCTCCCATCACGCTTCATCATTCTAATTAATTTGTATCTTACCAAGACAGCTTGCGACTCGGTATGCGGGTGCCGGTCGAGACAGTAGTCAGATTGTATCTCTACAACATATGTGTACTGACCCCTTTTGAATTCATCGGTCTTTGAATTCCCGGGCGACGCGCTCGGATTGTCCACGCAAGCCGACTGAGTGTAAAAATCACCGAGGGTACGAAACGCCGGCAACTGAGCACTGGCCATTATCGATCCTTGTCTGATGCTCCGAGATTCGAATCACCACTTGTTCCTCGCCCTCATCTCCTTCACAATGCTCGCTACGCTCGCAATTCTGCACTTTATTTGCTGGCTCACACTCTGGGCCGATGTTTCATCTGACTGGGGTTCAACTTGGCAATGCTTGCCGTCACCTCCCGGGCGGATATCCAGCTCCCCGGACCACTATCCATCGGATACGCCACGACACACTATGGGGCTAGCCTGTGCGACCTCCAACCGCTGCCTCAGGCGCGTTCAAGCCTCGGCCTCGGCCTCGGTCAATCCCACATCTGTTTCCTATGCCCCTGCATTGTTCTTGGCGGGTTTTTCAACTGGGGCTGCTGCCATGACTGCCTCCGGTGCTTTTTGGAGCGGGGGCATAGATGATTCCTGTCTGCCCCGGAACTATTGTCCGTGCAACTCACTCATTCTATCCAATTTGATTTCTTACTTCTTCCTAGTAAAAATCACCATATCTGTGTACCCCTCCGACAGTTGGGGTGCCGGGATCTGTTGTACACAACTGATCTCAGTCGTCCGTTCAGGACCGGTTGCTTTGTGCCTTTGTGAAAGCTGGGCTACCGGGAGCGGTACAACCAGCGACTCATGCACTCAATCGAGTGAAGCCTATGTTATACCGCCCTTTGTGGGCATCATAAATGAAGCAAATTGGCCCGCATGTGGCATGCTAAGCGTCTGTTACATATTTTTGATCAAAGCTGGTTCGAACTCAATCCTTCGCACATGCACATTACTCGCCATCGTGTTGTTGTTCGTCCTTGTTCCATGTGTGTATCTTTCACGTGCTCCATATTCGTGGACACAAACAGCCACCCACTTTGACTCTCTGAATACCCAAATGCTGATTGGGGGCGGTCATCGCTTTGAATTTGGCGCATCGGTTGTTACGAGCGTTGAGAATCATAATAACTTCGGCCTCTTGGATGATTATACATTTTTATTTGAATATCAATGCCTCGTAGATGATGTCGGGCCTACTTTGAAGAGGAACACTGGCTGTGTCGCTGTTCAAATTAACCTTCACAAAGCTTTGCCGAACTTAACACGTCCAGAGCTGATCTCACTTTCCAAATTACACAATGTCTGGATCCCCTCTAGATTCAAAGTTTCAGAAGCCCGTGACTTGATGATGGAGCATGGCTGCAATCATTGTCCCGAGATTTTGACTATAATGAAACCAGTGAGTCGTAAGAATCTTAGAAAGAAGAGAGACCAACATATGGCCAATGCCGAAGCCTACACAAGACGGAAATTGTCAAATCAACCCGCCTCAAATGCCCTGGATCAGTTCACAGAGAGAGAGACCACTTCAAAGGCAGCTCAATTTCGGTTCCAGCGAAGGTCTGAATCAGAACATCTGAAGGGAGCTGAATTTCCACCGCGGCCTAATTCTGCTCAGACTGTGCATCGGATTGTAACAGGTTCGGCACAAGCAGTTCAGCCTCCACAATTTATTGAATCAGGTTGTGCCGTTTGTGGGCAGTTGACACGGCTCGATGAATTGACACCACTTGCACATTATCACAGGTCTTTGGATCATCTCAGGAATTCCGACGCAACACGCAAGGAGCGATTCTGCTTGTCGGATCCGATTGAGGAGTTACCTGGTCCTGTCTTGGCTGAAGGATGCACAGATATCTGTGTTAGATGTGAGGTTTCTGTCTCAAAGGGTACAATCCCACACGAAGCATTGGCAAATTATGGTTGGATTGGTGTAGTCCCAGAACAACTCAAAGGATTGACCTATGCAGAACAGGTCATGATTGCGCGTGTTAGACACAACCGTTGTGTCATTAGGGTCAATTCAGGAAGGGTTCGTATGCATGCAAATGCAATCATGTTCGCACAACCTGCATTGAAAGTTTATTTGAAACTGCCTCCCTCTCGAGATGAAATGAACCAGGTTTTGGCTTTCATTTTCACCGGGTCTGCAGCCCCAACCCAGGAAGATTTTGATCGAACACCAATGCTTGTCAGGCGCAACAAGGTTGCTGAGGCTCTCGAATGGCTGAAACTTAACCATGAGGCATACACAGATCTGGAGATTTCCCGGGAAAACCTCCTGTCATATTCACACCGTGATATTCCTGTCGTTGTGGACTACAAACGAACTGAAGGCGTTGCCGAGGATTCAATACCTATTGAAGCTCGCAGCGTGTTTGATACGAATGAAGAGTATGGAACAACAGAGGGTGAATGCACATTTGCAGTGCATGGTTTGACTGGGCATGAATATTCAACAGCATCTATGGAGACAATCAAAGCCGTTGCCTTGCAACACTTGGCCAACAAGGGCAGCATGCTTGCTATTGGTAGAAGTGACACTCCTGAGTCAATGTATCGTAATGTTGAGGCCTATCCTGGCATGCTTCCGTGGTTATTTCCGTATGGGAAAGGCGGAATTGGTCATTCTGCTCATAGGAACATAGTATCAGACTTGACACGCAAGAAGAATCTTCTGTTGTATCATGATAAACGCTTTCAAAAGGAGGTTTATTTCCCAATGGTGGCTTTCAACCAGGAACAGCTAAAAGGGTCTAGTAATGGCAGTAGAATCTTTGTTCAACGCTCGAAGTTTCCCAACGCTGCTCGCCGGCTTGAAGTCTTATCCAGAAACCGGGAGGTTGTGGCCCAAATTGTAGACCGCATGGTAGCTGGTGAGCATGTCAAGCCGGCTAGTGATGTCGAGAAGGAGTGTTTTGAGTTCCTACATGACTTGGATGGAGTTGGAGCACATGTGATGGGGTCCGTAACTTCTAAAAAGCATCAAAGAAATGAGATCTGGTCTACCACTGCTTTTCTTGGTGCGCCCACTTGGTTTTTGACAATGTCATGGGCTGATAATAAGCACCCAATTGCTTTATACTATGCGCAGGAGGACACAGTGTATCGCCCGGAAATTCCAACTTCCAAAGAACGCAACTTGCTCATGTCAAAGAATCCTGTCGCTGCTGCACGTTTTTTTTTTCATTTCATGGTTCAAGTCTTCATAAAGGAAATTCTCTGTTGGCAGTCTGAAGAACCTGGGCTTTACGGGCACACCGCCGGATTCTATGGAACTGTGGAACAGCAGGGCAGATTAACATTACATCTTCACAGTCTATTGTGGATTAAGAATGCTGCTACACCTCAAGAAATTCGTGACAGACTAATGAGTGATGACTCTATCTTCCGGCAGAGACTCATAGACTACTTGGAATCTGCACATCAGGGTGATTTTATCCGCGGTACTCTTGCTGATGTACAGAAGCGTGTGCAAGCACGTCCGAATAGCAATATCGCAGAAGATGACGAAGACCCTGGGCTTGAAAATCCAACACTGACTCTGCCTTCTGTCCCGCCTCCCTGGTGCGATGAGCATCCTGCTGCGGACAGTGAAGATTGTAAGAAGTGCCAGCAGCTTCATTTGTGGTCTGAGATGTATGAGTCAGAAGTTGATGAGATACTGTTGAGATCGAACGTGCACACATGTCGTGAATCAATTCTTGACAAAGAGGATCAAAAGTCCAAAAAGAACTGGAGGTCTAAAAGCAAGAACTCAAGAAAACAGCCATACCATGAGCGCCGCGGTTGTCTGTCCAAAACAGGCATATGCAAGGCCCGTTTCCCTCGTGAGGTTGTCGAAAAAACCCACGTTGGCCCAGATGGCCACCTGAATATCAAAAAGCGGGAACCACAGCTGAACACCTTTTCTCCGGCCTTGACTTATTTTTCTCGCTCCAACACAGATGCTACTAGCTTACTGTCCGGCACAGCTGTCAAGGCGGTGGTTTCATATGTCTCTGATTACATTTCAAAATTGGGCCTGAAAACTTACCAGGCCTTTGCATCTGTGTTTGATGTTTTTGAACGGAACTCAGAGGCAGGTGCAGATGACAGGCCTAATGTCGAAACAGCAAGGACCTTGATGAGGCAGATGATCAATTCAATGTCCACCAAAATGGAAATTGGCAGCCCGATGGCCTCCTTGTATATTCTCGGAAACCCCGACCATTACTGCAGCCACAAGTACATAAATTTCCCATGGCGCTCATTTGTTACATTTGTGAAGAATGATTGGAATTCTAACACATCCCAGATAGATCATGGGGATGATGAGATGCCGCCTGCAGAGGATTATATGACCATTCACCATCAGAATGGCAAATACATTGCAAGCTCCGTAGTGGATGATTATCGTTTCCGGCCCTCTGTGTATGAGCATGTCAATCTCTATGAATGGGTTCAGTGTTCAGAGAAAAAGGTCCGTACAAAAAAGGAACGCCAGGAGTTTGAAGAAGAAATCAAGAGTTATGAGCAACTCCTGGCAAATTTTGAAAATTCTGATCATTTGGAGCAAGAATATACAGACAGTGATTTCGATGGTGAACAAGACTCACGAGAGGAACTGAATGATGATAAAAATGACTCAGATTATAGTGACTGGAGCTCCAATGATGAGGATGAAGTCATTGTGGCAAAGGAGATGCGTAAATCTAAAGGCTCCCACACTCGAAGAGCTTTTTGCCTCAGCACACAGCAGCATACAAGACACATTCGGTTCATTGTGACTTCCGGAAATTAGGGACAGTGATACCAAATTTTATTGGTGGTGCGATCCCTCGCGCAGACAAGGGGGATCGGGAATATTATTGTATGTCAATCATGACTCTGTTCAAGCCTTGGCGCAATCCGGGGGAGCTGAAGGACCAGAGCTCCACCTGGGACCAAACATTCCATGAGCATACATTCTCGGAGCGCCAGCAGGAGTTGATCCGAAACTTCAATATATGATATGAGTGCAATGATGCCCGGGACGATCACTATGCCATAATGAGGAAGAAACTGGCAGAGCAGGGTGAGTTTACCAGGCATTCAACCCTTGCACAGGATGATGAATTCATCAATGATCCTGAAACTGGTGTGTCTTGGGACGACATGGATGATGACAATGACATTACAATTGGAACCAAAACGGCAGCCCTGTACAAAGCCAGGAATGAGATACGGGATGTGTTGCAAGGTGCAAAATGGCTGAATATTCCCACAGATGGCTTAGCAACAATGGATACTGAAAGGTTCAACGCACCTTATAAGACTAAGCGAACCTGGTCAGAAATACTGAAATCACAACTCAGATTGCTCACGGCAAACAAAATGGCTGATATGCGGGCATCACAGTATGATCAGAAATTTGGCCACACAACAGACACGGTGAAGGTTGTCTCATATGACTACATGCACCCTAGGTCGGCCTTGAGTCTTGACTTGAGCCTTCAGTTAATGGATCAGATTTGCTTCCGGTCGACATTGCGATTGAATGCAGAGCAGGAGCGTGCCTTTCGCATTGTTGCAAACCATGCCTCTAGTCCACAGCCTGCTCCACTCAGAATGTATCTTGGAGGCATGGGAGGGTCAGGCAAGTCTGCTGTGTTTGAAGCAATCAAGGATTTTTTCAAGGCAAGGAAAGAGGAGTACCGGTACCTTATTCTTGGACCAACAGGATCTGCTGCTGCCTTGTTGAATGGCTCAACATATCACTCAGTTTTCAAAATCCCAAGGGAACGCAAGAGCAGGAATAGGGATGACTTGAATGGAATACCGAACGAAGCAGCATCCATTGCGGCCATTAATGAGCGTATCCAAGGAGTTGAGTATATCCTGCTGGATGAGATATCCATGGTGTCCTGCGAAGACCTCCAGATTTTAGCTAGCCAAGCTGCCAAGGCTCGCAATGTTCATGATATTGAATTTGGGGGGTTAAATGTCATTACAGCAGGAGATTTTGCTCAGCTACCACCTGTTTCTGGCCGGGCATTGTACAGCTGTCATGTCTCCTTGACCATGGATAAAATCAGTAATGAGGCACAGAATGCAATCCTGGGCCGAATCCTTTGGCATCAGTTCAACACGGTGGTCCTCTTAAAGCAGAACATGAGACAGAAAACTCAGACAGTTGAAGATGGAAAGCTGCGGACTGCATTGGATAATATGCGGTTTGGTGCTTGTACACCTCAGGATATTGAATTTCTCCGGTCAAGAGTTGCAAGTGATCGCCCCGGACACCCACACTTGGACACAGCACAATTTCGAAATGTTTCTATTATCACAGGCATAAATATTCACAAGGATTTAATTAATGATGAAGGTGCACGCCGATTTGCTCAGGACACTGGTCAGGAGTTGGTAGAGTTCTACAGCATTGATAAGTTGAGCGCTCAGGCAGTCAATCGGCGAAAATGGTTTGGATGTTCCCAAGCTCACTTCAAATACCTGGGCCCTAAACTTCAACATGCACTATGGTCTGCCACCCCATCCACAGTGGCTGAACACATACCTGGATGTCTGAGATTGTGTGTTGGGATGCCTGTGATGATCAAAGAAAACCAAGCCACTGAGCTTTGTATTACCAAGGGTCAAGAAGCACCACAAACTGTTCAGATTCCAGATTTGCCCATCAATGTTGTGCCACTTGCAAGGAGCACAAACCACATCACTTGCCTGTTACAAGATGATTCACTCCTTTCTGTCTCAAGGGAGCAGGTAATGATTCTACCAAATTTCTCAATGACTGATTATGCATCTCAGGGCAAAACCAGAGAGATAAATGTAGTGCACCTTAATCACTGCAAAAATCAACATAATTACTATGTTGCTCTCTCTCGTGGACGGACTTCGGAAGGTACTGCAATAGTGCAAGGATTTGATACAAGAAAAATCACCAGTGGTATACGCGGTGATCTCAGGCAGGAGTTCAGGGAGCTTGAGCTCTTGGATGAGATCACCAGACTTAGATTTGAGGCCCAGCGGAAACGAACAGAGAATGATTGAGATCAAATGAGAAGAAATGAGCAAGTGTCAACCGTTCGCGTTCTTACCCGTGCATTCCGTCGTGTTTCCAAAAATGTCCCGAGCCGAGTGTGACATCGGGTTAAACGAGAATTACTGCGAACGTGGAATGCTAATATGCGTTCACCCGTGTTTCAATGCGCGTTTGAGCGGCGCCAGGCAACGATCAAACGAGAACGAGTGCGAATGTAATAGATTGGTAGGGAGAGAACAAATGAGAATAAATGAGATTAAAAATGTGCTACTGTACTACGACCTCGGCTCGATACGGCCAATTCTACCACCACCCGATCCCCCCCGCACCTACGCGTGTGCCTCGCCGCCATCCGATGGAAGCCGAAAGCCGCCCAGGGCAGCGCGGATGGTGTCGATGGCCGGAAGTTGCTTGATCTTCTGTGATTTCTAGGAAAATTTCAGCAACCTGTATCACACGAGAACGAATGGCACATACCAATTCTTGAGCATACTTGTCGCATGCCTAGAATGAGACCGGTAAGTACCATAAATGGGCAGTGTGGAAACGACGGACCTCGAGAAACGCCGGGCACAGTCTTGGTACTGCCTGGAAGTGCACGGGGAAGTCCGTTGTCGAGCCACCGACGTCGGCGGCGTAGATTGCGAGGTATATGTTGCTGTAGCACATGAGTCATATGCAGTACATGAAGGGATGCGGACGTACCGAGCGGTAATGTGTGTCTTGTGGGCTGTTGCTGCTTTGACCCTCCCGTTAGTCTTGGGTCCCGAAACCTCCGCAGGCGGTGCAGATGAGTTCGCGGGGACTGGTGCCGGGGCTGGCGCAGGCGGCGACGGCGGGGATACACGGACAGTGCTACTGGGGGGAATTCAGCACCGATAAGGAAAAAGAGGTCAAATACACACAGGATACTACTGCGCACCGGGTTGGCGGGCGGCGCTGGGACAGGCGTTGTCTGGATGCCCGCGGGGGGTGGTGGTGGTATCGGTGGGTCGTCTTGTGATGCAGAGGTCGTCTGAGTGCTCGTCGTCGTCGTCGTCGTCTGGGTGCTCACGGGCGGCGGCTGCGTCGTTGGAATGCTGGTGGGTGGTGACAGCGGCATCATGTTACCAGCAGGCGACGGAGGTATCTCCGAGCCAGCAGCGGTCGGGTCAGGCATTTGTATAAGCACGGGGTCGTCGACAGGGTCTGGAGTACATGAGTGAAGTCAGAGGAAGAAAGCAGCAACACGCACTGGGAGCTTGACGCTTCCGCTTCCCGCCATCCTGGGTCTGAGCGCCGCGCTTGGTCCCCGTGGCAGAAGCTCGCACGTCCCGGTATTTGGCCTTCAGCAGCTCGTTGGCCTTCCAATGCTCGGTGCAGTGTCCGATGAACGAAAAGTCGTGCTCGAGCTGGTAGATCAGAGCAGCCTTGGCGTCCAGTCCGAGCGTGTTGACGCGCCCAGCCATCATCCCCGCGGCCTCCAGATCGACGGCGTACCCACGCAGGGCTTTGTAGACCTCATCCAACTTCTTTCCTCCGATGACATTGCCGTTGTCGTCCTGGAGGTAGGGCGCGGTGGTGTTGACGTCGAGGGCGATGTTTTGGCGACCGAAAGCCCGTCTGTGCTTGTCGGCGGGTGCGACGATGCTGGAGGACGATGATTCGGTGGGGCGGAGCCAGTTGGTTACTCCAGGGAACTCTTGCTGCCGCTGGGCGAGCGCGGGACTGCCCTCGGTCATAACAGGGAGCTGTGAGTAGCCGGCGGTGGCTGCACGGATCCAGGCAGCGTGGGACGGGTTACCACCAACGTTCTGGATGGCAGTCGCAAGGCTGTCGAGCTTGGCGTCGTGGGCACTGGGTAGAGTAAGCTGATCGAGAACGGATTCGTTGAGTCGGCAACGAACCTGACCTCCACACGGAGCGCTCTGACCTCCGTCAACAGCATCTCTAGCAGCCCTGTGACACCCCCACCTTGCCTTCCGTCAAGTGGCTGAAATACACTGAGATATCCGCGAGAGGCAAGATGGGCAGAAACGCACCGAAGCAGGGACATAGGCTTGCTGGGGGCTGCCCATGTGAGGGCCGTTGTGCGAGAAGTCGTTTTCTTCCGACCAGTAGTTCGGAAAGTCGATAGGATGAGGACTTGACGAGGTCGGATGCCGTGAGGTGCCGGCAGATGACGAAGAACGTAAGGGGGGTAACGAAAGAGGGGAGGAACGACCGGATGCGGACCCATTGGAAGCCGCGCGAAAGATGGAGGGCTGGCCGGAATGACCAGCCCCAGTAGAGAACATGGAGGGAAGGAGTGAAGAAAATTTCAAGTTACGTACGAGTCACGTAATTGATCTCTGCGTGTTTCTCTCCTCCTACATGCCGCACGACTGGGACGATTGCACCTACCAGGAGGATACCTCAAGCCCACTGGGGTCAGATGTCGACGAGCCGTCTCAGGCTCACCAAATGGAACGCGACGAACGAGAGTCCGAAATGTCTCCAAGGGCTCGCGCAGCGGCTCGCGCGCAACGGCTAGACGATGCGCGCGAGAGGAATCGGTTTAACAGGCGGTTGCTTCGAAACCCAGCCCCGTTGTTGCAGCAGCTGGAAGATTTGGCAAGGTCTCCCACCCGGACACGTCCGCCGCCGCGTTCTAGCGCGTTGGATGGGTCTGTCATAATTAAGTGAGTCGCTCTCAACGCCATGCAGCTGTGAATTCACAAATATGTGATAGAGGGCTCTACGATTCTCCAGGTGCACTGGACTCTCAAACTGGGGATGGTACATACATCGAACACCTTCAAGCGGAGACACCTATGAAACGAAAGCGCGAGCACGAGCGTACGTCTTCGCTGTTCCTGATTTTCTTCTTTTCAACTCACTCCTCAGGTAGCCGATTTGCAAGACGACACACTCAGTCATTCCGATCCCAACGTACAAGACGACACACTCAGTCAGTCCGATCCCGACATGCAAGACGATACGTTCAGTCAGTCTGGTCCCGACGTGGATCTCCAGTTGGAGCTTTACCAGACCCAACTTCGGCTGCAGTCTGTTCAGGACCAACGCGACAACGCACGTTGGGAACGCGATGACTTGGCAGCGGAACGCGATGGCCTGGCGGCGGAGCTGGAGCGGTGCAAGAACAAGGTTCGCCGGTTGGAAGAGAAATTACTTGAGGCTACCCAGCTGCTTGACTCGTTCTTTAAAAATTAACCAGTAATTTATATACAAGACTACTCGGACGACCCATCCCCGCTGCCTAGCCCAAGTCTCTCGTATAAAAAGTGCAAGCCAGCAAACCTTTGCTCGATCTCGGGTGGTGCCCCCCAAGTCTTGGGAAACGGAATCATCGCAACCACGGATTGAATGGACTGGACTCGGATGACTCGGATGCCGGCCTCCCCCTGCCGTGCAATCCAAACCGTTCCAAAAGACTCCTGCAAGATCTCTCGATCCGGAATCCCAAACACGGACACCATCGCAAGTGTGCTCGGCTCCCCCTCGCCGACCTGATATTGGAAGTAATACAGGACTTCCCCAATCTCAAACCCCTCGGGGAGCCCGGATTCGATCTGTGTGCAGGATGGGAGGCACGCAAACAAATGAACTCTGTCACCCTTACCTTCACCATTCTCGTTATGCGGCTGCGTTGATTCTCCCCGAAACGGGACCGAGCGACTTGACCGTCTTCGGGAAGTGCAAGACGAGCAACGCGAAAGACCTTGTTGTTGTACGTATCTTCGTTGAATGAATGGCCCGGCGCCGATGCCAAATATGCTTTGAGTGCCGCTTCCTCGTCACCAGACGCTACTTCTTTTGCTGTTCTTGCGATCTTTGGACGAAGTTGATACCCACCGGCGACGTCAATCGCATCACGGGGACCTTTTGTTCCCCTCTGAGTGGACTTGTCAAACTTGGGGTCCATCGTGGGGTCCATCGCAAGCAGTGCGTTGTGTTGCGCTCGAAAAAGACCTCGCTTGGAGAGGTTGGCGTACATGTTGCTATGCTGTCGAATTTCGCGCCCAAGATTGCCAATCATCCGTTCCATTGTCCACTGGGCGTAAAGGATAGGATTTCCGACACGCTCGACCTCTTGAATCATGTGGGTGGGAGTGTGGATGCTTTGCCGAACGAGATGGATGCGCTCAGCAAGCCTCTGATAATAAAGCTGTTCAAATTCATAAGTGAACTTGAGAACAACCTCGTAGGCAGCAGTGAGAGCCTGGGGCGATATTTTGCGCTGGTGGAGGAGACGAACAACATGGGTCAGACGCAGTAGTTCTTCCAGTAAGCGGGTGGAAGTATGCCATAGAGCAGCGCGGGGGCGAGGCCAAATAGCCAGTGCTGCCACTCCTTGGCCTTGTAGCCAGAGTTGATTTTTTTCGCAAGGGTTGCGGGGAACACGATCGAATGAACCAGGGAAGTACTGGTGCGATGAAGCGACTGCAGCACCGTGCTTGGTCCACGTCTCCCCAACCAGTACACGCCACGGCCATGTGTTCGCATTGTCGGGAGGGTAAATTTTATCCATCTTGCCCGTCCAGAGAGGGTAAAGTAAATCACCAATATTGAGGTTGTAATGCATCAGGTCGCCTGGAAAAACACGGGGAGGTCCGAGACACCGAGGCAGACCAGAAAGGATACTGGGCTTCCCATAGCCGCATTGGGTCTGCCGTGTTTTGTACGCATGGGTACTGGGGGATTTGAGAAGGTACTCGATTGCTGAATGATATGCGGCGATCGAGGAAGGGTCAGAGAGAGAGCTGCGGAGATCCTGAAGTATGTCGACGTCGGGGGCTTCGTCGGGGTACAGTGAATTTCTGGGCTTCAACAGGACTGGATAGTACTGCGGCGCCTGGAAGCGATGGCGACCCACAAGCCCACAAAAAAAGCGACAGGCTATACGCGCCGAATGGCCGTTTGCACCACTCATATGCTGTTGGCCAGGTCCGTCGGTGTTGAAGTGAACGACACGAGGCAAACTGTCGAGTCATCCAGTTGCAGCCTCGAGGCGTTCTTCTTATTTCTTGACTCACACTTTCTTGACTCAACGCCTCTCGGAGTCATTGCGCTGCCGCGTATGACTCGTACTTGACTCGGACTCCTATTGTTCTCCCTAGCTACAACCTAGTTACTATTGTTCTCGTATATGACTCTTACCGTATCACGTGACCGTTTCTGTAGGGTATATAAGGAGCGGATTTTCGAGATGAATGCATCTACTTTTCCCCCACTTCTGCTCTCAGCCCTTACCTCTCTCAACAGGTTATGGGCCCCGGCCCTAACTGACTACTTAGTACATCGCTTAGAACAACTTGAACTCTGCTCGCACTCCATTCGTCACGTCCTACAAGCACATTTCACAGCTATCCTCTACCACTTGCAATAACTCGCCGTCACCATGTCGGACAACGCCAACGCCGCTTACCGCATTAAACAGCTCGAGAACGCACAGGGGTACGCAGGATGGTCGACCAAAATGGTCGACATTCTCACCGACCAAGACCTTGACGACTATGTAATTGGCGCTCAGCGCAAAGAGCCCGAAGTCATTGACGAAGCCGACGCTTCAGAGGTCGCCGTGAGGGATAAATGGAGAAAAAAGCAGAGAAAGGCATTGTCGGCTATACGTCTCCGCGTCGGGGATGGCCCGATGGCTTACATACAGAAGGCCAAAACCGCGGCAGACGCTTGGGAAAGGCTCGAGCGCGTCTATCAGCCTAAAGGAGCAATATCAATTATTCGCCTCCGACGTCAACTATTCCGCGCGACATGCAACGAGGGCGAGAACATTGAGGAGCACATCAGGCACCTCACGCAGCTCCGCAGCTCATTAGAGACCTACGGCAGCATCATTGAGGAAGCCGAATTCGCTACCACAATTCTCACCTCGCTCCCCGATTCCTGGGATAACTGGGTTGGGGGCATTGACCTCGCCAGTGTCACAGAATCCGAGGACATCGTCGCCCGAATTTTACAACAGGCAGGCCGCTCAGACGCTAAACCCGATGCCGACGACACCGCCTTGCCCGCATTCGGCGGCAGGTCGAAATTCCAGAAATCCCGTAGCGGCGATCAATCCCGCAATTCGGATGGTTGTTTCCACTGCGGTCGGCCTGGCCATCGCATCAGCGACTGCCGCGACAAGCAGAATGGAAAAACATACACCGATCAAGAACGCAAAGCGAACCACGAACGTTCCACGCGCAACCAGAAGCGCAGCGGCAACGGCAGTTCATCCAAAGCACATGTTGCCGAGGAGAGCTCCGACGCTGACGTCGTGTTCATGGCCGATGAACCCAGAAAACTCACCAAAGACTCATGGTTGTTGGATAGCGGCGCCAGCGTGCACATCACCAACAACAGAGGAATTTTCTGGACGTACACCGCGCTGGACAACCACAACATTGTTGGAATTGGTTCTCAACCAGCAACAGGCCAAGGTTCAGTCAAATTGGCATTCAAAATTGGATCCAAATCGACAACAGTCACGCTCCAACGCGTACTGTACCTACCGACGTCCCCATACAACCTGATATCACTCGGTAAACTCCACCGCGCCGGCCACACGGCCAATTTTCTAGCCGGCACCCTCGATGTCGAGATCACCTCCAAAGGGGGAGCCAAGTTAGCCTATTGCAGGAATATCGGCGACGTTTACGCACTCGGGAACGTCCACCCAGTCGCGCCGAACCGCCCTCATCCCGTTGAACCATCACTCGCCTTTTCCGCGTCAGCCGGGCGCAGCCTCGCTGACTGGCACCGGGCGTTCGGGCACCTTAGCCCAGCGTCTGTGAAGCTATTAGCGGCTAAGGGTATGGTCACAGGAATGAAAATTGCACCTGACTCCACTCAAATGGATCAGTGCACGACCTGCATTCAGGCCAAACAGCACGTTGAGCCCTATCCAAAGGAATCTCAGCGCGAGTACACCGAGATCGGGGAGATGACGTACACAGACGTCTGGGGACCTACCCGCACAAAGGGAATCAGCGGTGAACGCTACATGATCACGTTTACCGACGGTGCAACAAAGCACAAGAAAATCGGCCTGATGAAGATCAAATCAGACGCCGAGCAGCACATCGAGAATTACATCGAATTCATACTCACCCAATGCGGTAAACGATGCAAAGCAATCCGTTTCAACAACGGAGGGGAATACATATCAGAGTCACTGCGTAAGAAACTCGCAGCACGGGGGATCAGAGTCGAGGAAACAGCTCCTTACTCGCCTCCACAGAACGGCCCTTCGGAACGTCTTAATCGCACAATCCTCGAGCGCGGGCGCGCCATGATTGTCGCACACGACTTGCCCCATTTTCTGTGGCCCGAAGCCGTTAGCTACGCGGTCTACATCATCAACCGCTCACCTACATCCTCACTCAAGTCCGACATCACGCCGTACGAGGCGTTCTGGGGTACGAAACCCGATGTTGCGACGTTGCAGGAATTTGGAATCCAGTGCTGGATTCTGAATCAGGGTCATAAGGACTCCAAGATCGCCCCAAAATCGAAGCCTTACCGATTTGTGGGTATCTCGGAGGATTCGCGAGCCTGGCGCTATCACGCGCCCAAGACTCACAAAGTGCTGAAGTCTCGGAACGTCGTGTTCCAGACAGCAGCTGGTGACTACACCACCCAGCCAGCCGTCCCCACCGACCCGAATCGGCTCGAGGGGGAGAGAGCTACCGATGGCGAGCCAGATTCGAGTCAGCCGAATTCAAAAGAGGCCACTCAATCGGACGCACCTGAGCCCGAGGTTGAGACAAATAACCCGTCGCCAGAGCCGCTCCCAGCGACACCAAGCGGACGAAAAATCTTGACGATGCCTCCGCGCGAGCCACGCGCACGTCGAGCTGCTGCCGAAGGACCCAAAGTGTACAACGATAACACTTACTGGCGTGAACTTCGCAACCCGGCAAACCAATCTCCGGCGAAACCAGACGCTTGGCGTCATCGCATCGCACACGACTCGCAGGATGTCGCCAATGTAGCCGTGGATGTCGAGCCTGCCACGTATCGCCAAGCAGCCGAGCATCCCCGCGCCGACGAATGGCACAAAGCTATGGAGGAAGAACTCCGTCAGCTAGAAGAACTGGGCACATTCAAACTCACTGAGTTACCCGAGGGGCGCAAAGCTCTTGGGAACAAGTGGGTGTTCAGGAACAAGCTTGATGAAGCAGGTGACATCGCGCGCCGCAAGGCCCGACTTGTCATCCTGGGAAATACCGAAATCCCGGGCACCGATTACAACCCGGATCAAATTTCATCACCTGTCGTTCGTGCCGAAACGAACCGTCTCTTGCTGGCGCTCGCCGCCAAGTACGATCTCGACATGCACTTAGTCGATGTCAAGGGAGCCTACCTAAACGGTGAGCTCAAGGAAGAAATTTATATGAAACAGCCCGAAGGTTTTTCGGACGGAACTCCCCGAGTTCTCCGTCTTCTCAAAACCCTCTACGGCCTCAAACAGGCCGGACGTGTTTGGAACGAGACTTTAGACGCGCAATTCCAGAAAATGGGATTTCAACGACTATTGTCTGATCGTTGCGTCTACGTACGACGCGAGGGGCTCGATATCACGATCGTTGCTGTGCACGTCGATGATATGTCCATCTACGCGTCGAACCTCGAGTTGATCACTCGCACAGAGGATGAACTCGAGAGCGCCTTCGAAATCACCCGCCTCGGCGAGGTCAAACAGTTGTTGGGCATGGAAATTCACCGAAACCGCAAACGCCGGTCCATCACCATCACCCAATCCAACTACATCAAGAAAATTCTCGCTCAGCACGGCATGGAGAATTCCAACCCCGTTGCTACGCCGATGGATCCCAACGTCAAGCTGCACAAGCTGCCCGACTCGGAGATCCATCCGGACATCAAACGTGTCTACCAATCGATGGTCGGCGGTCTCATGTATGCCGCCATATCCACTCGTCCGGACATTGCATACACAGTCCAGACCCTCTCTCAGTTCAACGTCAATCCAGGCCCTGTTCATCTCACAGCCGTCAAACGGGTATACCGCTATCTTCGCGGAACAAGCTCACTGGGAATCATGTACTGTTCCACGTCTAATTCAACTGACGAGGAAATGTACGCCGACTTCTCCGAACCCACTCTCTACACGGACGCCGATTGGGGTAACAATCTGGACGACCGTAAATCAATCTCTGGGTATGTTTTCACATATGCAGGGGGAGCGACAACCTGGTCTTCCAAGAAACAGGCCACGGTTGCACTTTCAACCATGGAAGCCGAGTATATCGCGCTCTCGCACGCAGCACGCGAGAACCTATGGCTTCGCTCATTCTTCACGGAACTCGATCTTCCACCAACCGCGCCGACACCCATCCTTGTTGATAACCGCGGCGCGATTGATTTCACCTTCAACGCTGGCTACCACGCTCGTTCAAAGCACATTGACATCCGGCATCACTTCATCTGCGATGTCGTTGCCTCTAACGAGGTGTCAGTTTCCCACTGCGCATCCGAGCAGAATTTGGCTGATATATTCACCAAACCTCTCGCTCGAACTCAACACGAAGAGCAGATCCGCAAACTCGGGATGACTCGAGTTTGAGGGGGAGTGTTGAAGTGAACGACACGAGGCAAACTGTCGAGTCATCCAGTTGCAGCCTCGAGGCGTTCTTCTTATTTCTTGACTCACACTTTCTTGACTCAACGCCTCTCGGAGTCATTGCGCTGCCGCGTATGACTCGTACTTGACTCGGACTCCTATTGTTCTCCCTAGCTACAACCTAGTTACTATTGTTCTCGTATATGACTCTTACCGTATCACGTGACCGTTTCTGTAGGGTATATAAGGAGCGGATTTTCGAGATGAATGCATCTACTTTTCCCCCACTTCTGCTCTCAGCCCTTACCTCTCTCAACAGTCGGCAGTCGAGAGGAGCAAATAAAGGAAGCAAATGAATAGCACATCCGTCGAGGAGTCCCAGATTGGAAGACCCTCTCGCTGAATGACAGCGAGGTGATGAAGGCCGACAAATGTGAAGGAGTCAACATTCTTTGGTGCATTGGGGCCCGGGACAAAACCGCCGGGTAGGACGAAACGCTTTTTGTATCGGATTGCGGGCGCAAAGTCCAAAATGACCCAGATATAGATCCAGCAATCGGACGCTTTGTGGGCATAAAGCTGGGCTCCGTCGATGGAGAACAACAAGATCATATCGGTGGGCTTGATAACACCTGTCCTGACCAGCTCCTCGTAGTCGGACCCATCGATAATGTCCTCAAACATTTGGGCACCTGTGCGCACAGAGGACTCTGCCTGCCGACGCCGATGTTTGAGCGCCTCTGCGGTTTCTGGATTGCGCCAAAGAGCTTGGATATACGGCCCAATCGGGATAGTCCAGAATTTTGCGCGAGCCTCTCGAACTCCGTGACAAAGCTTGGCTTGATCGTAACGAGGCTCGCAACATTCTGGGTAGGGACACTTGAGAAGATCTGCGAATGGCCCAGTGTACGCGATGCAACTGTTAGGGCACATGTCCGTCACGATGGGACTGATTCCTGTGAGCTCTGCCAATGCCTTCTCCGTCTCGTAGAATGAGTGGAATTTATGGTCGCTACCGAAACGCTCGCGGAGGCCGGCTTGAATGTCCTCAAACGCCTTTCTGGGGATTGGTCCCTCCCCACCGGCCACAAACGTTCGGAGTGCTTGACGTAGCGCCGGGTCGTTGAGATCCAGTACCTCTCGGGGCGGGTTCCACAGCCGCTCGTTGTCCTCGGGGGAGAGCTGGCTGTTAGCCTTGCAGGCAGTTTCCAGAAGTTCGATAAACTCAAGGGAGATGCGGAGTTTCTCAACCTTGACTTGTTCCTTTGGTATCGAACGCCAAGGAGGACGGGGTGAAAATATTGGAGTACTGGATGGAACTGCAGCGGGGAGTGTTCCGGGAAGGGGACGGATCCCTTCGGCTAGTGTAGCTTGTTCGCCCCCAAGATTGGTGGATTCTTGGAACACAGTCAGTCCATTATCCAACTCAATTCTGCCAAAAAGAAATACCTTTCTCAGATTCCGAGTCAGAATCGGACTCAGAATCCGGTGGCTCTGGGTCCGAGTTAACATGCGGGACTGCCTCAGTGAAGTTGTGGTCGAAGTCCTCATTGTCGGAGTCAAGGAGTTCGGGCTCTTCAATCTGTACAAGATCCTTGAGACATGGATCTTCGGAGAAAGGAGGAGGCGGCTACACAGAGTCAAAAAAGACACACAGTGGAATGGACGACCGTATTTTACCTGAATAGAAAGTGCAGTGGTGGCTGGTGGAGCAGTGAATTCTGAAGCGACCTGTATTTGTTGGCCAGTAGCTCCGGTGACCTTAAGGAACATGTCAAAATGGAAAGTGCAGTCTACATATGACTTACATCCAAATGTTCGACTTCCTCTGGGATGGCTGGTTGGTCTACATCCATTGCAAAAGTCTGTACTCAATGAGTCCAAGTCAAGAAAAGTACTGTCGTTATACTTACTTCTGTTTGAGGATAAAAGTAGATATCCTCATCGGAGTTACTGCGAGGACGCGATTGCTTGCCAGTCATTCCAGGCTGCTGAAAATCCAGAGGAGCTGGGACAGCCCGGCGCATCGCAGGTCGTTCGGAAACCGGGACAAGGGTGACTCGACTAGCTTCTTCCAATCTGTGGCGGTTAAAATGACGCTGACTTAGTATTTTCCCTCCAGCTGTGAGCGTCTTGCAGACAGCGCATTTGCAAAGCACCTTGCCGACAGGGACGGGATGGCTGTTGTGGCCGTGATCAAGAGTCGAAAAGTCATCCTACTAGATGCATCAGTGGGGTTCAACTCGGGACTGAGCCGACGACTCTACCATAGGAGGCAATCCGGGCAACAAGAGGACTGAAAAGAGACCTAGAGCAAAGAGCGATTAAATGAGATTAAATGAGATCGCTATCGACAGATACAGAGGCTATCGCGTTTAATCTCGTTTGATCCCGCTTATTCGCAGTACTGACACCTCATTCGCGTTTGATCTCAATCATTCTCTGCGTGTTTCCGCTGGGTTTGAGGGCCAACTACCACAGAAAGTCACAGGAATTTACAGAGGCCAGTTGATAGCATCATACAGAGCCTGGAGAGGTGATACTTCGGACCCTGTGCATTTTCATCCTGCTTTGAGAACGAGGCATGCTGATGTACCACCATCAACTGAATACGGTGCCTGGAAACCCTCCCTCAATACTCCAAGCAAGAAAAGGCCAAATGACAACAAGGATTTGAATGCACTGCTCAGTAAAAAACGCCACACAATGCTCAGTGATTCTTCTCATGCAGACCCCAATATGACAGCTGTGTTGACTTGCCCCACGGGACTTATCTGGGATAACTAGAACCATAGCTGCGCCTATGATGCCTTCTTGACTCCCCTGGCTTACATATGGAGTAGCAATCCTATTCGATGGACTGAAAAGCTGGCTGAATGCAGCCCGATCCTTCAAACATGGGCGGGAGTCATGAATAATAACTTTGCAGTTCCTGAAAGGGCCAGAGATGTGCTCCGCTACCACCTGAATACACAGAATCCCAGAGCCTTTCCTTTGGGGCCTGAAGGCATAAGCCTGGATACATTATTCTCAACAATCATGAGCCAAAGAAGTTACGGCTCTGCCATCAGCCACTGCGAAGCATGTGGATACCAAGTGCCCAGCCGAATCCAAACTTTTAGTCAGTATATTGATGTCTATAACTCAAATACTCTGAGAGTAAGTTATCCAAATGGACCAACACTGTCAGAATGGTTTAGATACCACTTGGATTGCAGGATAGATAGGTGCCCACAGTGTCAAGACAATGGACGGAGCCAAAGGCTGAGAAGGTTGACACAGCTGCAATCTGTTCCACCCTTACTCATTATTGGCATTAATATTCTCAACCTAAGGCTAGAGTCTGAATTGCAGTTTGTGAACAACGAGCAGCTCACGACAATTATATTACGCGGTTTGATTTATCACTCACAGCGGTATCTTGAAGGTCATTTTACAAGCATTGTCATTGATGCTGATACTCACATGTGGTACCACGACGGGATAACCACCAGAAGAAGTTGCCAACATGTGGGAAGACTGAATGATATCCATGATTTGGGCACTCTGCACCGGCGGAATGACGAACGGCTATGTGCTGCCATTTATGCATTGTCTTAGACTCAGAGATTCATGGAATGCCAATAGATATTTCTTTATTTTCACTTAGCAATTTGAAACTCTCTGAACCACTTCCCACAACAAGGACTCGTACTGCCATGCAAAGCACTGGCCTCAAAGACCAGGTCACTTTATAAGCTGGTAGGGCCGACAAGCGGCATGGCCCGTGACCACAGGCACCTCGATGTCGATCGAAGTATGGACTGAGACTGTGGGCAAACTCTCCGAGTCGTTACCCTTCGGCAAATTCAAGCAGAGTGTTCAGAGTTCTCATTCATAGAGAAAGTCAAGGGAAATCACATTGGGCATATAAGTGTTACACTGTAGCTACAAGGCTAACTTTGCACAAAATGGTCATAAGTACTGTGGCAGAGGTGTGCAGATAGAAAGAATAGTGTCCTGGGCGCTGTGGGATGGAGCGACAGATTCTGGCAAACACCTTGAAGCCAAGGGGGTACCAAGATAAGCGAGCCGTACTGTTGGAAACGGGGCCCGTTGCATGTTCAGCATCTCGATCAAGGGGGCATCGGGATCCGAATTTCGGATATAGGGTTGAAAAGTTTTTTTCGACCCTGGCTGGACGCCCCCTCCCCTCCTATATAAGGTAGATCATTCACACGGTCATGTGATTTACCGGCGGTCCGAGCCATCCGTGGTTCCCAACCATAGGAAAAATATGTATTACAAACTTATTAGAGGACCCCAGTGTCCATTAGACCCATCTCATGTGTACTTGAGCAATGATACACTTGTTGTCTGTGGCAATGTCTTGTGAGAGTCGATGAGACTGGCAGCTGTATTATGCAATATATCAGTCCCGATTTGGAAATTTCAATCAAGAGTTTCCAATATGCTCCAAAACACATAGAATTTTTTTTCGAGAATTTTTTTTTGAGCCCTCTCGGGGTTGAAACCTGAGATTTCGAACCCAGTGAAATTGATTGGCCGATGATCTCCGAGTCATCTGACGATGATCCGAGGATGATCTTCCGCAGCGGGCCACCTCTAGTGCAGATCATCTCCGGATCATCCGCGGATCACTCGGAGATCATCGGCACATAGGTTTCATTCTGTTTGAAATGTAAAATCTCAACGGAGATTTTGGCAGCCATGAAATCAGATGACATTGTTGCGTAAAAGTGGCTTCCCTATGGAATGTGATGGCCGGAATTTGATAATGGAGATTGATGAATAGATTACTTGTGGTTTGCGCACTGTCTTAAAGGCTGACTTTGTACAATGTATTACAATTGCTATGAGGTGCTCAGAATGGTATTCTCATATGACCGGTTTGAACCACATTTATTCGAGATTCGAAAGGCACAATTTCGGTTCTGATTTCGATCTCACCTAAACCAAACATATCAAACTCCGTTTTGGCCCGGTGTTATTTGTCCCCCAAACTTTAAGAAGGGCGGCTAACTAAAACGGGCTTTTTATTGCTGAACTGCCGCTGTGAGAGTGAAAAGAAAAATGAGCTGATGGGAGCTGTCAAAATCAGTGATTGTGGCCGCAAAAAGGAAACTGCACAGCCGGCTCAATCAAAAGTCTGAATTTACTGAAACTTCACCCAAAATCTGGCCCACCGAAATTTTAAAAGAACGAGAACTTAGCAAGTAAGTTCTCGTAATGGGTGCCAGGGTGAATGGAAGTCATAGGGGGAGATCTAGGCTCTCACCAGCCCTTTCTTGCGGCATTGGAAATACCTGCTGAAAGTAATACCTTCCCCTGCAAAGGTGCCTACGAGGGCTGTCGAGTCTAGGGGGGATCCAGTCTGGGAAGATCAATGCTCTCGAGCTCTCCTCTCCTGAGAAATTTGAACATTGACATAGGAAAGAAACAATACATTTGGCATAAGTGACTACGGAATGCCCCAGGATTATTCGTGCACATATCCCACGGCTAGGCACTGTAAGGGGAACTCCCGTTCCGCACCCTCTCCGGTCCTCCGGTACCTCCGACGCCTCCGATCCGTCGGACCTCGGACCTCACCTCTCCCCCTCGGTCTCCACTCCCCTTCGCCCTCGCCCGTTCCGCACCCTCTCCGGTCCTCCGGTACCTCCGACGCCTCCGATCCGTCGGACCTCGGACCTCACCTCTTCCCCTCGGTCTCCACTCCCCTCCCCCGGATCATCGTCGTTCCGATCACGATGGGATACTGCATGCGACATCGCTCGCGCCATATGCATCCATCAAAGATCCGCCTCCCGCCATGTGCTCCCGTCGGATAAGGATCGATCTAGATAAGTATATAGGCCGTACCTGGGCAGAGGGTTCCTTAGAGTGATTTCTCTTCGGATCCCCTCTATCCAGGTGCGTTGCAGGATGTATTCGTATTTCTTTTATTCACACTTCGGATCCCCTCTATCCAGGCTGAGCGCGTATCCTCAGTGTGCAGAGTTGCCCTTACAGGCACCTCCTTTTTGGAGGCGGGAAATTTGAATCTGGAAAACAGTTTGGAGAGCCTCTTGGCACTGGGTTGTTTGCCCTTGGCCTTGCCCAAAGCATCTCTTGTAGCCGTCAAGTCTTTGGTAGCGCGCAGAGTATCTGGATGGTCTGCTCCCAAGACCTCCCTGCGTTTGGCAACAAGTTTGAGTTGGAGATTTTCAGCCGCCTGATGCCTGCCGGTGCTTCCGAGTGTCATGGCAAGGTTGGCCATGAGAGTGTCAGGATGGTCGTTGCCAAGGAGTTTCTGGCGCCCTTGGAGCACAGAAAGTTTGAGCCCCTCTGCCTCTTGGTACCGTCCCAGCTGCCTGTATGTGACTGCAAGGTTGGCCATGGCAAGCAGAGTGTCAGGATGGTCGTTGCCAAGGAGTTTCTGGCGCCCTTGGAGCACAGAAAGTTCAAGCCCCTCTGCCTCTTGGTACTGTCCCAGCTGCGAGTATGTGACTGCAAGGTTGGCCATGGCAAGCAGAGTGTCAGGATGGTTGTTGCCAAGGAGTTTCTGGCGCCCTTGGAGCACAGAAAGTTTGAGCCCCTCTGCCTCTTGGTACCGTCCCAGCTCCCCATACGTGCTTGCAAGGTTGGCCATGGCAGTCAGTGTGCCAGGATGGTCATTTCCAAACAGCTCCTTTTTCCTCTCCAGATTCATTCCATACAAACCCTTTGCTTGCTCAAATTTACCTCCGTCATAATAAATCCATGCATATTGCATCCAAAACTGATAATTCAGGACAGTGAAATCTGGGACAAGCCTGTTGACATGAGCAATTATCCTGATCCTATCCAAATATGCATCTGGGCCAAGATCTATTGCCATCCCCAATAGATTTGCCATGCATGCCCGTGTTGTTACCTCATCAGGTAGGGTGCCTGAGCACCACAGATGCACAAGTGGATGTATGCTGAGGGTTTTGCTTCTTTGATCACTCTCAAGCAAAGAGTATTCCTCAATCTCTGCCACAATATTCCTGAAATATTGTTCCGACCAATTTCCTGAACCTGAGACAAAGTTTCCGAGAAATTCCCTGGCTTCCCGCATTGACTCAGTTTCATTACCCTCATTGCTCAATATCCACTGTGTGGCATTGGCAAATATTGACTGGGGAATATTGCTGTGGTGCAACAAAGAAGAGAGTTGTAGAAACCGTGCAGCTACTGGGCTGAGTTTCTCAAAGCTACTCTGCCAGGTTGTATACACAGTCCATTCATAGGTATCAAGAGTTTGATCAGGGTGCTTTCGCAACAACTCTTCTTTGTTCTGTCTGTAGATTGACAGATAATCCATGAGACATTTGAACTTGGCAATATAAGCCCCAGCTTGCACAATTGCAAGAGGCAGGCATGAGAGCTCCTGTGCATCTTGATTTAGTGTGAAATCATTGTCCAAAGAACTTGGGACCTACCTGCACAATTCCCACAGCCAATTTATAGTTTTCATCTGTGTGCTCCTTCACTGCTCTTGCCAGAAGGAGAAGAGCACCGGTGCCACCTGAAAGCCAGCTAAGTACTGGTCATTTCTGCGAGATTTGCCATAGTGTGCTCACCATGTACATGAAAATGTGTCCCCATGTGTATTTCAACAGTGGGCAAAGACATTGAGTAGCTTGTAGTGTGGGTACAAGGGTAAAAAGGTGCTGACGTGGCAGAAGTATTTATATCTTGACAGGCGCTGCTTGGGCGCTGCTTGGGCGCTGCTTGGGCGCTTCCCCTGACTCAAGTCTTGCTTGATGATATGAGTAACGAGATCATTACGGACATCCAACAGCATGTAAGTATGCGCACGGACAGTGGTATTGTACTCTCTCCCTCAACTGTTCTCGTACACCGACTCCCTCGGCATACTCGGCAACTCTGGGATTTCCACCCCACCCAAATGCCTCGCATCGTGTCCAAAAAGCCAATCCCTGCGCTCCTTCCAACCCCAGAACATCGGGTTCTCCTTGCTATTCTCCCGCATCAACACATCCCTCCGATCCTTCTCGGGCCCATCGTAGAGGTGCCACCACTGTTGCAGGACACGCGTGTTGGCTGCTACGTACGCGGCGCGTGGTTTGCGTTGTGATTCGTAGGCGTCTAGGGCGGCTGGGATGGATGTATGGGTGCGTAGAGCCGCTGCGAGGGTTGCCGCGTCTTCGGTTGCTTGGGCTGCGCCTTGTGCCATGTATCTGCGGAATTCAGATGATAGAAGGAAAAGAAGTCGAAACGCTCGACGCACGGCATCATCGGATGGCACGCATCCCCAAGCAGCGCCACCTGCCCCGAAGGATGAACCCACGACTCCAACTGCTCAAAATCCGCCAACTTCCACTTCAAATATGTGCTTGCCAACGCACACAGCTTGCGCATCTGCGGACACCACTCCTTGAATCGCTCCATGAGACATTGGTTGTCCGCCTCCACGCGCCACTCATCCCCACCAATGGGTGCACCAAGGTCGGTCCCATGTGTCACGTCGATGATGACATTGTATAGCTGCCCGCCTCGAAGCGGGTACCCAACGGCATGCCCCTCGGGACCAATCCAATGTGTAGCCCACGGGTGCGTCACAAGGTCACGGAGATCGGGGTCGCCGAGGAGTGAGGAGGCGGGAACGAGGATGCGGTAGGCGACGTCACCCGTGTCGAGTGGTTGGACATTGCTTCCTGTGAGTGCGCTGCGCGCCGAGGACTTGATACCGTCGGCGCAGATGATGAGGTCTGCGGTGAAGTGTTCGCCGGAGGAGGTGCGCACGGCGGGGTGAGGCAAATCCAAGTCGTAGGAGACGACGGCAGTGTTCATATGCAGGGTGATGAGTGGATGCAATTTAACGGCGGTGACGAGCGCGTTTATGAGATCTGCCCGATGGATAAAGTAGTATGAGGCACCGTAGCGCTCGTGTGCGTCGTCGAAGGGACAATCCAGGAGGTGGGTCCCATGCCAGTCGACGAATCTGTTTCCGAGAGACGTCTCCTTGAGCACGGACTGCAGATCGACGCCCCACGAGAGGCTGAGCCGCGTGGAGTTGGGAGGGACGCGGATACCAGCGCCCACCTGATATCATGTCTCTCAGTCGACGATAAGATGTGACAAGAACAGCTTACCTCCAGAAACTCCTTGAAGGACTCGAGAACGGTGACGATATGACCATCGGCGGCTAATGCAAGAGCTGTTTGCAGCCCCCCAATGCCCGCGCCGACTATAAGCACTTGGAGGTCTTTCATGGCCTGTGAGAGAGAATGAGAATGACGCACGGATATCAGCCTTCCGGATGCCGCTAGACGTTTGTGTGATAGCGGGAACTTGACGTGTTGGGAGAAGAAGTAACTCGGCCAATCAGACACAGGACATTGGTGAGGAGAGACAGCGACATCAATATTTCAATAAACAGGCAACGGTGCTCGAGTCTCCGAAGAAAGTCATTATTACTCAGAAGGAGCCATTCATTGGGCCAGTCGGTAGAAGCGCTCGGGTGTCGATGGCGCCGACAATCAACCATTCAGCGCCCAGCGAGACAGAACTTGATAGGAGCTCGTAGTACCACAGTGGACGTCGCAGATAAGAAGGGCGGACTCAGCGGAGACCAAAATCAGCCGCGAGAAACTAGGTAATCTCACAGATGAAGCACTGGATTGACTCTGCGCCTCGCTGCTCCTGGTGAAAGATTGAGTCGAAAGTGACCAAGATAGCAGAGATACGTGGCGATCGTCGTGAGCGCCGGTGGGATTGGCAGGACGTGCGGGAATGCACCAGGGCCGAAGACAAGAATAGCTGCTGTAAGATGGGAGACAGGTGAATCCGATGGGCCAATCGAGGCGATACGCTACGACACGGTTGTGGTGAGACGAAAAAAGAGATCAAGTCACGTGGAGCAGCTCGGCTTTCGGCACGGCACAGCATTCTTTGACTCATTCACACACACCACTTCATCGACCGAGCTGAAATTTCAACTCAACGCAATGGACGAATATATTCCCCTTATGCCCCAACAGTGGCCGGGCTGGACGGCTATATAATGCTCGAGGCCGTTCTCGATGGTCGTCGTCGATCGTCATGGATTCCGCCATGGCCAGCCCGCCAGCAAAAACCAAGTACATCCACAAGGCGTGCATGAACTGCCAGTAAGTCAACACATTCTCCCAACCAATATTCTCTGAGTAATATCACAGACGCCGCAAAACGGTATGTCCTCCTAAACTATGCGATAAATCCTCCTCAATTCAGCCGCAGCGGTGCGATGCCACCCGCCCTGTATGCGGCCAATGTCGACTCCGCCCTCCAAGACTCGGCACGCCCTGCAAGTATCAACATTCGCTACCCGAGGCGAGGGAGCAGAGTCCGGCGGGACTCGGAGCCCTCACTCCCCCGCTAGATGAGCCGCGGATACAATTGTGGGAGCCGTACGCGTTTCCTCCGGTGCCGGAGGTGAGTAAAGAATACCACACTTATTTAATTGAGACTTAGATTCCACAGATCGCGTCTCACCCAAGCAGAGAGCAGTATGCTCGCCGTCCTTTCGAGGTACTTGTCCACTCATACTAGTTATAGGTTGGAGTTCTTCCTACACCAATTTGGCTGCCGCCACCTGTTCTTCTTGAACCCCTTCACGTTATTATATCCTCGCGGCATATCTCACGGCCTCTCATGTGTTCTTCACCTGTGGATCAATCACATCGGACACGCAGAAGGAAATGACCACCACCGAAGTCTTCTTGCCTTCGCCCGAGGACACCTCAACGACATTCCCGAGCTCGAAGATCCAGTTGGCGTCCTCCAGACGATCCAAGCAGCCCTCCTACTCTCGCTCTACTTTCTGGACACAAGCCATCTATACGAGGGAAGGTACTACTGCGCCATCGCGACGTCTCTCGCATTCACCGCGCGTCTCCACCGTCTGGGATCCCCACCTCAAACTTCTTTCCCGAGCTTTGCATTTCCAGATCAACTGCCAATGCCGACAACGATAGAACAGCGGAGGGAGATGAATCAGATGATAGATGCGTTCTGGGGCGTCGTAATCCTGAACAATTACTGGGTCGCTGTATCCGGGCTACCCTCCTTCATCCCGTGCGATGTCTCGATTATCACTCCGTGGCCAAAGGTCGTTGCTTCATTCCAGTTACTCGAATTTTGTCTGATGTTTTATTCGTATTCCGTGTAGGCTCCGCTGGCCCTCCTTGCGCAGGCTTCCATCCTGCTGGAGCGGACTGTAGCCTCTGTTGGGAACGATTCAGGTATGAGATATACTACACATCCCGCCGTGACTCACCCTGTACACAGGTGTCATAGCCGGAGGCCCAAATACATTTTCGCCTCTGGGCCACCGACTCGAGTGTTTCCTCGCCCTCCTCCAAAGACACGAAGCACCCGAGGAGGAGCACATGCGACTTGTGACCTATGCACTTTTGTACACGGCCATCCTACGTCTGAACGCACCACGCATGGTACAGGGGCACGAGGACGCGCGGGTCAAATGTTTCGAGGCAGTAAGGGCGTTGTCCTGGTTTGCGCCCGCTCTCCAAGGCACTCGGTCGCAGTGGGGATGCAATGATCCGATTTTCGTGGTGCGTCTTTCCATGCTCCCTTCCCCTTGGTCGTGGTTTCGATTTTGATTTTGTTATGAAGCCGATATACAGCTGCCTGGCGGAATTCTGTCTCACTTGGCTGGACTCCGGGAGCGTGGAGGTGCAGACGGCGATTACGGTATTGCAAACGCTGGCTAGTCGGTGTCCGCTCGCACGTACGTTGCTCATTCCGAGGCAGGGGAAACTTTCTGATGCGACACGGACAGGGCATTGTTTGGTGAGCTTGAGTGGGAGGTTGAATGGGTTAGACGTGGGAGTGGAAGCGCCTTCACAAACGACATCACTCTGAGATGTGGGATGATTCCTTCTTACATACTGAAGGGATTCCAGGTTCGATTGCGTGTTCATCATTTCCATAATGAGCGTTCTCGCAGGCATGATCAACGTCCCGTCCGGAGTTGAGAGAGCGGGGCATGTGCATGAAGTTCGACTGGAGGATATGTATGCAGCAGATTGAAGATTCTTTCTCCAAGACTTATTGGTTTTGAATTGTGTGGGGAAACCGAGGCAGAAGGGGTTCACTGCATTCCCTGACCTCCTAGGCAGAGGGGTCTGCCGAGGCGCCTCGGCAGACCCAATCCGATCCGAGCTTGGGGCGGGGTCTGCCTGGGTCTGCCTGGGTCTGCCTGTGTCTGTTCAAGTCTGCCCCAACTCCCTCGATTCAACTTAGCGTCACTGGACGCCGACTCGCTGGATTTTGGTTGGATTCTCATCCGCCATCTGGCAGGTGTCAGTGAGGCGGTGCATGGTCGGGTGCTGTCTCTTTGTCCGTTCCCATGTGATAAGCGAGGTAAATCCTGGTAAATCTCCGCCCTCCATCCGCAGTCCTTTGTCTGCAGCGACGGAGATCAGGTTTAACCTCGAGTTGGTCTCACCGTTTCAGTGGCAACCGTGGTATTTATAACTGATGTACACCAATTAATTACTTGTAAGTATACGGACCGAGCGGCGGCGAGTACGAACCCAAGTGTGGCCCCAACCTGGGGCCCGACCTGGGCAGAGTCTGCCCGGAGGGACATAGACCCCACCTAGGCAGACATAGCCCGACCTAGGCCCAGTTGGGTCGGGCAGACCTCGCTTAGGCACATCGGCAGACCTCGGCAGACATAGCCCGATCTAGGCAGGGTCTGCCTAGGGGGCCACGGAATGCAGTGGTTCAGGGCTTATCTAGCTGCACGAGAAACTCAAGCACAACTTGTCAAAAAGACAAGACCCGATGTACACAATACCCGGGCTCGATTTGAACGAGGTGCGCCGGAAACAGAGTGCGAATATCACGATTCGACGGATGCAGAGGGCACCTCGCAGTTCATTGCAGAATTGTTCTCCATTGACCAGTCGGGTTGCTGATGAAGTGCATCCCTCCGAGCTCCCTGCATACTGCCGAATTTGGTTTTCATTTTTTGTGTGAGTGCCGAGGCGGAAGGAGTTCAGGCTTTATCCAGCTGCATGGGGAAACTTGAGCACAACTGGTCAAAAACGACAGGATGCAAGTGTACGCCACCACCCCGGACTCGATTCGAACGAGGTCCGCGGGAAACAGTAAGTATCTGACCTTTTCTCGCAGATCGTGGCTGCCGCGTAGGTTGGGATTCTATGAGTACATGTATGTGCTCCTTGTGGTTTCGAGTAGCTTCAGAGTAACTCTCTTTTCTGGGGTACTCAACAGCCGATACAAGTAACCTCTTCGGGCATGCAACATACACCTGCTTTAGCCTTCAATTCATGGTGACAAGGACTGGTTCGATTCGAGGCGGGGTAGTAGAAAGTTGAACCTCTGTCGATGTCCTGGATGGCTCCGGGTTTCCCGCTCTTTTTTGAGTGTTTGTCAAACGCTCAAACACAGTCAACTCTATGTACCGGCTGCAAGGCTGCTCCGGAGCATTCGCTTAGTTTTCTGTGTCATCACTCCGATTCATGCTCAGATATTAATATTGGATTCAACTGCGGGGAATCGAAAAGAAAGATGGAGGAATGTACAAGTCAAGCCTTGCATTGTTCCACCTTTCGCTCTCGGTGAGCATTGGCACGTGCTCGCCGGGGAAATCAATCATCAGCTGCCATCACTTGATGTTGTCAATCAACTTATTATCTAAGCCATTGTCTCATGCTTCCTGCCTTCACCCATGATTCTTTCAGAGGCGCCCCCGGAGATCCTATGCCGCATTCTTTTGCTTTCAGATCCGCAGACGATTCTCATATGTTCTTCTGTGCGTCCACATCTCATCTTCACGGGCCCTTTTTGACTTTCCCAGGTTTTGCGAACGTGGAAGCAGACAATCGCCGGCTCCTCACAACTGCAGTGCGAACTCGAACTCTGGAAAGCGGGTCTCGTATGCGGCTTCCCAAGCTTCATTCCGATGGCGGACAAACGGCAAGCACTTGACAAGTATCTACGTGCCTGGCAAAAGCTCGAGTGGCGGTCAAAGAGTGCAATCGACCTGCCAGCTTTACATACTGCCAAGGGGCGTGCACTGGTCGCCGGTATATTTACGTTTCAGGAGAACGGATCAAACATCTACACCATCACATTACAACAAGATACCCGTGTTACGAAGCACGTACTTGGCATCGATCCTGACGCATATGTGCGGTTGACGATAGACCCCACGCAGGATCTGTTGGCCGTGGTCTACTCCTCTACGCCCGGCTCCGAGTCTTTTACTCTGGCGTTGCGTTCTCTCTGAGCGAATCAACCCCATCCGATGGCTCACCGTCCAACTATCCCTGTTGGACTTGCCGACGAGGAGGTGGTCAGTATTCTCATCGCCGACGACGTGGTGGGTATCTCGTTTGGCGCCCCGAGTAGCATTCGCGTGTGGAATTGGCGCACAGGTGCTTGGCTTGCGGTCTGTATAATCCAACACAACCCCAACACCTTCTCCTAATACATTATTACCGCTAGGACGTCCCCCAACTGGATACCATCAGACCCGATTTTCAATTCATCTCCCCGCGCGTTTTTGTCACCGCTTCCCCCAGAGATTCTGGATGGATCGACATCTCCATGATTACACCGAAGAAGGCCCCCGCTCGGAAGGCGCAGTGCATGTCGCACGGCTGAGGTTCCCAGAGCTCGAACGGGCCGATGGAATGCCCCTTGGATGGCGGCCGCCGTGAGGATCCGCAGTGGGCCTGTGTGTGCCCACCCGATTCCTGAGTCTTTTTCCTCCGGAAACGAAAACCGCATCTACTTCTTCTCATACCGACTCTTGCCCAGCGAGGGCCAGGTGCTTTCGATGCGACTGATGATTCATTATCGCACATTGGCGCGATACGTTTCTTGTTATGTGCGGCGGGGTCGAACAGATTGCATTGATTTGAAGTGGGAGGACTGGGGTCCACGGAACACCAGGATTCTCCCAGGAGATCGGTTCGACTTGTTCACGTAAAGTTGAAATCCGCTCTAATGTATTGGAACTCACACTCTCGGCAGGCCCGGGAATGCATACGGCGAACGCGTTGTGATTCTCGGCGTCGATCATGAGGATCGGCCTCAGTTGGAACTTCTGGATTTTGGTGTAATTCCTGGAGACAACCGGAGTGGAGATGACTCGGATACCTTGGTTCTGAAACTAAGCACGATCCGAGGCGCACCGTTCGAGGATCCCGTCACCACGTACCTGCCCTTTCGTCACACTCTTCTCCCCCTGGACGAAGATTTCAAATCAGTCCTGATGGACCAGCACCACATTGTTGTTGAGAATGAGGTGCGTGATTTCCTCGGTTTTCTCGACCTGTATTTGCTCACTGTATTCGCTCGAATGACTTAGGCGGGGACGATGACTGTATTCTCATTTTGATCGCATGAACACACTGTTGTATAGTCTTCGAATTCCTTGATGTTGTGGTTGTTCTGTTCCGAAAATCCGTGTAGATCACCTGGATGTTCCCGCCGGAATTGTTGCTGAGATTTGGATGATCATTGCGAGCGACCCACCCACTCACATCAGGAAGCAGAACGGTTGCCAGCATGTTTGAATACAAGTATGGTCCGAGGAGGATCGACCTGAGGCAAGTGGGGAAAAAAGGGCATGATCTCAGTAACGTATACGTGTCGAACCGGATTCGAACCAGACTCCACGCGAAAGCTCCTTCATTATGTTGAGGCTGAGATCTTGACTCAACGCGGTACCACACTAATATTGTAGTAGCACTCTGGACTGTTCGGATGGGATATGCTGGCTCTTGACTCAATATCTGGATTCTCCTGGTCCGGGTGGACGCGAGCCATGGTTGCTCCGGGAGGCATACTCGTGAATTCTGTACGGCTAATGTATCTCAACAATCAGTGTCTCCTCCAAGAGAGAGTCAATCTCGCGCATAAGGTCCACCAACTCGCCGCTCCTCTAATCAACCCAGTGTAAACCTCCGTCCCGTCCGGGATTTTGAATACTTCCCGCAAGTGTTGAGGGCCCGGGCGGAGGAGCACATCTGGGCGGAGCAGCTCGAGAAGAAAAATCGAGGTTCGCCGTCCCTTTTTCTCTTTGTACCGTAGTTTTGAATCCAAAAAAATGTTGGATCTAGGAACGACGCAACTACTTCTTGACAATATCGACTCCAAACCGCAACCCACCCTTCGGATTACTCCCCCACCCAAGCTGAAACTCATACCCATCCAACACGCGCTCCAAATCCTTCTCATCCCTCACATCGCCCAACTCCTTCAACTCCACAAACGCACTATCCACCAACAAACTGACCGTCGCGCCGATCGAATAAGGCGGTTGTGTGAGGACGTTATTCGTCCGACGGACGGTGCCGACTGTGATGAGGATGCACGCGAGGATGCACGCGAAGAGCGCTGACAGGATGTGTGTGGGTATGGGAGCTTGCACGATGCGCGCGATGTGGTAGGTGACGCTCGCTTCTTGGGTTTGTTGGTCTGGAGAGGGGATGTCGAGTCGTTGGTAGAGCGAGGCGTGCACCGCCCAGTAGGTCGTATACAGCGATTGGACGGCTGCGGTGAGGTGTGCGGGGTCGAGGAATGTGGCAAGGGGCACTGAGGTATTTTTTAGGGTGAGGACTTGGAAAAAGGGATCGAAGGCCGTTGTTGAGTTTGATTCGAAAGACAGGCCTTGAAGATATTGTGCGATGTAGCCGGTTTCGTTCAACGGGAAGCTCTCCATGAACGTGGTGTTTTGGGCTGTGGAGCGGTCTATCGACAGGATTTTGGGAGCATTCCCCTCGTAGTCAAGCGTTACATTTTCCTTTGACCTACGCAAGTGAGTGATTGGAGGAAGTAATTTCAGGATGAACTCACGTCGAGAGACTATACGATGTGCACTGGACCACGGTCACATCTTTGAACACACTGACATTCGGCGCCATCTGCGTGCTGCCATAAAGCGTGGTCCCATACAGGAACGCATAGCCCCCGCACGACAGTGGAGATACCGCCCCAAACCACCCCGGGTCCTCAGGCACCGTAAGTAGGACGACATCGGTGTCAGACAAATTACACGGTTTAGGTCCTTCCGCGTGCGTGAGGACGATCTCGTTGGACGGCAACACCGTCAACTCGGTCACTTGCGTGCAATTGTCCAATTCCGCACGCCGGACCTCGAGGGGGAGTGTCACAGTCGTATTTGCTCCCAGTGCTTGCAGCTGTGTTTCATCTACCTGCGCGACTGCCCCGTCGGTCGTTGTCCACGCTGGCAACGGCAGCTGATACTTTTCAATTTGCGACAACGCGAATATCTCCCCCGGCAGCTCCATATACGCGTTGTTAGGAAATTGTTCAGGAGGCAGCATGGACGTGTCGTTGAACGTCGTCGTGCTCGTGAGGAAGACGACAGCGAGGGTAGGGCGCGTTTCGGTGACGATGAGACCCGAGACGATGATTTTGAGGAATGGGACGAGGAGGATGGCAAATGCGCAAGCTAAACCGACGGGATTGCGGTATTTCAGTGCATGGACGAGAAGTCCTGAATTCGTCTGTGCGGCGGGGGAGTATCGCACAGATTTGCGGGCAGGTTGAGGACGGCTGTGCATCGCGAGGAGGGGCTCGAGCGTGGATACGCTGAACGTGTATGAGGAGAGCAGGCCGCCCAAGATGAACAGATACGCCGGGGCGATGTAGGTCGTCCATCCGGCTTGGCTTGAGGAATCCGCAAATCCGTTGTCGCGCTGGCTCTTCCGGTAAGCCAGCTCAAGTGCGATGATTGTCCCAACGATGAGCGCACAAAGGAAGGCCTTGAACAGCCCATGAAGCACGGGAGGTCGCCAAACAGGGGCTTTCACGAATGTTGGCCGAGTCTAAAAAAAAGTTGAACTTCCGATGACATTCGAAATGCGTCCACATACCTTGGGATCGCCCGACACGGCCTTCCTGCACGCCATAATCCGAAAGCCCATCTCCGAATCATTCTCCGTGTAAAACTCCCACTCGTCCAACAAGACACGCGCCTCCGCCTCGGTAACGGTCGCCGTGTCCTTGATAACAGCCGAGATTTGCTCATGATCCGACTTGAGCAAGAACGCCTGGGCTGCCATCGAGGAGGGATCCATGGGCAAGTTCGTCTTGGGGCGGAAGATGTAGACGCCCACCAGTGCAGCGAGGAGAACGCTAAGCGCCACTTGCGCAATCCGTACACTGGTCCCACGGGCAACGAGCTGCTCCGTCGCACGATGTACACTCCCGTGAAGGAACGGTGTCCCCGGTGGTGCGTCGCCCATCAGTAGCTCCGCAGCAATCGAAGAAAAAACACCCGGGAACGTATTCTTCGTTGCATTCAACAACGTAGCCGAGTCAAGGAGCTGTGGGGCGCTGAGATTCTGGCCGTGGGCAACGAGGAAGAGCCAGGGGTCGCAGTCACATTCGGTAGTGCTATTGTCGATAGGGCTGCTCCCGCCGCCCCAGTTGCCGAAGAGGTCACCCTCGAGCGAAGTGGATACCGTGGTCCCACGCTGCCCACCGTTCGTGGCGTTAATCCACTGTACCATTCCGCGCCATCCTTCGGTCATCTCGGCGTCCGTGGATTGGTTGACCAAGGAGGTGGAGAGGATAGACGAGGATGGGGAGATGGTGACGTCCATCGTGTATTGGGAGTAAGATGGGGAGCACTCGACGGCGGCGGTCGTTTGGAAGTCTGTGAGGTTGTGCATAGCGACGAGTACGAATGCGGTGGTGAAGGAGGTCGAATCGGGGCAGGTGTGGTTCAGCACACGGCCAACGTAGCACGGATCTACACAATCAACGCCTGGCACAACGAATAAGATAGCAACGTACCACCGTGACAAAGCATTAGATTGTTTGTCGAAATGAGGGGGTACTTGACTTGACACCCTGCCGCGTCCACGTCGATGAAGAATTGGAAGGCATCCGGAAAACCAACGATGTTGGATTGAATCGAGATGTTCCCGCTGTAGGTCGCCTCGGCTACACTGCAATCCAGCGCTCCAGAAAATCCATTCGTATGCGCCGTGAGATTCTGGACCCCTTCCGAGTCGTTCAGATCCCCGAACCCAGCCAAAACAACATCGTCAGCCGTGGTCCACTGCGAGCGCGAGAGATTGAGGGACTGTCGACCGAGGTACACGTCGAGGTAGTGTTTGTCCGCAAGTATAGCCGGGTCAAATTGCGTTACGAGCCCCCGATCGAGGGCCGTCGTCTGCCTCAACACCGTAGACGCCACATTGACGTTGGTCTCGATGTGGAAGAGCGAGGTGGTAACGATACTCGCGAGAGAAACGCTCCACAGCCCGAGAGTCGTGAGGAGGACAGAGGTATGTCGGAGCTTGAGGGCGGTAAGTACTCCCGTGACGACGTCGGACCCGATGTAGTGCAATAGCCAGCCGTTGGAAGCTGGGGTGCGCTCACGGGACATCGCGGCCCAGGGGATGAGGATTTTGACTTGCAGGTCGTAGGCTGTCCAGACCCATTGAACGACCATGAGAATCGCAACCGGGGCGTAGGTCCACATGAATCGCGCGCCCGTTGTAGGTGCATCGTACGGGGACTTGAGTAACGGATTAGCTGGAGGAAAGTGTGAAGAAACTGAGGACGAACGTGACGATAAAACAGCTCTAGGCCTATGATCAAGAGGAGAAGAACCAGACCGAATATTGCAGTTGGGATGATGCGCAGTAACGCTGGCGACCAATTCTGGGTCGGCATATCGGGAGAGTCGAGGAATTTGGCAGATTCTTCTTCGCTTCCAAAGGTTTTTCCTGTATCTACCCTCCGTCTGAGCGGCGCAGGTGTCTGCTCTAGGTCGTAATACAGCTGTTTTGGGTCAAACTCTGACTATGTGAGAGTCGGGTGCGGGGAGAGTCGACTGAAGACGCACCAGGCTCATCGTGATATCCTCTGTCCATGGCTCAAGCGACTCCTCCGTCTGTGTAATGAGATGGGTCTAGGCAAGAGACGCGTGGACGGGCAGCGCTAGGCAGCGCTGAGGAGGGGCGCGATGGTAAAGTGGAGTAAGGAGGCGAGCGTGGGCGTCCCGTCTCGACTTGACATCGCCAATCAGCCTCATTGAATGCTCAAACTGCAGCCCTGTAAACGTTTCGACAATCGTCATTGACAGCTAGTTGTAAAATTGTGGGCAACGTCGACGAGGGAACTGGGTGGAGCACCTGTCACCGAACCGTCATATTCAAAATACACCACCATGCTCGCCTACTCACCCAACACAAACTGGTGCTCCGGATGGCCGCTGTTGAGCAGCTAAAGCCGCCAGTTGACCCACAAATCAAGAGGCCCGTGGCCCGTAATGACTTTGGATTTGTCGATGAGGAACCATCGCACGGGGCGCCTCGCGACACGCGCCGGCGGCGCCGACTGGCAGTTTGATGATTCCCTCAGTCGCCGATGTCGCCTACAATTTTGCAACTAGCTGGAATTGAGCGCTTGTGAATTTGGATGGAATGGAGAGACTTAAAAGTTCTGAATCGGTGCGTCGAATAGCAATCACGCCCAGCTTCCCATCTCTGCTTTCAAGTTTCTTGGCTTCGCGCGCACGGCTTTTATATAATTACTGTCACTGATGAATTGAATAGGCGTTGACCGCTTGACCGCTGATTGCCTACTGGGATGTTGTCCTGGTACAAAATCGCTATGTAGCCGTCCCAGTGATGTTGTTTCTAACTGCTAAGAGCCGCAGGCCCGTCATTGATTGTGATAAGCACCGAGGTCTCGGCGACGGCAGACGGTGGCACGGGGCAGTGGCAACATCTGGGCGATTACTGCACCAATACTGAAGGGATTCAACATTCGGACGAGGAGCTGACAAGGAGTGGAAGAAAGTCAAGCCGATGATGTCACGTGTGACACTGCGGCATCCCGCTTCTTCCGCACCACCAAGGTACGTCGACTCTCCTCGTACGCATCCACGGCCGTCGTCTCGTCGCATTCCGATGTTCGCTTCTCAGGCGCTTATCTCTCCCATCAGGCTCGCGACTCGGCGTCTCTTTCAGCACTCCCGACTTTTAGCAACAATGGCCACCGACTTGAAAAAGTACAAGTTCAATCATACCATGTGCGTGTTGTCCTATATCCTCCCCCTCTTCCGTCTCACCTACCATATCTCCAGGCTCCGGGTCAAGGACGCGAAAAAGTCGCTCGAGTTTTACAAGATTCTCGGGATGGATGTCGTCAAGACGATCCCCAACGAGGAGAATGGATACAGCCTGTACTACCTCGCATGCACCCTCCGCGACGATCCCGCCTCGCCCCAGCCTCACTGGTCCGACCGCGAGGGGATAATCGAGTTAACGTGGAACTACGGCACGGAATCCGACGCTGCTTTTGCCGGGTACCACAACGGCAACAAGGAACCACGCGGGTTCGGGCATATCTGTATCTCGGTGGATAATATCCAGGCGGCATGTCTTCGCATTGAGGAACAGTGTGCGGCTCGCTACGCGCATATCACGGACGAGAAGGCGAGGGAGGAGGCGAGGGCCAAGGAGGTGGGATTCAAGTTCCATAAGAAGCTTACGGATGGGACGATGCGCAGTATCGCGTTCGTACTTGATCCCGATGGCTATTGGGTCGAAATCGTCTCGCCGAACCCCGTGGACGAGGCGGCGGTTGCGAGTCAGACAGACGTAGGGAGCTATCGGATGGTGCGTCAGCTATCCTCTTCTCCCAGACGATATACTGACTGTCTCAGAACCACACAATGCTCCGGATTAAATCCTCTGTCGCCTCGCTCGGATTCTATCGCCAAGTCCTCGGCATGGAGCTCAAACGCACTCACTCGAGCGAAGGCGGCAAATTCAGCCTCTACTTCCTCGGGTACACGCACAACTGCGCCTCCCCTCCCACTCCCGAGGCAAGCGTCGCCACGCACGAAGCCACCGGCCTTCTTGAATTGACTCACAACTGGGGCACGGAGGACCAACCCGAGTTCCAGTATCATCACGGGAACGCCGAACCTCGTGGATTCGGTCATATTTGCGTTACGGTGGACGACCTTGACGCGGCTTGTGAGCGGTTCTCGCAGATTTGGTTTAATTTCAAGGAGGGCAAGATTGTCGAAGAGGGTCAGCCCGGGGCGGAGAAGTTGCGGTGGCAAAAGACGTTGACGGGTGGGAGGATGAAGGATATCGCGTTCTTGCTTGGTGAGTCTTTTTTGTCTTTTCATTTTTGGGTGCAGCTGATGACGGTTCGCAGATCCGGATGGCTATTGGATCGAGATTGTGCAGAACGAGTCGATCAAGAAGCGTGTCGATTGGTGAAGGTCCTGCGTTCGAATGAAACACGAAATCGAATGTACTTGTACGATTTGTCAACGCTGAACTCTTCGTCATCTTCAGAGGTGGTCGGGACTCCGCGGACGTGAAACACCAGAACTTCGGCGCGTTTTAGCAGGGCAGCTTGACGTATACGAGAATTGTCGAAACAGGTCGGGTTACATGCCCAGGTTGGGGTTCGGAGTCGTTTACCCCAGCTCGGCTATCTCACCGGCAGTGCCAAGTCAGCGCTCAGCGCTCAGCAGCAATTATACGGATGGTAAGCGATACAATTATTGTCAACATGTCTTGGCGATTTCCGACTTTTCGTGGTCCTTCGTGGTTCTCGTTCCCTATGTTCTGGGACCCCATCCGGGTCCCCTCACAATTCCAGTCCAATCCGGTGTTGCTCTGATGTGATACTGATGGCTATCCCTATCGTCCAAATCGCTTCCAAGTTGAGTCCGGGCTGGTTTAACGTGGAAACATATGCCCTGAGCGCTTGACGTATGCTAGGCTTGTCGAAACAGGTGAAGCTCCAATCTGGGGCTCGGAGGTCGGCCCCTCGGCTATCCCACCGTCAGCGTTGGTAAGCGGTAAGTACAATATAATTCTCGTCAACATTCGGCAAGAATGTCTTGGCGACCTCCGCCTTTTCATGGTGCTTATTTCGTGTTAGGACTCCATCCCCTCGGAGCAAGTCTTTCGAAATCTCCGAAGCCCAGGGGCAGCGACCGCGACGCCTTGAGCATTTTACGGTTTCATCTCTGTGCCCGCCATACCCGCCCGTAACATACGCCGTGATGCTCTGATGTGCTACTGATAGCTATCCCTACCGAGTCTTCAGGGGCCAGAGCCGATATAAAACGTACAGACGACCCCTTGGCACTCTTCTTCCCATATCATGTCCCCCGCACCAGGCAAAGAGAAGACTCGCGTCGACGATCTCGCAGGCTGTTTGAGTACAGCGGCGTCGTTGCTGCAGAATCTACACGATGCGTTCGAGACGCCGTTCCTGGTTGCTATCGCGAATACGGTGCCTTCTTTGATCTCCGGTATTCAGGTCAGTCTTCTAGTCGTTCGTCCGGATTAATATTATCATTTTGACTGGTGAATAGAGTGCAAAGCGGAACAAGGAGCAGTGCAGCGAGTTGGCAGAGTGCTGCTATGGGATAATCTTGGCTATCGTCGAGGTTCACGTCGACTCGGAGACGCCACGGAGCTTGCCACCTGCGGTTTTGCACCACATCGCTGATTTTACTACGTGCGTGGCCTTTTTTATCGTATTCTGGGCTGCTTAGCTGAACCGTGCTTGACAGGACTATCCACAAGATTCACAACTATGTCAACGCACAACTGGACTCGAGCCGGATCAAGTCTCTGTTTCGACAGAGTGAGATGGCGATTTTGCTTGGACAGTGTCGGGTTGGGGTGAAAGACGCTCAGGGGGCTTTCAAGGTGAGTACTTATGTATTCCCAAGGATGGCTGTGGTGTTGACTCTGCCGTAGGTAGCCAGTGGAGCGAGCTTTACGCAGAACGTCGGCGTGTTGAAGGAGCAGATGCACAGTCTACACGAGCAGATCTTGCAGTTGATTGCAAGTCTTCCGGATGAGACCATCTCTGAACGGTCATCTGTGGTTTGTTTTACATTTCACGATGAATGATTTGTTGACGCGCGCTGTAGATGTACGCAGGCGAGAAGGACTACAGGGATAGGTAGGACTTCTTGCTATCATTCTTTGGTCTAATCTCCGCACAGTTCCAATTCATTTTCGCTGCTGCCATCCCACCCCAAGATTTTCCATGGCCGTGATTGGGAAGTCGAGCAAGTCGTCTCCGGGCTCTCCCAGGGCTCCGGTCGAGTCGTCATCCTCGGCGCCGGCGGGATGGGCAAGACAAGCCTCGCGCGTGCAGTTGTCCGTCATCCTGTACTCGCAGCGAAATACCCTCTGCGTGTTTTCGTTCCGTGCGATTCGGTCACGGGCACAATCAACCTTGCTGCGCTCATCGGATCGTACATTGGCCTCACTCCGAAGCGCGATCTTACGCAACCTGTCGTCCAGTTCTTTGCCAGTCGCCCGGCTGCGTCTCTTCTCGTCTTGGATAATTTCGAGACCCCATGGGAGCCGAAAGAGTCTCGCAGCAGCATCGAAGATTTCCTATCTCTCCTCTCCGCCATACCGCACCTTGGTTTGCTGGTTTGGTTTTATTTCATGTGACAGAGCATTCGTTGACTCGATCCTGCAGCTCACCATGCGAGGGGCTGAAAGGCCTTCCAGAGTGCAGTGGACTCGCCCATTCATGCCGCCGCTCACACCATTATCCAACGACGCCGCTCGTCAGACATTCATCGACATCGCGGACGATTTTCATACCACCAAAGATATGGACAAGATCCTCGGATTCACTGACAACATGCCGCTCGCTGTGGATCTCGCAGCTCACTTGGTCGCGAACGAAGGCTGCGAGACAGTTCTAGCTCGTTGGGAAACGGAAAAAACTGCCATGCTCTCCGAGGGTCTTGATCGGCGTTCCAATTTGGACGTATCCATCGGCGTCTCTCTTTCGAGTCCGCGGATTCAGGCTCTCCCCGGTGCGCAAGACCTGCTGAGCCTACTCTCCATCCTCCCGGACGGTCTGTCGCAGGTCGAGCTTGTCCAGGTGTCCCTCACCATCCCTGACTTGCTCGCGTGTAAAAGTGCACTCCTGGCAGCTTCGCTTGCCTACATGGACGACCACAATCGGCTCAAGGAGCTCGTTCCGATCCGCGAGCACGTGCAGAGGTACTACCGCGTCTCGGCTTCTGTCGTCAGGCCCCTTCGGGCGCACTTTTCCTTGCTCCTCGAGGTGTACAGCAGTCTCGGGTACCAGAACGCCAGTACCGTCAAGCAGATTACGGCGAATTTGGCAAATATACGGAGTATCCTACTCCAGGGACTGCACGTCGACCATCCGGATGTGGTGGATAACATCAAGTGCACTGTGTCGTTGAGCAACTTTGGCATGCACTCGGGGAGGGGGAGGGATTCGCTGATGGATAGAGTGGCGCCTTTGCTTGATCGGTTGGGGAATCATGCGTTGAGTGCAGAGTACATTTCGGAGGAGTTTGCGTCGACGTTGAACCAGCCGGTCAGCGATCCTGGGCCGCTCATCGCTGCGGCCCAGATTCATTTCTCTCATATCAACAATCCCGTCCTGGAATGTGAGTACCATGGCGTGCCTTTGAAACTCGTCGCTGACATTCGTAGCTCTATTCTACACGCGACTCGGCTATTATTGTCTCTACTCCAAAGGCGAGAAACACAAGGGCCTGCAATACTTGAAGCAAGCCGAAGCTCTCTCCCGGCTTGACGGCGATCCCAAACAACGCGCTCTCGTTCTATCCAACCTCGCCGACATCAGCTGCAAACTCGGGGATCCGGCGGGCGGGTTGATCAAGGCACGCGAGGCGCGCCGACTCGCACAGCTTTCTGGCAGTCTTTACGTCGAGGCGCGCACGCTCCGCACACAAGCTAGATGTACAACGGGTCTCGCTGATTACAAGACGAGTCTGCACCTCATGCGCCAGGCTCGAGAACTACTACGATTCTGCGGGATGACGGACGGGCTTCTCGAGCACCTGATTTCCAGCCTCGAGACCGAGGTGTATTTTCTCAAATCGGAATACCTCGAAGCGCAGCAAGCCAACCAACGAATCCTCGACCGTACATCGCCGACAAGGGATTTATTCCCGTATGCATTCGCCTCGTGTCGCGTTCTGCGGAATAATCTGGAGACTGGGGCGCTCGACGGGATGGCAGGGGCGTTGGCGGAGAATATAGCCATGTTCGAGTCTATCGCGCATCTTCCGGGCCTCACGCTGTGCAAAGTTCTTTCTGGGGAGTACAGTCTCATCCAGGGCGAGTGGGGTGCAGCGAAGAGGAAACTCGAGGAGGCGCTGCATACGGCGTGGGGTAGCTCGGAAGAGGATTCTGCTCCGTGTCTTGAGAGTCTGTCGGATGTCCGGAGGTGGGGACCCGAGGATTGCAGGTGGTCGGAGAGGTACGTTGTGGTGTACCTGGCACATGGAATGCGCTCGAAGAGGAGGTTGGATTTACACAAGGCCTTGCGTCGACTGGGTGATATTTTCCTTCTTGAAGGGGATTCACGGACTGCGATGAGTTTATTTTGTGTGGCGTTGGAGGGATTCACGTGGATGGATGTTCACCGGAGTCGGGCGGAGTGTTTTTTGAGGCTCGGGGATCTTGTTCATCGCACTGGGAGGTTAACTCCGCTGCATGAAATTCGGTGGTGCCTACCAGCGGAAGACGTCACGGCGCAGTCACTTTGGACCGAGGCGCGGGCTTTGTTCCAAAGGTCCTTGCAGCAAAAATCGGTGGCCGACATAGATGCGAGGATGAGTACAAGTAGGTTATTATAATATACAACGACAGATACAATTGACTAGAACAGGGTATACGAATGAAACAACGCGGCGTCACCAATTTGCTCGATTATCGTTCCCCCAGTAGGCACCGAGCTCTGCGTGGACGGGTGTCGGGGCAGGGAGGTCGTATGCAAACGCATGCTGGTCGCGGGGGTCCAGGATCCTCGGTTCGGGGGCATAATACGCGTATTGCTGGGCGGGATACTGTCGAATGGGGTACTCGGTAGGCGGCGTCGACACATCTTCATCTTCCCCCTCCACCGAATTCTCCAACATATCACCCGGTTCAAACTCCAACTCGCCGTTGAGGACGAGCGCAAACGAATCACCACGCGGTGGCTCATCAACACTGGGAATACCCGCGCGCATTCGCCACTGGTTCACCTCGTACCTCAACGCATCTGCTTCGTCGTTGATCATCCTCAACTGCTGCGCCGCCAGTATGCGATGCCGGCGGGACGCAGTCAGGTGTGCGATGGATGAATTGACGATGGCGGACTTGGAGGGACGACGGACGTATTGGAGGTTGGAGAGGAGTCCAGCGAGGTCCTGCGTAACATTTGTGAGCATTACGGCTGCCCACGGACAAGGACGGACGACTCACCAGGAACCTCCCATTTAGAGTTTCCCGCCGAGCCCGCTCTACGGCGTTGTGTGTGGCTCGTCGTTCGGCACTGTTGATCCGACGGCTGGGTTTGGCTGTGCGGGTGACGCCACCGTCCCCGGGCTCCGATTTGACTGTGGGCTCGCCGGTGTAGTGCAAGAATGTGGGCAGGGCAGGGGATGGCGTATGGGGAGGCACCGAAGACGAAGACGAAGCGTCCGAGGTCAAAGAGCCTGCGGGGGATGGAGGAGCGGAGTGAGGCATTCTGTGTGTGTAGTGGAGGACTTTGGAAACCTGGGATGTTGGCGAGTAGAGCCAAGACACGGCTAGTTTTAAGAAGTTCGACGATCCTACGGCACCAAGCGACGTCGTCCGTTGTCGATCAGACGCGTTTGAATCTCGATTGATTCTGCCTTTTTTTGAAATTGTCAACTTCGAGTTACCCCACACGGACAATTGAATGCTCAGCGTAATAATACACATTCATAGCCGACTTGTGACCGGGGTTGCCTCCCTGCGCCATCTGCTGCGTAAGAATGTACAGACCATGGAATTTGCATCCGTTCCTCGGTCAAGACTCGAAATTGGTCAAGACTCGAAATTGTTTCATCTGGTACAACCAATCGGGTTTGTGCGTCCGTTCGCTCGGCAAACAAATGGTGGAGCCACGGAACTCCCATCATCCGTGGTATTCTCGCATGTCGGATGCATTCGTATTTCTGCGATTCTACAGAATCAGAATGTGTAGAATTATCCCTCCTCATCCGAGTTGTCTAGTTTCCTAATTTCATCTTTTACTGTTACCACATAACCATCAGGTTCCTGATCGTGTTAGTTTGCCGAGATTTGCCGAACTCACGATTGACAACCGGCGAAGATCTGCCCGGTGGACTTCTGAACTCGTTCTACATACATACTTCTACATAGGCAGCCTGCAGGCAGCTCAGAGTGGATAAAAAGCGTACTTTTCCAGCAGCCTCGGTACCTGGGCTCCCTCTCCTCTCCTCCTCCTCTCCCTGCCTGGTCGCTTCTAATTTCTGCGAGCCCTCGCCCCAAAGAAATTGAAATTGAAATCACCCATCATTTCATGATCAATTCAGTTCCGTCGCCACGTTTTGCCATCGGCCGATCGTCTCGTAAGGAATTGGCAACCACGGTCGACGGGAGATTCCGAAGACCGCTGTCCCCGCTGATCGCTGGTTCAGGCTGATTTGATTTGCAGCCACGTTCAATTTCGGATTTCGGGCCCCGTCAAGAACAAGGTTGAAACATGAATCACGAACAAAGTTCAAACATCTGAGACAAGGAAATTGTCGAGAGTCTGAGACTTTGGAGGGACGCTGGAAGAGATGTGGCCGGCCGGTGTCCCGTCCTTATGCGGGGTATTGCGGGGAGCAGCTAGTACCGTCACACTTCGCCGTGTATGTCCGTTCCAAACCAGACACCTGATGTCATGTTTTGGTTTCAACAAATCAAAACACTGGCAGAGGAATAGAACAGGATCAGAATGTGGGTCGCCTTTCGGTCGGTCACGGTGGGGATTGCGCAGCCGCAGCTGACGATACATAATACATATACAGTTGCCGGACGGAGCTCAGAGATGAGTCGTTTAGCGAGCATTGAACCGTTACGTTCCGGTTTCTCGAAGTCGGTACCTAGATGCTATGTTCTTCTGATTGAAGCAAAGAAAAAACGGACAAATAGATATGCTGCCGGCAAATTGGGGAGTGTAGAAATGTTCTCAAAGCATACCGGAGCCCGTACGCGATCGTGTCCCATGCCACCTCACCGGCTCGCGTAAGTTGGAGTTGTGCAAGTTGTGGCGGCTCGACGCCACGTTAGACACCGCCCCGGTACTGGTCATCGAAATCCTTGAGAACCGATGGCAAGAATCAGAGCGAAAGGTTACGCACAAAGGATGATACCGGCGCACCGCACGATGTTCTTCCCGCTCGTGGGCTTTCTCGCGCGCAGCAGAGCCAGGCGTCGGGAAGCTGAGATCAAAGCTCATAGACGATGGAGTCGAAGGCGAACTTGGCGAGTGTGGGTTCAGACTCATAACAGGAAAGCCACGGAGTGCAGAGGTAAGACGATGTTTCAAAGCGCTAGAAGAGACGGTGTTGGGATATGAAATCGGAGAATGAGGTCACGCACAAGGAAGCTTCCGTCGAAGTCAAGTGCATAGTACTCGGACTCTCCATGGCATGCGTCGGCGTAGGGGGTGCGGGTGACAAGGCGCGCTTGATCGTACTACACTCGAATGAATTGGTTTGAGTGGAAAGCAGTGAGGACGCAGACACTGACCTGGCAGAATGTCGATATTTAGGAGTCTTCGTCGGCGACTCTGCGAAAATCGAGTCTTTGGTGGCACCCAAAGTCGTCACGTTTGCCTCCTTCCCAAAACCCGAGGAGCCAGCAGATCCAGCTGCTAGCGATTCATATCCCAGGTCGCGTTCCTCGAGCTCGGCGAGGAGGTCCCTATATGAGTTGCAATCAACCTTCTCCCCGGTGGCACACCACAGTTCATACGCACCTCGAAAACATTTCATCCTCCCGCATCCTCGGCTCTCTGCTCGCAAGATCAAAGTACGCATCGAGGTCGACGTCCTCTCCCACCATCCGCTTGATCCAATCCATTTCTTGGTACGTCGTATACTCATCAAAGTACGGCGTAGGGTCGACAGGAGGCCTGGGCTTGGGGTTTATGTTCCTGAATCTGATTTTGGGTACGAGAAGCCCGGTGGAAGTAGAGCCTTCGGGGGGAGGAGTGGGCGTGGGGCGATGTTTGGGCGGCCGGCCGCGTCTGGCTTGTGCCATCGAAGGTGTCAGCGTGGACATCGGGCGTATTCGAAACCACGGGCGGTGGCGCAGGATGTGGGCAGAGGAGAGTGGCGCGTTCGCGCAGCGAACAGCTGAGTAGTGGGAGATGACCGTGGCTAGCAGAGAGAGAACGCGGGCAAGTCCGATATCCTTTATATTGTCTCAGTTTACCTCGTGCCACAGTCTTCAAAGCCAGGGACAATGGAGCTGATTTGAGCTGTTTGCTGATGAGAGATGAAAGACGCCTATGGACAATGAACGCGCAAGGCCGAAGGCTCCATCATCCAGGACAGCGAATTGGCAATCGTCGATCGATTTGAAGAAAGATTTTAACGACAAGGGCGAGTCATCTCCCGGCTGGCCGTTGAGCGGGGGTGATTTTGCGAGGGCTGGTGAGCGTTCTGGACAAAGGAGGAAATGACGTATCTGCGGCACGTGGCTCAAGATCTCGGTCCTGATCCCGGATCATTCTGGAATGTGATGGCTACAAGTATCCCGAACGTAGGGATCGGCACCGTATTCTTTCCCACGATAAGCTTTTGGCCTGCCGTGGCTGCCCGGAGGAAAGTACCATTCTGGGGCCATACTCACAGGATGCCCCGAAGGGTTACCTAACTGTGTATATACTTTGTAGAATACATGCGTTTGCAGGGTTGGAGAAAATCACGAAACATTAGATCCGTATCCGTATGTCCGTATCGGTATAATCGGACGAGTTTCAGCACGGTTAAATCAAGGTGCCAGGGCCAAAGGAAAGAGGGGACCAAAAAACATCAAGTTGGGGGTTAGAACCCAGACCAATCTACACATGCCACACTATATTAACAAGCCACAGCTTATCCGTTAGACCACGATATACAAGGATACGGATGTGATACGGTATACTTTTATGGATCGTACGGTGCCGATCCCTACCCGAACGGTTGCACTGCTAAATCGCAGCTACGAACTGCTGGTCGATGTCAAATTGCTCTTCCGACTTACCCAGGACCGAATAAAGCAAGCATGGACGGAAACCCGGTTTGAACGTACACTACGCGTGTGAACAGACTGATCCACGGACGTCGGGAACGTTGGTTGAACTCGAGGTGCGGCGTCTGCAATTGCATCTGGGCTTGTTGTGTGAGCGAGTAAGCCAAGTCGAAAGACCTCTCCGTTGATTCTGCGGAGTGATGATGGAAAACCACTCGTTCCAGCTCCCGAAAAACTGTTTGTACTTCTGGGATTTCAAGTACTACACACATTTGAGGCGATACTTACAGAGGCACTGATGTGCCTAGGGCTCCGACCCGACCGTCAAAATGACGGGTCAACGAGCCGTCATGACGGGTGCCGGCTCGGCCGTACAGCCCTCTGAAGGAACAATTTTGACGGCCGGGTCCGGTTCCGGTTCCTTGGCTGACGGGGTACCCGTTCCCGGCCGTCGACGGGCCATGACGGGTGGCGACGGGTCCTCGGCTAACTAACCATGCCGAGCTGCCATCATCACTTGATGCTCCAGGGGTAGCGCAGGGTAGCGCACCTGGGTCATCAGCAATCTTCCCAATGGCCCACTACTGCGGTTCTGGAGGCTTCCCGAGTACCAATCCGTAATTTTGACTGCCGGCATCGTGTTCACATCAATCTGATGGTCGATTTAGCTGGAGGCACGGGCTATTACCGCTCCGACCCGTCATGACGGCCGTGACGGGTCTGACGGGTACCACCCGGCCGTTTTGAGGCCTCGCAACGTGGTCTGACGGCCGGGTGGGGCCCGTCCGACTTCTCATGACGGCCGTCAGAGCGACGGCCGTTGCCGTCAACGGCCGGGTCGGAGCCCTAGATGTGCCCGGCTGGGCTACGGCAGTCGAACCCTACCTATGATGCCCGGCGATATTTCCTGATACCTGGTTTTCACTGGGCCTAACACGGCAGGCAAAAGCCAGCGAACCCCAAAATAAGCTTCCCTCAAAGAAGCTCATTTTCCTTTGTCCGAACAAAGGAACATCAGCTTCTTTGAAGGAAGCCTCCTTTGAGGTTCTCTGGCTTTTGCCCCCAGTGTAACTCGTTGCCTCAATGAATTTCAAACCTGATGAGTATCAACAGTTGAGAGCTACGCACGCTTCACTCCCGGCTATCTGCCTCACCCACACTGTACAACGAAGACTGAATTCGTGATAAATATTTCTGATCCCGAGAGATGACCGGTGGGCTTTGCCTTTATCTAAGTGTGAGGTCCCGACCACGACTAGGCCAACTCAACATATAATACGGATTCGACACAGCTGATAGTAGCGGCGGAAAGAAACTCTGCACACATCTCCCGGTAGAAAAGGTCTGTCTTGGACAAATAATGTCCGTATGCCGGGCGTCGAACCGTGTCGCTGCTTGCCATGATCATCACTTAGTCCTGCGCAGCTTGTATTCCGAATACCACATGATCCACATCCCAAAGTGATGTTCTCGCACAGAATAGATACAATGTGAATATAGAAATGCCAACATTAAGATAAGATGCTCTAGGGTAAGTCATAGAAACCGAGAAAAAAAAGTCCTCCCCGAATCACGCCGGCGGCGCCCTCAAATGCGCCGACAGAATGTTGGTGCGACAGCAGTCCCCATCACACTAGGGGCGCCCGAACCTTTCATCAGATGCACGTCCGACCGTATATGTTTGACCACCGCCGCTTCTCGCTCCTTGTCGCATTTGCCCTTCTCGTCAACCCACAGACACCGGATCCGGACGAGGGTTTTCCTTCGTTGTCGAAGGAGTGATGGAAGAGTTGGCGTGGTTGGGGTGGCTTTGAACGAGGATTTAGCAGCGGAGGAGAGAGGAGAGAGGAGGCGACTCACCTGGGATGATAGCGGTGCGTTCCAGAGTTAGTCCTCGACTGGGACGGCCTCCCGTGCACGCTTTGGTACGGTACGGGCGATGCACTCGGCGTGCGGATGCTTTGAGGAAGCCCATTCGACGGCGCGCGCTGCAGCAAGCGCTTGAGATTATACTGAAGGAGCTTGGCAGGATCGGAGGTCGACGGGGGAGAAGGAGAGGGTAGGTGGTTGTAGGGGTTCGCGTGCCGTGTGGGATTGGCGGAGGACTGCATGGGCGAGGGTGCCATATACCCTGTGGCACTACGAGAAAATGGATGAGCTGAGCACTAGGGAGAGGCATGCATCACGCACCGGACGCCAAAGTCTTCGGACGTAGAAGCAGGCGGTATATCCATCTCGTCGAATTCGGCGTTCATCTCACTGCACTTGTGATCAACACCGGTGGGACCGACACACGTTAGAACACACCTTAAAAACCGCTCGTCCTCGGGAACCCGGGTCATGGAATCATGGCGTGTGAAGTAGTCATTGAGGTCGACACCTTGACCGACGAGGGAGTGGTAGGCCTGCAGCTCCTCCCAGGTGGTTCGTTCGTCGAAGTAGGGGTAGTCGTTGATGTCGGGGTGGCTGTTGTGGGATGAGTGCACTGGGTGGCAGGGAGGTCAAGACAGGGTGCTCACCCGTTTGTTGGCATCGTGTATTGTTGTGGTTGTTACTGAGAGAAGTCGTCAAGGGAAATATGGGATCCGAGGTGAAGTTCTGGGAGAGAGGGAGAACCCAGAACCCGCTTCTTATATACATTTTTGAACGAGCCACTCCAAAGTGGACGAACAATGAGTCGTGACGGTCCAGCGTGAATTGCGCCAGGGCCAGTGAGCCGCTTTGAATTCCGACCTGCCAAATTAGGATTTTTGAATGTGTTGATGGGCCGATGGCCCTGCGCTTTGATTTCGAAACGGTCTTGTCAAATGGCAAATGCACGAGGCAGCATTCATGGGAGTCCGCCACTGAACTGGATTGGCAGCCACAGAGCCAGAACGAAGACGAAGTGATTGCGCAATCCAGAACTTGCCAAACCAGAGATTTGCGACCGACAAATGATGACGCTTGCCAGGTATATTGGATCATGCATGATATGCAAATATCAGACACTCCAATCGCGCCATTCGGTGGCAGGCGGAATATGGCGCTCAATGCAAAGAGAAGGCACGCAATGCCTCGTTTTGGGCCTGAGATTTTCGAGCAGCTCTAGCCTCTGGGTGCGGAATACGAGCGGGGTCGAGAATGGCAAAGAAGACGGGAAGAAATGCCCTCAGCTGGAAGTCGGACAGCGTAGGCGTATCCATGAGATTTCTGGCATGCTTGACGTGTGCCACGGTCCGAGTTTCTGAGGCTCCAAGTTTCTCGCTAATAGATCGGGGTGCATAGAGGGGACCAGTGGGGATGACATTGCTGGAGATTGGCTGGAGATTCGAGAACCGCGAGTGGAATCTGGATCAAGGCGGCTGGCAGCTGCCTCGGCCTCGCTCGGGCGGAGTCGCGAAGTAGTCACGATGAGATTTGGATCACTCGATACACCAAGCCAGAGAAGAGTCGCCGCTTGGAACCATTCTGGTATATACTCCGCTTGGAAGGGAAGATGCTTGATGGGACCAAACAAGGCACGCTGAATCCCCCCCATCATGCGTTTTTTTCCGACATGCCCCCAGAAATCCTATGCCCCATTCTCTTACACTGAGATCCCTCAAACGATTCTCATATGTTCTTCTGCAGTGCGCCCGTTATCTCGTCTCCACGGCCTTTTTTTTTCACCTTTCAAAGGTTTCTCGTACATTGCACGACACAATCGCTGGCTGCTCTCAGCTACAGTACGAATTCGAGCTCTGGAAATCGTTCAGTTCTCGCGTTTTCAAACGGACCAAATGTCCACACCCTCGCATTACAGGAAAATCCCCCTCGTCGTTTCAAGAAGAAACTTCACATCAATCCCGGCACACAGGTGCGCTTGACGATAGACCCCACCCATGATTTGTTGGCCATTGTCTCGATCGAAATGATTCAGGAACAACCGGGCCTGTTGTTCCACCAAGACAGGGGCACTTCGATTCATATAAACACTCCGACGTCCAGGACGCTCCTAAAAGGACCCTTGTCTTCCTACCACACACTCTTTTGTCTGCTCTCTCAGTATGCGTGCCTTCATCCATGACGCCCTGCCCCGTATCCCCCGCCGGGCCATCTACGCCCTACTCCTCGTCACTCTCGCTGTCCTCAGTCTCAGCCGCTCGGCGTTTTATACGGACCCCCAGACTCTCGCCACCAGCCTCACTCTCACAGTCCAGCAGCCGGACGAATCTGTGCTTATATTTGAGCCGAGTCCTCCGCCTCCACCACCGCCTCCACCGCCGCCCAAGAAGCGTGTATATCTTCGAGCGGGCAGTATAGGGCGCGAGGGGTTAGGCGTACGTCCCTATCTTCAGGAAGGCTCGCTCATTGATGATCGCAGTCTGTCCTCCAACACTTCAAACACAGTATCGTCCTCGCCCGCGCCCTCGACAGCACCCTCGTATTGTCCGAAAGCCGAAACTGGGATTACTCCACCTCGGAGATATTTAACGAGCAGCTCAACCCCGAGGACTACACCGTCGACGTACGCAAGGCATGCCGGATCCAAGACCACATCATTCTCCCTGAGCGGAGCGATTTCGTCCGCGGACTTTGTAGGGGAGACCGCGAGACTGAAGAAAAGATGACGCGCATCGCGGCACTTATGGAAAATTGCACGAGTATCCTCGATCTGGAAGACATTTATGAACACAGTGAGCTTTCTCTCTCTTCTCATCCTATCTCGCCTCACAGCCTCGAACTCGAGAGGAGCAACGATTTGGCGAAGTAACCGAAGACCTCAACGGCTGCGTCATGGACTGGGTACGCGAGCGACTCGCTCCAACCCCGCTCACCCTCCCCGCTCTCACCTTCCCAATCACTCGTCCCATCCGCGTCGGTATCCACGTCCGTTGGTCCGACACCGCATACAAAATGCCCCCGGGCGAATTCTACTTCTCCATGTCCATGCCCAACATGCGGCGCATACTCGCTGACATCCAGCGCGACCTCGGGCCTGTCGAATTGACAATTGCGATGCGCGAGGCAGACGAGACTGTCCTGACTCCACTCAAGGAGGACGGATATACGTATACGTTGTTGGATAGTCGGGATTGGGTGGGGGATATTAAGGAGTTGAGTCGGTGTGATGTGTTGCTTGTGGGTGAGTCGTCGTTTGCGGTGCTCGCGCATATGGTGGCGCCGCCTGGGTTGACGATCGTCGAGTTGACGTGGTTCAATCAGTGAGTTTGCTTTGCGCATTATTCATGGCACGCAGCTGATGAAGGGATTGCAGCCAGAAATATTCGAATTCGTCTGGATTCGGGAGGAATGTGCTGTATTATTCGGATTATTCGACGACCGAGTTGAGGAAGGGGTTGGGCTTGCCGCCGGCCGAGGTCGAAGCGGTGGGCGCCGAGGAGGGTTCGTTGCGCTGATTTGTCTGATTTCCTTGGGGTTTGGTATTTACACTCATTTGACTTTTGAACACTCATTTTATGCTATGATTTTGTCCGGCCAGGCAAAGATAGTTGCGTCGTGCATGATTCATGAATGAGCACAATTGTCGAGAGTCGTCGGTCCCTGTGAAGGAAGTGAAATCCCGGTTCGATTCCGGGCGGGGGCACTGAACTCTCCCCGCTTGTCACTTTTTGCTGCTGTTTCCCTTACAGTCAAAAGTCAAAGGCTTGAAGCTACATGAGGTGATGTATGTTATCGACGGCCTTGTGGCCTTCACCAGTCACTACGCTTGACTCCAGCAGCCAATGCGCTGATACATTCGGAACGAGAACTCCCGTGTTTACATCTGAAGACTGAATCTACTATATCCTGCCGACAATCGTTCTGCGTCGTGGCACATGGCAACTACACTGAAGGCACTGGAGAGAGATCGGTGCTCGTCTCTCCTGTCCTTTCATCGCGCGTGACACTGTCATCTCCTTGGTTCGACCCCATGTGCGAAACTGTGCGTTTGTGGTATCTTTTTTCTTCAAAGGACGGCGACAAGGTTCCTGGTTCGCGAGCAGATCATCAAGGAGTGGTTGGACGTGCCTTGCCAGCTGATCGAGGTGCTGCGTCCCCGAAGGAAAAACGTGCCGGGATGATTAAGTCCATGGCTGGAATCGAGCAAAGCTCGTATATGATTTCAAATTCCTTCCGATCGTGGTGTTCGCAATTGTGCACCAAGTAATTAGGCGCTGCTGTATCACCGGATAAAAGGACATATATTACTCTCCAAGGACAGTGTTGATATTCCGCGGCCTGGAGTTGGATGGCAGTCCACCCAGAAAAAACTCAAAGCGGAAGTCGTAACGTTCAAGACTGGAATTGAACCAACGGCGGCTCTCCGGAGTGGTATCCGAAGTAGTTGAACAGCAGGGAGTCCTCAACATCACTGCCTTCGAAGGAAAAGGACCAAACCATCTTTGCAACCATGGCCACGGACGGATCGAACCGCCTCTATCACCGATGACTCGAGTTTACAATATCTAACCATTCATATTTGGGAGGTGAATTTACTTCGCGTGGAATCAATAGTACGCTGTGGAATACACGCTTGCAACATGAATACCGAGACTAAGCGCACTTGAAAGCAGTCGAGTCCGCCCTCGCCATACTCTCCGAGCTCTGGAAACAATTATCCGGGGGCGCTTCTTGGAGCGCACTGCGTATCAAGATGTAAGAAAGAAAGAATCGGACACTCGAGCTGGAACACGCACTTGTACCAATAGATCGAACACCCGCACTGAGCGTTGGTCGGAACCGCCACCTGGGTGTCTCCGGGGACGTAAGTGATGTTCTCCCTCATCATGTTGTAGCACACGCCCGCGTGCGGGACTTTGAACGACTCTTGTATTGGTTTTAAAACGAAACTGTATGGCAGGTATAGTGTAGCAAAACCCTTTTTCGACGCAACCCCCGTTTTCAGGGAGAAAAATACTCAGCATAACACATTTTTGATGCAAAAAAGCACAACCTGCTTCATCCAACAAGTATTATGACACATGTTGAAAACCGGACAAAAAGTACCACAACCACTGAAGTGCATCAACACAGCCGGTGTATTTGCAGCAACAGTTGCGCGCAAAAATGACACAACCCACAGTTGTTGCAGAAACGGCACAACCTGATTTCACCGAAATGACACAATCTCCTGTCTCCGGTTGCAAAAATGACACAGGTTCAAAATGCTTCAAATAAATGACACATGTTGGACTAGGGATCGGCACCGTACCGTACATACGGCAGTACGGTACGGTACGGTCCGGTACGGCCGTACCCGTACTGGCTCTCGAGGCAAGAAATACGGTACGGTGAGTCGCCGTACCGTACCCGTACTGAGCCGTACTGGCATGCCGAAGACCGGCAGCTCTCCGTTACCATCTAAACCGCGTGGAACGTTGACCGGTGACATCCTGAAACATGCCGGTAGGCCTTTTACGCCCTCCCGCGCTGTTTTGGGTCGCCACGAGCGCTGCCGACGTCTCGGCTACCGGGCCGAGTACGGTACGGCCGTACCCGTACTGCCTCCTCGAGCTCCCCAATACGGTACGGTTACGGTCCGGAAGGCGCCGTACTTCGCCGTAAAAGTACGGTCGTACCGTATACGGTACGGTGCCGATCCCTATGTTGGACACCAGGTAAGTATACCAAAACAGTGTATTTGAGGCATCATGACTGGGATGTGGCACCCGCCGCGATCAAGTCACCAGCCGAGAATCAAAGACCGGAAACTCGGAACAGCAATCATGATTGATCGCTATCCTGATCAATTTCTCAATGACCATTCATTTTAATGCAGATTTTTAATGCAGATACATCTACGTTTCTCATTAATACAATGTACGAGCCATTTGGAATCTGCCATGCCGTCTGTGTCATCAGTGTGAGTCCGGGGATGATCTGGTGCCTAATTGTTCAATGTTGAATGACAATGTTGATCATATTGGTGGTGATTCGTTGAGTGATGTATCGACATTACATGGCCGGCACGATACGGCATCAATCCATATTGCCAATGCCGCCTCTGTCACCGACTCACGGCTCGTCCAACGGGCACCTGGAATTTGATCATGGGTTGTGTTGCTTCTTGACATGCCAGGTATACCTGCTGCAAAACTGTGTCAAACTACAGGGTTGTGCTGTTTTCTGAACACGAGGTGAGGTTGTGTCGTTGCATGTTTCAAGGTTGTGTCATTTTCCAATGGCACTGACACCTGTGTCATTCTATGGGCGATATATTGTGCAAAAATTAGCAAGATTTTACAGGTTTTTTGCAGGCAACTTACCTCTCGTTTGCGAGGTTGGCTTGCATCTTTCGGTGAGCTTGCATCTCAAATTGGTCGCATGTTGCCCATGGCTCGCATGCCCGCCGGGGCTATCAGTATCTTCTAATTTGATCGGGATCAGGACGGCCCCTCGGCGCCGCCCCACGAAAGGGTGAACATTGGATTGGACCGCCGAATTGAAATCGGATGCCTCTGGCACGCCTCCCCGGTATGCTATATGGTTAGCTTGGACTCCACAGAACTGTGAAGATTGCTTGTGTGGTCCAAATTCTTATCTGTACCCCATTATGAACGCCATACAACCGGGAGAGTTGGAAGGGAGTCGGAAACATAGCCTACAGCATGTGGAATACCCTTATGTGTGTGTTTGAACCTTGAGAGTATGCCCCGAGGAATTTTAGTGCTCAAAGATGAGTGAAATGATCACCAATTTCCTTTTGTGGAATTGGGCAAGGAAAGATCATCAATATGGCGCTCCGTTTGGAAAAAAATTCATCTCACACATATTCGTGCCATATCATATATATGTTGGGTGTGCGCATATTTCCAGAGAAGCATCTCAGAATTCTGGCTAGCAAATCACTGCATATCTCATATATGTTCGGAGGTGCATCTAATATATATTACTTGGGCCGGACGAGCAACCTGTAACCATCTGCCGAAGTCGAGATCAGCGATGAGCGGGCTGCCCCGCCGGTCGTCGCCGCGGATACCGCTCAGACGGCGGTATTGCCTCGGTCATTCCCTGAACTCCGAAACTTTTCTGCCGCCATCATCATTTTGCCACTCTTGTGCCACTGATTCGGCAAGTTGCCGAGTGACCCAGCGATCAGATCGCGATGGCCAAGCCGCTGACCGCTGTTACTGCGGCCCTCCTCATCCACCGCCGACTTCTGAATATCTTTGCCGTGAACACCAGCAGGAGGTTTCCCGAAGGCTCAACGAAGGCTGCAGTTTTTTTCTTTTTTTTTCGCGGGCTTTAGGAAAATTGAAACAACCGACGCGACGCCGCCCTGGAGCGGCATCCCGACAAAACGTCCGGCAGGCCATCCCGCTCGTCGTTAGTGCAAATATGGTCATACATATGGATTCCTTGAGTGGATTGTCGGACACAAATATGAGAGCCGGCATCTCAGAAATATGGGAGTGGCACATATAAGAGAGATGATTTATTTTCCAAACGGAGCGCCATATCATCAATGTTCAAATCACTCCCATCAAACCTCAGAAATTTCTCCACCACCAACTCCATCTATGCATCCAATTGAACATGAAATCATCTGATACTGGGTTGCAAACCTGCTCACCACATATGTAACCCATGCTCACAGTTGTAAGCCTTTATGCACTCAACATGTCAGTTGCAACCAAAAACCAGGCAACCAAGTGAGATGCACGCGCCCTGATTTTTTTGCACAGTATATGTGCCATATCATTCATATGGGCGATATAGTGTGCAAAAAGTATTTTCAACAACTTCACGCCTCTTTTAATTTACAACTTCAATTTTTTGGAATACAACTTCAACTTCGTCAGATACAACTTCTCATGCGGACAGCTACAACTTGGAATTTGCGGAATACAACTTTGCAATGGTATTTCCGCAACTCTAGTCAAGGCTCAACTTGACCCACTTGTAACCTTCCAGTTCCGCCACCGGAGAGCCGGAGAGCCGGAGAGTGGGTCAAGCAGAGGGAGGCGTCTGTGACAGTGGCAGACCGGTCTTCGGTGCCACAAACAGATCCAGAGCAGTGAGGTTTGCAGAGCACGCAATCAAAGCTACAGTAAGTATGGAAGGATACGTGTAGCAAAATTATCTGTGGCACCACGGAAGGACTCTCACTGAAAAAAAAGCACCACCTAGCTATGAAGGCCCTTGGTGGACAAAAGGTGTTTTCTTGTTGCCAGCACCATCATTTCCGTGACATCTTCGAAGATCTTGCAAGATTTGGCAAGATTTTCCAGTTTGTTCAAGATCTTGGAAGATATTGGATGATTGTCAACTTTCCCTGGCATTATTTTACCATCATCTTGCAAGATCTTGTGAATTTTCTCCCCCCAGGACCTTGAAAGTTTGTGCAAGTTCCACTGACTCATTTTGACTCCACTGATTTGCAGCGAATGTTCAAAGATTTTGAAGGATTGAAAGTCAAAATATGGCCCATTGAGTCTAATAGGGATGCAAGATCTCACCAGAGTTGGTGGTGCCGTGGTGGCCGAGCTCAAGCCGCATACTGCGATCAATCATTTATGTTGAAGGGCGCAAAAGTGTGATCTATCAGTTTCCTGGCGGTTCGGCTGCCAACGGATCAACAGCCTGAGTGGGGGGCAATCAGAAAATCAGTGATTGGCATGTGGGATTTACTGCGACACTTGCCGCCTTTAACCTTCCAAGATCTTGTGACACACCACAGAATTTTTGATTCCAGTGTCAATTTTTTATCTGTTTCCACTTGTTGTCTGACTCACAAGATCTTGCATCCTTGCAGTGCAGAAAATATCACTTGAACCCTGCTTGAAATACCACATCGTGCAAAAACTAGCAAGATATCAATGGATGTTGCAAGAACTTGATTCAACTTTCAAAATGAGCCAAATCTTTCAAGATCTTGAGACTTTTGTTGAGATTTGAAGAAAGAACCACACATGCCTGCACAATTCCAGGTTTTGTCCACCAAGGACCCTCAAACCTAGCTGAATGACGAGAAAAAAGCACTGCTCAAAGCAGTGCCCACCACTTGAGATTTGAAGCCACTTGGAAGCCGCCTCCTACCGACGGACACTGATGTGATGCCGCTGCTGAATGATACCAAGATCAACGGCAGAAAACTCCATCAGCCAGGTGGCTGGTCAGTGATGGCCATGGTACTTGAGTGTTTCGTTGCGCAGGTTCGTCATTACCACTGATCGGCACTCTCCCGGCCCTCAATGTTGAATTTCAGCAAGTGACTGTGGTCCAACATAGATATCCTTTGATCAAATTGTATCGGTAGCAGCAGAGCATCAGGAATTGAACGAACCCTGCCATTTGTGGATTCCGGCCATGTACCAGCCGAGACAGTGCCACAACTTTGCCGGCTGGGGGAAATCATCAATGATTGATGTCCAGGCATGTGCCACGGCATCTCTCATATTTGAACTCCGGAGGTTGCGCCTTTTTTTCCCCAAACACCCAGTGGTGCATTTTTTGTGTCAAAGGTGGTGTCATTTTCTTGATTCACAGAATAATTTTGCTACCTGTATCCTGCCATAGAGTCGGGTTGGGAGATCAGTGTTAGAGTAATGGTCCCCAGGGATTTCACCGAAATAAGGATTGGAGGTCAGTATTATCATCAGAGAGCTAAAAACCTTTGAGCTCCACCTGGAAGCCCACACAAAATCCAGATCCTGTTTGACCATTATGTTCACTCTGGAGACTGCCCTAGAGCAGAAGAGGTATGCCTCAATTCCACTGGGATGCTGTTTCAATAACATATCCGGAACAGGAAAACAGGCTTACTTATGGCAGGATACAGGTAGCAAAATTATTCTGTGAATCAGGAAAATGACACCACCTTTGACACAAAAAATGCACCACTTTGGGCTTTTGGAAAAAAGACGCAACCTTCGGAATTGAGAAAGTTGAGGGAAATCACAGATGCCGTGGCACTGGCACATGCCGGGACATCAATCATTGATGATTTCCACCAGACGGCAATGGCTCGGCTGCTGCATTGCTGGAATGATGAATCCACCAAGACCATAGATGGCAACCCTCGGCAGCCTGAGGGTTCATTCAATTCCTGATGCTCTGCTGCTACCGAGAACCCTACTGTCTGATTGCTCAAAGTTTATCTATCTGGAACTCAGTCCCTTGTTGCGATTCAACATCAGGTTGAATGTGTCAACATTGAATGCTGGCAGAGTGCCGATCAGTGGTACTTAATGATGAAGCTGCCCGATGAAATACTTACCATGGCCATCAGCCATCTGGCTGATGGAGCAGTTTGCCGTTGATTTTGTTATCACTCGGCAGCAGCATCACATCAGTCTGCATCGGCCAGACAAGCTGACGGTGGTGGTTTCCAATTGGCTTCAAATCTCAAGTGGTGGCACTTGTTTTCCAAGTGGTGCTTTTTTCTCGTGATTCAGCTAGGTGGTGCTTTTTTTCTGTGTGAGTCCTTCAGTGGTGTTGCAAATAATTTTGCTACACATATCCTTCCATAGTTTTGCTACAGTATACCTGCCATAAAACTGCACTAGGTGTACAAAAATGCGCAACTCCGATTACTCCTTCTTTTTCTTGTCTTCTTCAAAGCCGTCTTCAACTCCTGAACGTGACCACCTCGCAAACCATACGACCGCAAATCGCGCCCGCATGCAGCCGCAACATTGACGGTTGTTTCAAATCCTTTAGCAATGAGCGTCAAACAAATGAATTCGTCCTAGTCGTAAATCTCGCAGAACGACTTGATGTCCATGGATGGCAACAGGGCCGTTTCCTCGGGAGATAGAAGTGGCTGAGTGGCTCGGACGGATTCGCGCAGTGGGTTCTGAGTGGTTCTACTACCTGGATTCAAAAGTGAGTTCGGATGTGGCTAGTTTTCTTTCCATTTGATGGCGTACCGGAAACTGGCGGACGCCGAATTGGTATGGTTATCAGTAGCTTGTAGAAGAATGCCTTGGGGATGTGCATGAATCAGCTGATGGGGAGCACAGTCCTCGGGTTGAGGGGTACTTATAAGTTCCGAATACAAAAGGGGTTGAAGTTCTTGTTGGTCAGAGTCGTCGCCGTTTGTACAAAACCTCTTGTTCAGAACAACAGAACAATAGTCCAGCGTTAGCTAGCTCACCACCCTTGGATTTTCCTTGTATAATCACAATTGTCATTGTACTTGATACGCCGAACGTTCAACTATGGATCCACCATCGGAGCACCTACTGAATGTCCTGTACCTGCAGGCCATACATCCTCAAGATATCTGGTCAACCCGCCACAGACTCAACAAACTCCCTCAATGCCCTCTTCACCTCCGCAACATGCCCCACCTTGAACCCAACACTCATCAAATCATCATCCTTCAACCCATACAACGCCGCCGACATCTTGAACCCTTGCTCTCTCAAATGTTCGAGGATGTCCTCATCTAGATCATATGTGTGGCAGAATTCCACCAGCGGTAGGTTCGGCAGTCCCTTGCCGCCGGAGGCAGAGGCAGAGGCAGGGAGGAGCCGACCTCCGAATTGGGTTGCTTGCCCCATTCCGCCGAATCCGCCTTTGTTGGGCCCGAATCCGCCTTCGCCCCCAGTCCCACCTGAACAGAGATGATTCAGGCGGGAGTGGTACTGTATACTATTATGCACGCACCGGAAATTCGCTTGAACTGATTGACGTCTTCGATCGGCACTCGTGTTCCCTCGCCAAAACCGCCTTCCCCGCCAGTATCGTCGCTCGCACCACCTTTACCTCCCGTGCCACCTAGGCGAAGTTGAAGTTCATGTAAAGATATGAATGGCAGGGCTCACCGAAGAGCTCCGGGCGCACATCCTCGATATTCCCCTCCCGTGCTAGTCTTCCTAGCTTCTCTTCTATCACCTTCAACGACTGTTGGACATCCTGCGTTTTCTCGAGCTGCGGGATTGTTCCATTCAGTGTTCAAGCGGATACGCTGCAAGCCAGCGCGTACAGTCAACTCGGAAATAAGACGCGCGAGGGTGTCGTTGTGCGCTGCCAGCGAACCAGCGGTATCCCTGCTGTTAAAGAATTGTTGAATCGTTCCTTGAGAACGTGCCGCGTTGAGATCGGCTGCAATGGATTCAAGTTCCCTGTGCGCAGCGGTAAGACGTAAATTGATGCTCGTGATGCGAGGTGAGATACGCACTGGCGAAAGACATTCTCCACAACGGATGCAGATTCAACTTCATGGGGACTAGATCTCTTCTCCCCAATGATGTGAAGCAACCGCCCGATCCTCGCAGCCAACTCGACCAACCCCTCGCGATTGGCTTGAGTTTCCTAAATCTTCCATGAGAATCCCGGGAATCCACGACACCCCACGAGGCGGAACGCGTATGTACGCACCTCGATCCGGTCAGCGACGTCCAAGAGCGGGTCGATGACGCTGTTGATAACACCGCCGAGTGGGATGTTGTTTGAGACCTTGCTTAGCGTCTGGAGAGTGAATTTCACGGCGTTGCGTCCGGTGTGAGTGCGGGATGCTGTATTTTCTTCATCCTGCTTGTTCTTGGTACCCCCGACCTCTGAATGGGAGATGCAACTGGAAGTCGACACTGGGTCGTTGTCCGGGGGAGAGGGCGAGTAGCTCGTGGGTCGTCGTCGTCGCAGGTGGAGAGACTGGGAGAGTCGTCGAATGAATTTACGAATTTTGGCGAGTGACAGGTGCATGGTGGCGGCGAGGAGTGGGCTGGCGAAGGAAGCAGGATGCAAGTACACAGGGTAGCGATGATTCTTATTAGTCACGCACGATGCAAAGAGGCTCTGTTCGGAGCGGCGTTTTGGGTGGCACGTACTTTTAACGTCGAAATCGTCGCATTCAGCGCTTTTCTGTTGATAGGATTGGACCAATGTAACTATACCTTGTCTACCCAGCGTCCGGTATTACATCAATTACCTCTGCCGCGGCATTAATCTGAATGTACGTACCAAGACGGTGTTTTTTCATCTCATGCCATTCATGAGAAACAACATGCTTACCGGCCTTGCGACGCGCTAGAGGTAGGCGAGGCTCGCACGGGATATGAGTGGCTCGATTGCTCCACAATGCAACAACGTTGCAAAGTCGGGCCGGAGAGACTATCTTGGTTGGCTCTCGGACCTTGGATAGTATCAACGCGTTTGCCTAAATGATGGTCAGCCTCCACGCCCCAGGACAGTAGGCGGCGTTTCTGTCAGCGTCGAGCGGTGAGAATAGAGGGATATTCAAGAGATTTGGCGGTCGGCAGTCGTCATAGAGAAGGGACCAAGAGAGCGTAAAATGCATGCGTTATTTGAGCAGTAGAAGATGCCTCGAGCAAGCGCCAAGTGTGAGGAGTGGCCATGGAGAATGTTGTAGACTCCGCAGCCGCCAGGGTTTGAGATCCCGAGAGTCGTGCGGGACATGTGGCAAATAGACCTGTCCGAGTCACCCGGCGGCGTCGTGAACGGAATCTTGCCCGACGGTGATGGTTTTAAGGTTTAAAAGGCGGAAAATTCCGTGTAGTGCAGGTTGCGTTGAGACTTTGGGAAAAGCAAACGCGGTGCTATGGTGTAAGCTCAAGCCCAAGGTCGTCGGAGCTTTCCTGACCGGCGCTGAGAGTCTTGGAGAAGGGTTTATGCCAGTAGGTATGTGCTGACTCCTGAGTTAGGAAAGGATAGGCGGGCTTGGGTGCACGACGAGCGGGGAGGGAAGATGATGGTCAAGAGCAAGCCATGCATCCAATGAGAATTGATTACCTAACGCCCCACTCTTTCTCCTGTCCGTCATGATCACGTCTCTCGACAGCGTTGCCCAACACGTCCAAAGCTCCCTCGTCGACGCTACAGCTCCCAAATACTGTGTGAAATACTACATCTACTTTGTGCACTCGCTGACTGGAATCCCCGCTTTCCCTGGGTCCCCGGAAGCGACTGATGACTGGCCACCGCCAGTCGACGCACGCAGCCCAAGTTCTTTCCAACGATGCTCGGACGCGTCAGTTGCACGCGTCGCTGAAGAGTATCCTGAACTTCTGACCTCTTTCATGGCGTTCATCCGCCACGAGCGGTCGCGGGAGGACATGATTGCTTTGGCGCGCAAAATGGAGACGTGTTCCTGTGACATGCGAGATGCCTACGTCGATGAAGCACACAACTGGCACTGGCTCAATCACACCGCGTCCCCCGGCGTGTTTCCCGACCCATACCATCCCCGCACTGACACCCTGGACTGCCTACTACGCGCTCTAGGCACAATTCTCGCTCTGCAAATCGAGGTTTTCTTCAAGATTCCCTGGGAGAACCGCATGGAAGGCCCTCACACCTCCTGGCCCCGATTCCCCCGGGACATCTTTGGCCCAAACTTCACAACCGCAGTCACCCAATGCTGCCGCTGGCTGGACGAATACCCGTCCTTCCAGCTTCTGAGCCTGATCGCCTCCTTCGCTCGACCCGAGGACGACGCTGTTCTCGGAACACTCCTCCACTCCGCCACCCTCCCTCGAAACATGGTCCAATTGCTCAACTTTGTATGCGACGCCCTGCCTTCCAAGCCCACACCCGTAAATCGCATGAGGTGGTACAAGGCCCCGACCGTCATTATGCAAAATTTCATCAGCTCGTTCGGCTACATAGCAGACGGCGTGTCCACGGCATACTTTTACGATGAGCAGGCAGAGCCTATGCTCGACGCCATGACGCGCGTCACGCGCGAGCTCCACGACCGTCTACCATCGGATGCCGAGGACGCAATCTGGCATCGGACCCTCCGGACGCATGCAGGGTACATCCACGAAAAGCTCGCGCTACCGTATGACACGGAGCGGTTCCACCTGAGTATCGTGCAGGGAAGTCAATCCGCGCGATTGAGCATAATTCATATACGGAACAAACGGCCGTTCGAGACTGCTTTAAACCTGCTGTACAGCAACGCCACGTTGATGCAGAGCAGTTGTTCGAATCCGGAATGTACGTTTGTCGGATCGGCGTCGGGACGATACCAACAATGCGGGAGATGCTCCCGGGTCATTTATTGTTCGCAGAGCTGTCAACAGCACGAGGTGAGTTATTCTTCAATTCCAGGCTTTTCTGTTGAAAAAAAGATCGAATGGATCCAGTGGAAACATCCGGTCAAACCGCACAAGGCCGTCTGCGCAACGATGAAACAACTCGGTGAAGTCGCTGGGTTTCCCATTGCCGCGCGGCGGAGTGCGGAGCATCCCAGAATGAGGGATGCGTTGTTCAAAACTGCGTGTATGCAACAAACGGGATTGGATGCAGCTTCTCTCGTGGATATGAATTCAGTGTTGATGAGGGATAATAGGATTGTGAAGATCTTGCAGCGAGGTAAGTGTTTTTTGAAGAAGGCTTTGTTGTGAGCTGACTCCTCGTACATAGATTTTAGCCTGCATTACGAGTATAGGCTTTCTTGAATTGGGCTGAGATATTTTCTGTTCCGGGTCGGTCGGTAGGATATATTTTTCCAGTCACGCCGCGACTAAGTAGGACGCAAGTAGGAAGCAAAATGTTAAAACCGCCTCCTTTTCCTCTAAGCCCTCACATGGATTCGAACCATTACTCTTTCAACCGGTCACGGTGCGATGAGCAATAGAGTTGTAACTCGTCAGAACACAATTCATTGTCTAGGCTCGAATCCAGCCTGTCTATTAAGACTATGAACAAGCGTCGATAGACACGGCTTTCATACACAGACTGGTTCCGGTCTATTCACTGCCGATTTGTTGCCAACAGTGGCAAAATTGACTGAAGTTCCGCAGTCGCGACAATGCCTCACTCATCATTGGAACCATTCATGAATTCAAAAAGAGCCCGGGGGTTCGGACAGGGCTGTGTCAGCGTCCTGCTCTTGGTCATCGGCGGTGTGAGGAGGACAGGTCGCCTGACAGTCAGCATCCGATTGCGCATGTGCGTGCCAGACGGGCGAGTCGACAGGGGGAAAGCGATGGCAGACGCACGGAGGGCGAGGTCGAGAGATGGGATGGTGAGAGGGGAATGGCATTGACAAGGGGTGAGGGTATGCCGTGACTGGGTTCGTCGTTATTGGGAAGTCTGCCTAGGCATAATAAGTACTGGACAAGATGAGTTGTGGATCATATGTACGCACACTTGAATTCGATATTCTGGCGACATCCGTACCCACGTCGCTCGTCGACGTAGACCGCGAAAGAGGGACGAAAAGCTCTGGGTAGAACGCGGTCTGTCCGCCAACGGGATGCCGCAGGGTCATATGTCTGCTCCCCGATGACTCCGATGAGCATCTCTGGATTTAGCGGAAAGAAATGAGCACGCACCGTAGCCCATCATCGTACAAACCCCCTGCGGCTCCGCAACGTGCTTTTGATGTAGTAACGCCGCGCCTTCGGAGGGGACGTCAGCCGCTTCGGGGTATTGAACCACAAAGACGTGTACTTTGCGGATCCGACACTTGCGGAATCGACCTAAAAAACGCCTGGTCAGGTAGAGCGGCGGGGAGGGCAAGTGGACCACGTACTGCCGACGGTGACACTAACGCTCTTGTCGGTGGCGTCAAAGACGGTGGTATTGACATTCGAGGAGAGGTAGCGGCCTTGGAAATGCGAGGCAAAGTTGCGGTGACTGCAGCACCGCGGTGAGAGCCATGCGAAGGTCGGGGCACGATGCGTTCATGGCGAGAGTATTTTCATACTTGTGCAGCTCGTGGCTACGGGGACGATGAGAGGAGGACAGAGAAGAGAAGATGAGATGAGAAGAACGCACTTGCCGATGGCGAGCACATCGTAGGGCATTTGCTTGAATAATTCATTCGTGTGAGACGAGGATGCGGGGAAGGGCGTAACGCACGTCATGTGCATGAGCATCGGAGCCGAAGTATGCGACATTAACCGTCGTGCAAGTCACCTGCGCGGACCAGAATCGGCAAAAGAAAGGGATGAAGACAAGGTCAGACGCACCCGAATCTGCCAACAGCAAATCCACATTCTTGTCCTGTTGCCTATCCGTATCAGCGCGCGCTGCGAGTCAAATCGCAGAGCATCCAGCCACTGACCACCGCCAACTCGCTCATATGATGCACAAAAGATGCATAGTCGCCCCATGTCCCACTGGCAGTGATTCAGCAAACGGGTTCTCCTATTACACATTAGACGCACATGTAGTTTGGCTCAACACCACTGTAGCAGGGAGTTGTGCCAGCCTTGTCGAGGCAGACATTAGATACAGTCTGACATCGGGTAGATTGGCGCCGCCTCCGCACTTCCTTGCTGCTGCTTCCTTCTTGCCGTCCAGGTCGTACGTCTCCACCACGAGCTCTTAATTCCCCGCAAGGTTGCTGGTAGACACGCAGCACGCACCGCCCATGCGTATCCGTCGTAGACGCGCATGCTTCAAGTTCTCTAGTGCGTTTCAAGTTATTGAAAAGAGTGAAGTGGACCGCGTTGGGTGAGATCAAGCATAGGGCATGGTGGTGGTCGGGAAGAGGAGGTTTGTTGTTGGGCCAAACAAAGTCTCTTGCCTCCTGCCATCATGATCATCTGCGAAGAATTTCCGAACCCGGCTCATGAACTCCGCGTCATACTGCATCGTACTATCTATCGACTCGTCAATCGCGCGGCTGATGGGCTACATATGGAATCAAAAAAAGGACCTCCTCAACTTCTCGCTGACGGATGGTGTCGAACGATGTGCGGTCGAAATTAAAATGTACGCGTTGGATTCCTCGTTTCGGTTCTGGAAGCTTTGTTCAATGGCAACTTCGTCGCACCCTGGATACGGTAACCGTCTGTCGTCGCCTCCTGACAGGCTACAGCTGCCGGCAGTGGACTACACTGGAAATATATTCGGTTCACTCTCGAATCTCGAACGAAGATCTGCAGCGCAACCCATAGCCTCTCCAGACGATACAAGCTCTGAATGAACAGCTGATATAGTGAATGTGTTCGAGTCTCCACCAATTTATTAACTCTGACTTGCGAAATTGCCTTTCATTTGGGCGACCTCGCACAGCGCCGGATGCATTGAGATCCGAATAGCGCCGAAATTAAAAGAGATCTGATCGGAGTAGTACCAATCGACTCAACACTGCGACAGATGGTGATTTACACACAACAGCTTCAATTTACCATATAACCAGCACGCCCTTGGCTCGGACCCAATCTCTCTCCTGCACGATCATACCCCGATGAACTTCCAATTCTCCTTCGGCCCCAACCGCTCTTACTTCTGCAGCGTGGGATCCGTGTACGCTTGGAGCAACAACATCCCAGCCCCGCTCGCCCGACTCCTCAGCGATCCGACCCACCCTCAAGCGGTCGACACGCCTTACGATCTGGGCTTCGCCATGGAACCAGGGCTGTATGCATTATGCTGGAAGTCGAAGCGCGGGCAGGATTGGTGGGAGGGTAAGGGCACACATATTCCTCGACTGCTACATTATTGACACTGGACCAAGACAGCTGCCTCGGCCCTTCGTACAGCCGCCTCGCACGCTTCATCAAAAATGCTGCCTCCCGCGGAGTACATACAACGCACACAGTCTTCGGCCCCTCCTGCTCGTTCTTCTCCATCTCTCCCTCTGGGTACTCCTGGCAAAATATCCCCGCCGCCCTGGAAGAAGATATTCACCACAGCGTGAAGGTGCGTAGGCCAACGACGGTGGCTCTGGGCGTGGGCGGGGCGTACGTTGTTCTGTATCACGATGGGACGGTCGCGTTTGATTTGAGGGGGCAGTATCCGCTCGTGGAGGCGATGATAAAGGATGTGGATACGGCGGCCATGAAGAGGGGTGTCATGGTGCGTACTCTCGTTCGATGGGTTCAACTGCTATCAACTAACTCCTTTGCCTGGTGTAGTACCTCGCACTAAACCCTTTCGTGGCAGGGGAGTATTACGCTGTGTACGGTGATGGCTCTGCCGTGTGGAAGTTCCCTACAGCTTGGAGTGCCGATGTCACGACTGTGAGCAGGCAGATACGTATACTCGTCGGGGAGGAACCTGAACCCCCGGATTACCTGGTGCGTACCCTATCCGATCTATTTTCAGAAGACGAGCTTATGAGCTCGTTTCAACAGGAGCTCCCCAAAAGCATACACGGTATTTGTTGCTCCTGCGGCATTCATTTGAGTTTCTGACTGAAATATGGACCTCAATCGATGGGTTTAAAGCCAAGCTATCTACTGGCATCGCCATTTCAAAACTGCCCTTACTGTCTCGGTTGACTTCTATGTTGGAGAGTATTCCACAGGTCAACTCGGAAAGCCCTGAACTGGAAGACACTGATGGAACCTTCACATTCATATCCCCCCATCTGGATCAAGAACACGAACCGGAGCAAGTCATTCCACCCGAGCATCTTGAGCCTCCATTGATGTATTCTGCTGCAAAGTATTCCACGGGTCGACTCGCAAAGCCCTGAACTGGAAGACACTGAGGGAACCTTCACAATCATATCCCCCTATCTGGATCAAGAACACGAACCGGAGCAAGTCATTCTACCCGAGCATCCTGAGTCTTCATTGATGTATTCTGTTTCATCACAGACCCGACATGGATTGCACCTCCTTCACAACCGAAGACCAGTGTTTCGTCAAGTCCAACAGTGCCCAGGCTACATTTCTGGTATCCGCCCACGAACCTGCAGACGCCGCAGAGTGGATCGAACATAATTGGGATGGCTCTGTCCTCGCCTCGATTCGTGGGAGTGGGTGCTACGGGCCCTTGGCATGTATGCTTTCCCCGCAAGAACCAGCGTTAGCACTCTTCGGATGGAATGATCCTCGCATTACTGCTATGGCCCAGGAACTCGCCGAGGTTTCAGGATTTCCTGTTATGATTCGGCCGCCTAGCGACAATCCTGCCTTGAGCGCTCTGTACGTGAATTCAATCGTGTATCCTCTGACCCAAGCTTGACATTACACAGCATTCAACATGCGAATGGTAGTGATGAGGGAAGTCCGGCCCCTCTGGGAGTCGATAACGGTAGTTCAAATTCAAACAATGTCAGTGGAGATGGAGATGGGAGAGATGCCAGTGTCGGCGCCGGGGACAATGCGGGTCCCAATAACAGTCGTTCAGACTCAAGCGATGCCAGTGGAGAGGCTAATGGAGGGGGAGATGGTGGAGATGGCAGTGGCGAACCGTCTGTGATGGACGAGCGGCCTCCTCCACTCCACCGAACAAGTCTCAAACTTCGCATCAAACTCGCCCATGGCGTGTACAATGTCGCCGTCGTCTACGCGTACAAGGTACGCGGGATGATTTATCTCATTGTCTCCCATGCGGCCATGCCTAATGTCTATTGTGACAGTTCATAGTCGACGGTGACCCTGAAACCCCGATAGACCACAAGGATTTGTCGAAACCATTGTCAAGACCAGAACTCATTTCTCTTGTGGATTTCAAAATAGAGGCACGACCACGCGAAGCCCAAGTGGATCGCTCCTATGCCTCTATCGGCTTCGTCGCCCATCGAGGGCAGTCGTTTGCTGACCGCCAATTGTGAGCCCGCGCATATATTCTTGTATCATTTTAATTATCTCAACATGTTTAGTCTACCCCGTGGGTTCGAACAGCCCGAGAAGACCTATACCTACGGAATATATCATGGGACTCAATGGGGACTCAAAGCCGCTGCCGGATTTTCCCAAGGAAGTCCCCTTGGAACTGTAGGCCTCTCTTATGACGAGAACAACAATACCACAACGCAAGCTGCGGATAACAAAGTCTGTGCTTTGGTTTATATGACGGTGTATCACTGAAATGTGTATATTCAGGCCATGCCCAAGTGTCTTGTCAAGTGGGAGGAAGGAGAAGAGTGGGGTGACGAAGAAGACGCGGACGAATCTTACTCTTCTTACAACATCTCGTTTCAACCACGGGAAGTGTGCTTCAGCTCCACCCGCAACTCGGAGCCCCTCCCTTTGGAAGTGAAAGTCGGTATGGGGGTCAATTTCCGCTCAGCGGTACGCGGCGAATAAATTGCAATGATATTCTGTGTGTGAGCTGACTCGCCTTCAAGCCTTCGGGTCAACCACCACTTCCTCCAGTATCCTTCGTCAACCGCAACCAAGTATTGATGTGGATATCCGATCCATCGTCCAAAGCACAGATACGTGGTATCCTGGTGCTCATTAGTGTCGGTCTCCCTCTTCCTTTAATCCCACCTTACTTCTTCCAAACAATCACAGAGCTACTTGGACGACGTCCACACGACGGAAAAACTTCAAATCTTTGAACAGAAAGAAGTCGAGTTTGATGTAACCCCCCAGGCATCCAGCGGTGGGCCCTATGCTCACTTCCACGTGGAGAATTTGGGCTGATATAATTCAAGCTCAATCAAAGCCCGGAACCATATCCCTATCTGTGGCCCAGGTGAATAAAGCGGACGAAAATCAGCTCGTGCAAGCAGCTGCATCACCTGCGAAGAAATTCAACGCAATCCTCCGCAAGTTCGTGGGACCATCCGAACAACCTTGCACCGGCCCCCCCAAAATTGTGTCGCCTCATGAATATCTCGCTCGTGGCTGGGATTTCAATAACAATAAGTGGAGGAAGGTTCTCTGGCCCGCGCTCGACAAAGATTTCCGAGTGGCCGCACTTGAGGAATCGGCGCCTAGTTTTGAAATAGAAGACAGTGGACAGAGTTGACAGGACGTTACCTGTTTTTTTGACAGAGATGCATATGTAGATAGACAACCTACTATTAACTAATGATTATGACGAATTAACGGCTCGCCCAATCTTACAGTCCGTCAAAGTATTCGGAGTGGAATTCAGTAATCGCAAATCGCAGCGCCTTGGCCCTCGCATCACATCGTGCGTGGAGGAGGGCCACTGGGTCGACCCTGTACAAAAGAGTAGATTCAACATTCTCACACTGGCTACTTATCTTGACCCAGGCCGACTTTTTGTGTGTTTTTGCAATTGGCTGTTCAGAACAGAACCCTTGTCTGAATCTTTCGACACAGATGGTTTTGCCTCGGCCACAGGAAAGCGACAAGTCGATGCATCCAGATACACCCGTTTGATCCTCGGATCGTCGAATCCTTTCTTTTTCGCACACCTCACTGCCCGCGAAGCAAATATTCCGAAGCTCCTCAGATTACATCGGCGTATAAAACAAGTAAGTTACTGGGACCTGCACCCGCAGCTACAACCTCTCATACGGTGCAACCTGTCTAACACACCTCGGCTGCGGCCTCTTCCAGCTAAACTCGGGATCATCCTCCGAATCATCCAAGCGCCGAAAGAAGTAAGGCCATGTCGGGAGGTAGCACATTTCCTACAGTGCGAGCGTTTAGTCAGTCATATCGAACTAAGAGCCTGGCCACACGTACCTCAGGGCCACACGCAGGCAAACACTTGACCCACACGCTCCAATCGAGCCACGTTACGAGAGCGTCCGCGTCTCTTTTCCATTGGCGGAGAATCACGCCGGGGTCGAGTGCCACGGGGGACTCGGACGGAATGAGCATATCAAGCCCCGCGCGCACACCACGCTCCCACATCCCCACAACAACCCGACAAATCTCGCGCTGCGTCCCGTCCAGCGCGTTGAGGAGAGTTCTTTCCGAGGGTATGAGCGAGAGGAGTTCGTGAATGGGTGCGGTATGTCTCGTGGCGCACGCACGCCATACGGGTGCCGCCCACGTACTATCACCCTCATTTTCAGAGGGACGCAAGCCCGCGGGGATGTAAACCGCGAGCATGATCCGGAGCTGCATCTGTACCGTCCGCGCGTGTTGTTCGATTTCTGTCGAGGGAGGGAGGGTGTGAAGGAGATGTTGAAGGAGCTCGAGACGATCTGCGTAGCGATCTACCACAACGCGGTAGAGCGTCTTCCAATCCACCCCACTGCCCACGCTCTCGGATTCTTCGTCTGATAACACGGCGCGTACACGTGCTGTGACGGCCTCCACGTCCTCGGTAGAGATATTCTGCAGACGGTGGTCCCACCTCTCCGTCTGCGTGCGGTGAGGTATGAGGGAAGGTACGAGTTCGGTGTCGTAGAACGAGACGAGCTTGCTGAGGTCCAGACTGATGCGCGTGTCGCCCGGGTACCTGTTGTGCCATGAACCCCCGCGGACGGTTTCGAGGCTTACAATTTCCATGATGCGTCGGAGGTCTTCGGGTATTGAAGCGGGCGGAGGTGCGGAGAGATCGAAGGCGGGAGGGGGCATGCGGCTGGGCCACCAGCCTGTGAGATAGTCTGCCGAAACGAGTTTGACGCCAGAGTGAAAATCACAGAGCATGACTTCGCTGCGGCGACATCTGGATAAGCGTGGCATGTGAATTTGAAAAGGTGCTCACAAATCCATCTCCATTCTACAGCCTAATTAGTGCTTTGCTTGTTGTGCGAGACAATAATCCACGATACTCACCTGACATATGCGTCAACGCCCAACTGCTTTCCCCAGGTACACAACCCATCAATCCGTTTACGCTCCGCAAGCCACATATCAGGCCGCACCTCGCCCCACAACAACAAGTCCTGCGAATCCAGCGTCCCAAGCTTCATATTCGCCGCACTCGAGCCGTCAAAGTACAGAACCTTGAGGGGGCGCGTCACCGCGATCGTAAGGTGCCAGCAGCCTGCTGCACTCGCATTCCCGTTGAGAAGCCCGGGACTGCCGCAGAAGGGGAACGAGTGCTCTGGATCGACTGCAGTCCAGTCCGGAGCGTCGGGAAGGCTGGAGTCCGCACGGCCGTGGTAGAGCAGAGTGCCGATGGGTATCGTTCCAGGGACGACGGTGTGTCCTGTCTGTAGATGAAGACAGGGAGATGCGAGCTAGAAGTAAGGCGGAGTTACCGTTACGATAACGCGTGTTGGGCCAGTGCTGGAGGAGAGAGTTCACTGTGTCGAAGATGAGAGGCGCCGTGTCATTTGGGGAAGGTTTGAGGCCGAGATTCTCCCAGGCGCCGTCGATTTTGGGGGCATACTGGAGCGGGATTTGGGACGATGTGGAAAGGCCGGAGACAAGCGTCGCGGCGAAGACTGCCGGCAGGGTTTGAATGGGAAGCATCCGCTGAACGAGGTGGGGAACTCGCCGCTCAAGGATGTCGTCGCAAGGGGCGACAGCTGCTGCGCGGCCGGCGGTCCGACATGATCGGTGACTCAAATGCCGGTTGAATGCCGGAGTAAGCAAGCCGCTGCCATTGAATGCAGGCCAATAGATGCGAGAATGTAGTGATGAAGGGCCAGGTGCTTGGCTCAGACGTGGCCAAAAAGGAAAGGAGTGGGCCTTGCTGGGAATCGAACCCAGGTCACTTGCAGTTACTACAAAGCCCAAAGCAAGTATCTTGCCTCTGGACCACAAGGCCATGGTCAGGGGTCGGCATCTAAGCCATTTGAGATGAGGAAGGCATATCCTCCAGCGGACTTGGAGCGGTGTTTGAATTCAGCGTGAGTCATCCATCATGACTAGTGAGTTCAGGCGACACTGACAGTCAACTGACAGTGACATTCCACCTCATTCCACCTCTCACCGGAACCACCACCATCCTCGCTCTGAATCCTGCCCAGCAATGCCTTCACTCAAGGACTTTCTCGCCAACTCGTTCACTTCAGCTCCGCGACAGAAGGTACCCGCAGCCAATCTCTTGGCCCAGGATTTACTGCCGGTGGAGCTCTGGGACGAAATCTTCTCTCTTGTCATCGACGACGACGATCTTCTGCGTGCCGCGAGGGTGTGCAAAGTCTTCAATATCATCTGCATCCACCTTCATCTCGCACGTCACCAAATCCCGTCCTTGGCTGAATCGCACTCTCAGCTACAAGTCAAGTCCGCCGCGCTGCCTGCGTTACTGCTTTCAGGCACGGCCCACAGGGCAGATCGGCTCGGCTGTCATTTTGACACCGATCTTGGCATTCAGCGTGGGCTGGCAGCACTCCGGCATATCATCAGCAGATCGGACACCCTTGGTCGAGTGGACCTCGCATTCGACGGGGACCTCTCCACTGCGTACGAGCGCGATACTTCCGTGCCCGAACCGTTGCGGTCGCAATGGAGGATCCTGCATGAATTCTGCGGCGCCCTGTCTGCCATGGCTCTCAAAGTGCCCGCAGGCAAGGTGGTCGTTATCTTGCGAGGCGCATTGTACGGTGGCCACGCCGTTGACGTCGCTGGTTGGAACTGGTATAAAAAGCCACAACCCCCCGTCCCACCGTTGATGCAGAGGATCTCCCTCCGAAAACAAAACATTCGAGCGGAAACGCCGCCGCCGCGTTTGCCATGCACGGTGCCTCCCTACCCAAGTGAACTTCGTCTGCACTACGTTCAAATCGACTCGGTCTCAATGCATGTGTATAACATCAACTCGGTCTCGATGCATTCGCCCTCGGAATTCACTCTGTTCGTCTTCAATGGCAACACCATCGATACTCTCGATCTCTCAGCAAGCCCGATCTCCGCACGGCTGCTCTCCTCTCTTTTGCGAACGCTGGAATTCCCTGCGTTGGCAACGCTCGTCGTTTCCGATGGAATAGCTCCCGATGATTGGACCGCCTTTCTCCTCCGCCATCCTGCACTCAATAAATTCCAATACGTGTTGGATCATGATACTGCGCCACTCGCCCTAGAGGCGATCCAACCCATCGTTCATCCAGGCCTCCGAGAACTCCACGCCGACGGAATCTCGAACATCGAGCGCGCGATGGCAGCCTTGGGCTCCTCTCCCTCACTCTCTGTGCTCCATTTCACCATCTACCCCAGCGCAGCTGAGCGTCTCCGTACTCTCAGCCCCGTACTTCGCCTGATCGCACAATGGCCCGCGGATTTACTCCCGGTCAACCTCGCGCTCGAAATCAGAGACGGGAATCTCATCCCGCACCACGTGGGTGGTTGGCGGGGCGCTCGCCTTGCTGCGGAACACTGCTTCTTCATAGACGACGAGGCAACTGCGATCGCACGCTCTCTGTATTGCGTCCATGGGGTGACGATTACATGTTGGACGGGCGGTATGGGGCGCGCGGCGTTGACATGGCTTGCTCTGTTGCCTGCGCTGCGGCGGGCTGACTTTGCTTTGTATCTGGAGGAGTTGCCGCGTGGGAGGGATGATGGGTCGCATGCGATGGTGTGGCAGAATGAATATGAGAAGTTTAAGCACACGGCGATGGCTGCTTTGCCGGGCGTTCAAATTGAGGTGCATCTTTATTAGCCGTAATTCAAGTCGTCCATAGCTATCGAAACATTCTGGAGTAACTAAAGATGATTTCAAGAGGGACGATCATGGGCTATTTTATTTATTAAAATGAGCATTGGAGATCGAGTCCGAGAAACAGACTTACATTGGGAGGATCACAGCATCAAAGGTCGCATATGACCCGACTGTCCGAAAGGCCCGTCTGTAACGTGGCTATGATTGAGTCTCGCACATCCTCAAAAGCATGAATGAAGACGCAGCTGAGGCGTATCGTGTGGATAGACGTAAATGGGTCCGTTCGCAACAGTTCTCCGAGTCGTGATGGCGGGAGCCACAGTGTCGTGTCGCATTCAAACTCCCAGTCCACGTACAACTGGAGGGTTTGAAGGCGTGTATGCCTCGCCACGTTGGATAGTAGGGGCGCTAACATCGGAGAGACCGAAGCTACTCCGGTGCCCTCGTCATAGTAGACGCCCCCGTCGACGGACAGGTGTACCAGGTTGACGCTTGCACTGAAATCCAGGTTCGACAGCGCGTCTGTAACAGCCGTATATCAGTCGTATGAAGCAAATAAAAAGCAGATAGACTTGCTCAGTCCTTCGTCATTGAGGTCCACGAACTGCAAAGATTCCAAGTCGGATCCCAAAACGTGTAGGTACTTGGAGACCACGTCGAGGGATGCAGAGATATCGCCCCAAGCCAGTTGCAAGCTTTTTGTGTGCAGAGTGGACATGAGGCGCTGATCGAGACGCGATGCGTGAAACCACATCTGCAAGGAGCGCAGATGCAGGGCAGGAAGCGCACATTCAGGGTCATCGTTGTCCCACGACACGTTGCCGAGCACCAAGTGTTGGAGGTTGCTTGTTCCCGACAGGAATCGAAGGAAGCTGGTGCACGAATCGAAATGAACAAAGTCGTCCAGCTCGAGATAAGTCAGAGACGCGAGGGCGGGCAAATCAATGGCGTCCATCTCCCACAAGCGGAGTGAGCGTAGTTGAGTAAACGATCCAAGAGAGGGTAGGATTGTCTCAACATCTGGCTCTGAGAGCGTCAGATGCCGGATGGTGGAAGCCAAAGTGTTTTCGGGGCACGCCAAGATGTCTTTTAGACGGGTGACTGAAGTCTCCGTGGATATGGAAATGGTGAGATTGCCCCTGGCAAAAGGAAGCCATCCACGGCAGACAAGACTGCAGCGCAGCAGGTCTGATTTGTCCGTGAGGTATTCGATGGTCAGTGCGAACAACTCGAGCGGGAGATGGGGTATCTTGTCGAATGCCAGAGACATCTTGGAACTCGTTAACTAACAATCTATGAGCAAGGAAGAGCCGCTTTTACCGAGAGAAGATGGACTGGTCACCCACTGGCCTGACGCGACGTCGTGGTTGGTGGAAGAGGAAGGATTGATGTATCAGCATCAGCACCGCAAACAAATTAACGCCAAACAACTTCATCGCTTCAGGCTGATTCGTACAGCGGTTTTCAAAACAGTATACGGGTTTTGATCCAGTGCTCCACCTTCGTTTGTGTTGACCTCTGTATGCCAGTGAGTCTGCTTCGACTCCACTCGCCTGCCCGGAAAGGGAAATGCCGTCCAGCCACGGCATAGCTCTTGAATTTATTTGTGGAGTGGAGTGGAGCGGAAGCTCGACTCTCCGTCAAACAAAGGTCAGCAAAAATGTACGTGGAGCGAGGCTCCAAACCCGTATACTGTTTTGAAAACCGCTGTAACACTATGGCCACCGCGACGACGAGGCACGTCTGGACCAGGTGCTCCGCAACGCGCGCTAGGAGAGCAGCAGCTCACATCTCGACCGGCCGCACCGAAGCAGCATCTTCGCGCGGCGGCTTTCACGCCTTGGCTACTTCCTGAGAGCTCCGAAAGCGGGCTTCTTTTTTCTCCTTTCCTGCCAGCACATGGCCCTCTCGCTCAAGATCGCAACGATACCCACTCCCTCTATCATTTTGGCTAGCTTTCATATCAAAAGTTTGTGCAGAATTCCATCTTCCAGAAAGAGCAATCTGATTCGCGAAGTGGCGACAATTCAATCAGCTGTAGCGGTCAGTCGAGCTGTCCGTGGGAGTCTCACGATAACCTCACCTCTCTCACCTGGACCACCATCCTCGCGCCCAGCCATGCGTTCCTTCAAAAAGTTCTTCACTGGCTGCTTCACTCCTTCCGTCTCCCGACGGCGGGTATCTACAGCCCCTCGCGCTGGCCAGGATTTACTACCGATCGAACTCTGGGACGAAATCTTCTCACTTCTCACAGACGAAGATCTCCTGCGTGCTGCGAGGGTGTCCAAGCCCTTCAACATCCTCTGCATACGCGTTCATGTCGCGCGTCACAAACTCCCTTCCGTGGCTGAATCGCAGGCTTCGCTGCAAGTCAAGTCAGCTGCACTGCCTGCGCTACAGCTTTCATGCACAACACTCGGGGCAGAGCGCCTTTTCTGTCATTTTGACACCGATCTTGGCATCCAGCGCGGGCTGGAAGCACTTGCCACAATCATCGGCAGATCGGGTACCCTTCGTCGAGTCGACCTCAAATTCAACGTGATACTCTGTTGTCTGCACGAACGCGATACCTCGGTGCCCCAACCGTTACGGTCGCGGTGGAGAATCATGCACAAGTTCTGCGGCGCACTGTCTGCCATGGCTCTCAAAGCTCCGGCGGGCAAGGTCGTCGTTATTGCGCGAAGCTACTTGTACGAGGGACACGCCGTCGATGTCGCTGGTTGGAACTGGCATTCGAAGCCCCTCCCACCCAAACTGCCGTTGTTACCGAGGCGTTTATTCCGACGAAATACTCGACTGGAGCCGTCACCGCGTTTGCCATGCATGGTGCCTCGGCGCTCAACCACACTGCCTTGGGACCATGTGTATGACACCGAGTCGGTCTCGATGCATTCGTCGTTGGACCCACAGTTTACTCTGTTCGTCTTCAATGACGATGCCATCGAGATTCTTGATCTCAGACACAGCCCCATCTCCTCGTCGTTGCTCTTCGCTTCGTTGCGGACGCTGGAATTTCCTGCGTTGGTAACGCTCATCATTCCCGATGGAATAGTATCGCATGATTGGGCCGCCTTTCTCCTCCGTCATCCAGCGCTCCGGAGCTTTGCATACATGTTGGAGGATAACAACACCGCGTCACCTGCCCCAGGGACGATCCATTGCCAACCGATCGCGCATCCAGGCCTCCGAGAAATCACTGCGTGGGGAATCTCCAACATCGAGCGCGCGATGACAGTGTTGGGTTCATCTCCCTCACTCTCTGTGCTGAGGTTCGCGATCTACCCCAGCGCAGCTGAATGTCTTCGTGACCTCATTCCCACACTGGGTATCATCGCACAGTTGCCTGCCCCGGTTAGCTTCACGCTCGAAATCAAAGACGATGATATGTCGCACTCGTTGGGTGGCCATCGTGGACGCGGTTCAGGCCTTTCTGCAGAACACTGCCTTTTGGTGGACGATGAGGTCTCGGCCAGCACGCGCGCCTTGCATTGCATTGATCGGGTGACGATTAGATGTTCGGCGGGTGATATGGCGCGAGCGGCATTGAAATGGCTTGCGCTGTTGCCTGCCCTACGCCTGGTTGAGTTTGATCTGTATTTGGAGGGTTGGCCGCAAGGGAAGGATGATGGGCTGGCTTGGCGGGATGCGTGTGAGGAATTCCGGCGGACAGCGGTGGGTGCTCTCCATGGCGTCGAGTTCAAGTGGAGCCTCATGAATCGTCGGCGGTTGTCGTACTGTCGACTCATGTTTGGGAGTCTTCCACTCGGATCAGAAGCCGAGATCATATCAACTTGATGTGACTTTGTTTGGTGGTGATTTGCCCCGCTTCCACCTGAACCACCACCATCGATCGTTGCTCTCAGGTCTCCCTGTTTCCGATTTTGATTTAGCCAACAATTATTATGCCCACCTATCTCTTGCATGCCAAGGCATAAGTAAGTACTGCTGTCTCTCTGACGTTCGTGCCAAGCGACACGCACAGCCTCCACGGTGCGATACTTAAATAACCTGTCAGTGGTGTAAAAACTTGGTCTTTCCCCTCATGTCAATCTTGAAAATCTTCCTCAGCGCGCGGAGACTTCGTCCGCCGCCCACGAAGACTCCTTCTCTGGCCCAGGACCTGCATCCCGTGGAGATCTGGAACGCCATATTCTCTCATCTACCCGATCATCAAAGCCTCCTCCGCACAGCCAGAGTCTGCCGCGCATTCAACGTTCTCTGCGTTGACTTGTACCTCGCACAGAACAACATCGCCAGCCTCTCACGCTCCCTCTCACTCGAACTATACTCCGGCATGCTCCCCGTCGTCAGGCTCTCATGCATCCCCACGCTACCAATGGAGCGCATTGCGTGTAGCTTCGCGTGTGTTGGCGTCCAGCGCAGTCTGTCTACTATGCGGGACGTCATCCGTAAATCTCCCGCTCTCCTCCGAGTAGATCTTACATTTCGACATGATCTACTCAAGACGTATGAGCTCGATACCTGGGTACGGTCCGATTGGAGGATGCTGCGCGAACTTTATCGGGTGTTGGCGGCCATGGCTGATAGAAGCCCTGGCGAGGTTGTGGTCTTTGCTGGAAACACGGTATACGTAGGCTGCGCGGGAGATGTTGGCGAGTGGAAGCTGGGAGGGCAGACGAGACAGACGAGACCCGTTCTGCGCGCCAGGAATATCCTCCAAAGGCTGGTCTTGCGGAAACGAAGGATCGTGGAGGACGAAGCGACAACTCTTCCACGTACAAATGGCACGTATCCAGGCCATCTCCAGCTCTTCCACATCTTCTCAGTCACAGTAAACTCCCTTCCTGGCCACACCCTCATGGTGTTTGACAGCAGCACAATCGACACGCTGTATCTCAATTCCACCCCCATCTACACATCCCTCCTCTCTGCCCTCCTCCCGCTCCTGGACTTGCCCGCCCTGCACCAGCTGAGCGTTCCCGATGGCCTCATCCCCGAGGCGCTAAGCTCCTTTCTCATCCGGCACCCCACGCTCCGAAGTTTCCGACACGAGAGCAGGGGGCGCAGCGAGTCTAGTGGGCCGCTCATAGAAAGCCCGCCAACCATGGAGCATCCAGGCCTGCACGAACTCATCGCGCATGGGATTCCTAATATCACCCGCGCGTTGAACGCGCTGGGGCGTTCGCCGAACCTCCACATATTCGAGTTCATACTCTACCCGAGTGTGAATGAAAATCTCAGCACGCTGAGTATGGTGTTGCGTATCATCGGGGAGCTGCGTCCTGCCGATAGGAAGCTCCCGACGCACCTCTCTCTCAAGATCAAAAACCCTCCCTCGCCCGATATATCAGCGGACCAGTTCTTCCAGCACTCCACCGATTCCACAGCCACTACCCGTGCGCTGAACTCTGTCCAAATCGTCACCATCACATGTTGGTCGCAGGACATGGCGCACGCTTCCCTCCCTTGGCTCGCTTTGTTGCCCGCGCTCCAGAAGGCGAGATTTTGGCTCCATCTCGAGGACGGGAGGGCACCGCCGCAGTTCAGGGCTACGTATGAGGAGTTTAGGGAGCCGGCGATGAGGGCTTTGCCGGGCGTTGAGGTGCAGGTTTCTGCGGTGCTGGGACGGGAACGGGGGGGTTGACGTTGATTAGGGGTGCTCAAAGTGCTGCAGTGGGATACTTACAAGAGATTGCACAAATAACTGAGCCCGTCCAGTCTCTCGTAGACAGACTCTGAATCATCTGATGATACAAGTATGTAGAGAGCCCGTCGTGTTACACCGAATAAATGTCCCTGAGACCAAGTACCGAGGCCTGACAGACAGAAAGTTCTGCTGAGGCTCGGAGCTACGCTGGCCCGGGAGTACGCGATTCAGATGTTATATCTTCCTCCAATCTCCTCGTGTTCTTTTCTCTCCTCACTAGTACAGGTTGATGGATCCGCCAGCAGCGATAAATACCTTGGGTAATTACGCCGAGTTCAGGCGCGGAGGCTGGCCGAATATTCCTATCCACAAGGTTGAAATGCGTACTCGAATTGTATGCACTCAGTCGGTCCACATACCGGTCTGACAAAAGTCCAACAATAGCAGCTCAACCAAACCCTCGAATATGCAACCTCCAGGTACATGAACATATAGTGCCATTTGCGGCGGAACATCTCCAATTTGTATGGGTCTTTGAGCTCTGGGTACCTCAGGATGACCGTGTCAATGAGGAATGGGGTCCAGTTCTCTTCGAGACGGCGGTCCCATTCCCGGAGACAGCGCGGGTAGTCTGCAAGACTTGAATTTCAACGTTCAATTAAGGGACCACGTGATGGCCAACGTACGAGTCCCAAAATCCTCGATACTGTCGATGCAGAACCGACCCTTTGGCGCGGTACAGAAATCGTGAGCAAGCGACAAGGCACTGGGCAGAATCGCATGTGGCCAGTGGAACTTTCGGATGAAATCCGTTCCCCTACAAAAAAACCTCTGTCAAAAGCCAACCGAAGATACACTTTGAGCAACTCACTGATAAAGTGTATAGGTATTTTCTGGGTAACTCGCCGCGGTAACCACAACAGCGGCATTCTTGTCCTTGAGCGCCCAATCAATCTTATTTGTGTACGTCGACCAGTACTCTTGTCCCACGGCCTCGAGCATCTCGAGCGAAACACACGCGTCAAAAGCCCCTTTGAATTCATCCGGCATGTCCCGGTAGTCCATTAAGTGAACGCGGATCTGCTGCTCCGAGAACCCGGCTTCTTTGATCCGCTTCTCCGCCAACTCTTTTTGTTCGATGGAGAGGGTTAGAGAATCGACTGTGCAGCCGAGTTTCGCCGCCTAGAACCAAAAGGGGGTCAAATACTCGTTGCCCTTGGAAGAGAACGATAACTTACAGCGATAGCGACGCTTCCCCAACCGCCGCCTATATCCAACAAACGACATGCCGGATGCACTCGGGCCTTCCTGAGAGTGTAGTTGATTCTGTTTGCTTGGGCGGCTTCTAGGTCTCCCGCTCGTCGTTTGCCGTGGAGGTCCCCATTGACGCCATCTTCGGCTTCCGACCAGATGGGGCACGAATATTGCATTTCTGTGCTCAAGAAAGCCTGGCACAGTTGAGGAATGGAGATTATTCGAATGGAAAGTGAACAGAGGCACCTGGTATAGGGTATTTGACGTGTCGTAGATGGCGATCTGAATTCAACATCGGTCCGGACAGTCCGAGTGCGAGAGCTTAACCAACTCACGTTCGCGATAGACTTGACGCGAGAGTGACTGAAATGCTGATACACGACGTTGAAGGCTTGATAGAATTTATCGATAATAGTGGAAATTGCCCCCATGCTTGTGTAATTGTCGACGAAAAGCTATCGGGATTCAGTAGGTCAGTCATCGCGGCAGCATGAAGTATGGGTACAGACGTTAAGGACTTGCTTCATATCGGGCGAGTCACATTCTCCAGCCATGTACGCCTCGCTGACTTGAGTGGAATAGAATCAGTGGAAGGAGCGATGTTCACTTGAATTTACTCACAGCCAACATCGTAAGTGATGTACAGGCGAACCCAAAAGCCATCGTTATGGATTTGTAACACCGCCCGACGTGTTTCGCAAGTGACGTCCTTGTCTTGAACGCCAAATTTATGCACCACGGCCGATGGGTCCGTCAATTCGAGAATCCCGGTAGTTATCCCCTCTTGAGGGCGAACAAGACAGTGCTTCGAGCTGACGAAAAATGAATGACGTGGGAGAGCGACTACGGGGGAGAACAGACCGTGCGCTAACCAAGCCCGCTGAAACCACGAGCCAGACTGGGACTGTGGGAGACTGGAGACTGGAAGTGTCGCAAAGGCGGAAGAAGACATCTGCAGTCGGTCACAGAGGCAAAGCAACGTCTTTATACTAGGCCTGTGGACATAGAGCGGTCCAGGATTGGTGCGTTCGGACGTGCCATTTACCAGCTGTGCCGCCATGCACGGACGAGGTAAGTAGCACAGACGAGGCGAAAGGGTCGGACTCCGAGTACCGGAGCCGATGAGCGAGAAGGCTAGGCCTCTGTGAAGACACCCATGGCCAGCAAACTGCTAAATATGAACACGGATGAGAGGTAAAACGGTCTGATCTCCAATCTAGTCAGCAAACCTGAGCCGACTGTGAAGCAAAGACGGCAGCCAGCACGGAGCGAAGGGAGGAATCAATGCTATCCCAGTCCAGACCCATGCGCTGGGGCAACCCTCAACGAGGCAGATGAATTTTAGATTCAGGAGAGGGAGTATCAAACAGAGGGACCAAGTTTTCTGAGAATCGGGGATCCAGGAAGCAACCATACGTGTATCCCAGTCCTCTCTCGACTGCGCGACGACCGGGACAGTGTGCAACTCCTGGACGAGCGTAGCAAGAACCAGAAGCTGCAAGATGAGGGGCCAATTTTATGCTTTTGTAGAATTTTTCGCATTCGGAGGGAGGAGTTCAATTTTCTTGTAGAGCTGGATCTGCGTGGGCTACACGAAGGTGCGTGCGGCGAGGCAGCATGATACAAGACTGGAATTGTCGCCCTCGACGTTGTCTACATTCAGGTCGACGAGCTCCCCTGGGACGGACATGGTGGTGCAGAACGAGAGACGTGGCGATTAGTATCACGGCACCTCACCCGGAATTGATTCACCGATCTGCTGCCCGGTTATATCGACAATTCAGCATGAATTTGAATTTTCCAACTTCTCCGCTCTCCTCCTTCAAGGGTTTCCAAATCTTCGGGGAGCCTTTTTCTTGCCTTTTCCAACCTTTTTCTCTAACAGCGCTTAATCGGCTTGGCAGGGGCTGACGGCGTCCTGGTCCTTGGGTTTTCTACTAGGCTCGCACCGCCATTGCGCTCCGACGTTGCTCCGACGCGCCCATTGATCGGCGATCCGGGGCGCTAAGTGAATGAGCGCTGCCTTGGCCCGAAACCGCCGTTGTGGGCGCTCGATCGCGCACTGTGCTGCGTCATGCGTCCTCCCGTATACGCCACGACTCTTTTCAGGTAGATTGCGAGAGGATCATCCCAACTCAGTAACTACTAAATACGCTTTAATCGCCGCCTTTGTTCCTATTACGGCAGCGTCGGAGGGAGATCAAAAGAGTTTCCACGCCTGGTGGCCATGTGTCTGATCTTGGTTGTTCCTGTCATCCACGAAAAAGTGTCTTCTCCCTGTACTTGCCTTTGGAATGCTTGTATCGACAGCAATTCTTTACTGGATCGAAAGATAGACCCTTGTCTTGACAACAAATCTGAACCAAGCCTGTTCGAGCAACAAATTTGCAATGGGAGTATACTTGGCACTGGTGCCGCAGAGATCCGTGCATCATATATAGGCGCGGCGCTTGCCCACAAAGGAAGAATCGTTTACCCAGCAACCACTCTCATGCTGCTCTTTCTTCCCGCCCTCGCCCTCTGGTCTTTCTCGCTCGTGTCGGCCCAGGATCCAAACGGAGAGGTGGATGTCCATGGCTCTGACTCCAAGGTTGCGATAACGGGCATCATTATCGGAGGTGTGCCGTTATATGCTGGCAGCTCTTTCACCCCATGCTGACGACAGTAGCCATCCTCATTGTCCTCTCCCTCGTGGCTGTCGCAGTGTATGGCATAGATCGGTGGATGTCTCGGCGACGTTCGAAAAAGGGGTCCTCAGGAGCGAAATTCATGCCCCTCAACACCGTGGAGGAGGTCAAGGATACGGTGGGGTCGAAATCGTACAGGTACCTCGCCACCCCTGCGCCCATACGCCTTCCGGCTGGGAGAGACGTCCCATCTCCGCTAGCGCCCAGCCCGAGTGCAAGCGCCACGTCCTTCGGAAGCACTGGTGGATCGGCAGCCCAATCCATGCATTTCGACCCCTACGGGCGTGGGCCGTACTACCCCGAGAGTCCACAGTCTCGCGTCAACGTGTCTCAAAGTCCTGGAACGCAATCGACATACGGACATGGGCCGTTCTATCCTGAGAGCCCGTCGCGCCCAACACAGAGCCCCAAGACGCCGTCGTTCCAGCGCTCCGCATCGACATCCACGTCGGCATCATCACCACCACCACGACCTAACATACAAGCACTCCGTCAAGCGACCATGTTGTCAGCGGCTTCGGTTTCATCTTCTTCACTTCGCAGCGCTGCGGTGAGAGGGGTTCTTTCTATCAACACATGGATATCATTCTAAGAGCATGATAGCCTTCATCTTGACAGAGCGGATGCTGGATTTCGGTGGTTCGGAGCGGAAGCTTGGAGGACGGCAGTGAGTACGTTCCGATGCATTTTGTCCCAACCTGTTCGTTAACTGAGCTCGTGCTAGATGCCCAACCGTTCTTTCATTCATTCAATCGTTCTCCACGGGCATTCTCACGAGGGATCGACGTCTGATCGTCTCTTATGGTGTGCGAGACCGAGTATCACCACGCCGTTGCGACGCAGCCTATCTTTATGTATAATATCTCCGCACATTGCTCTCCACAGTTTCCATTCCGTCGCCGGAGTCATATTGCATCCTTTCATTCATTCATTCATTCATTCATTCATTCATTTGCCCATGTACATTGTGCATTGCCATGGACTACGCATACCTATATCCTGCATACTGCTACTCATCTGTGTATCTACGAGTCTTTTCCGAGTCTTTTCATCCCAGCCTTCAATTCGATCCGGAGTGAAATTCGAATGCAAAAGAACCGGCGCCATCAGTCCGATAAAGCTGTAAGGCCGGCAAGCGGCACGGCCTGCTACCCTTTGAGCGGGGCCAACGTCAAATCAATTCTTGAGCATGACAAGTTCTATTGAACCTGATACTTAAATTTAATAGTGGACGCCGGGCTAGACTCTAGTACTTATTCATCCCTGAAGCAATTGCAAGCAGGACTAGAATCAGTGCATAGGAGTTGTAAAACAGCATTTGGCGGGGTAACATAAAGTACATACAATCTTATTATCCACCATGTTGCAGTGGTCGCTCGTCCGTGCGCCGCTTCGCGCCGCACTCCCTCGCTCCTGCCATCCAACTTGAAGGATCCAAAAGAGAATGGAGTCAAAAAAAATGCCAGTTGAAAGTCACAGAGGATGGGAGCAAGGCACTCAGTGTGGCCCGTTACTCTTGTCACTACAAAGAGAAAACTTATCAACCCAATTGAAATCGACCTCCATCAGCAAAAGTACAAGTTGGCTTTTCTGGCTTTTTTAACCAGTCGTTGACGACTCGAGCCTCAGCCCAGGAGAAGCTCACCAAATTTGAAATGAGCACGGGCAGCACACTGAGCTTCGTTGGCTGCCGTGCCGCCGCACGGTGCCGGTTGCGCGCCGGCCTGTGGAGGAGGCTCAGCCTGTCAGGACTCAGGAGGGCAGCGTAAAATCTTGGGGAACATGAATCAAGTTATATTGCCGAGCCTTCCAAGGTGGAGGTGGTGGTATGTGGTGGCAGTTGAGAACGGAAACTAGCAGAGAGCAAGGCGTTCGGAAGGGGGTTACCTCACTGTGGCACTCTTGGGAATCTCTTTCGGCAAAGAACCCAACATCTGTGCATGACATTTGCACAGATGTTGAAAAGCCTGTCGGATACGACTGCTCCCGGAAGACAAGGTCATCAATATTGCGTTGAGAGTTCGGCATTCATGATCATCGGCTTGGGGCAGCAATTTGGCTGGATACATCAGTGCTGACGCAAAAACTAACGACAAAAACGTGATCGCCCGCAAAAACCAGAAATTAGGGCGCCCTATAGAAACCTGTACCTAACGGTAGCAGGAATCAAATTCCTCTTTTCCTCTTCCGCCAATCTTCCGCACAACGTCTGCTTCGATCAGTTAAATCCTTCGCTGAGAATTTTCGGGCCGTCTGAAGTCCTACATAGTCAGTGGATGAGGAGGGCGGGATCTCTCGCTGGCACCAGGCAGGGAGTCGGAGGCGACGGCACTCGGCACGGGACAGGACTCGGAGGAGACGAGCTACCCATGGTGCGTGGTGGTCTTTCTTTCAGCTGCGTCGTTTGAATGGGACGCATACGGCAAGAGGAGACACGGATCTCGCAACATAGCCAAGCACCTTCACCAAACCTTCGCCGCCATTGTCTGTCCGGGTCATCTCTGGACGCTTGGTCCACCCATCCTTGCACTCTGCCGAGCTCCCACCGGGCGAGGGATCTGCCATTCGTCGAGGCTGGTCGGTAATGGTCGGATCGGACTTGAAGCTTCTTGGAGTTCCGAATCGTACCGCATTATCCATCGACTCACACTGCGTCGAGTGTAGACGCTCCGAGTGCCTCGCAGCACGCGTTTTTCACCATTCAGAATGAATGCGTACGGTATCGGTATGATCTCTGGCAGACTCTTCACGCCGGACCGCCACCATGACGTTTGTGCGCTTCCTCGGGAAGAGAAGTGCTCAGGTATGTATTATAATAATCGTCGTGGCAGATTTCATGCCGATGCGCGCCACTGCGGTCCCACCACGGGAACCGAGCCCGGAATCGCGATTGCACGCGGCCCCGGAGGCTGAGACTGTCGCAGATAACGCGACCCTATTCCAGGTTCCTAACTCCTATGCCGCTCCGTGCTGACAGCGGAGACGGCAGGCCATCTTCCCCACCTTTCTCGCTAAGGAAGAATCGCATACCCTCTGCCGCTCCGATGAAAGTCTGGTGGGTATTTCGGAGAACTCACGCGATAGCGGGATCGTCAATGAACGAGAAGACTCGGGGTGGGTCTATTTCTGTGGTGAGCAAATCCGCATCTTCGGGATCCGGGAAAGACGGCTTATATGTAGACGTGCCAGGGTTGATTCTGCCCTGAGGCCACGTTTTTCGTTTCGTTTCTACGCCGCACGCCCGTCGGCTTTTAAGTTTTTTCGTCAAGGGTGCGGCTCTCCTAGGTTTGCGTAAGGTTTACGGCCACGCATTTTCGGATAATTCTATTTGGCAACCCCCGTGCCGGCTGTACGGGGGTTGTCAAGTAACATTCTTCTATTTGGCAACCCCGAGAGATAAGATAAAGGCTTCACGGGTTGACTTTCTGTCACCCGGCAAGGCTGATACATCAACTGTCTGAGTGCAGGAACTTGTGAGCCCGGGAGGTGATCTCCTGGCCTCACCGAGTCTTGCTCGGTCAAAAAGAATGTTTGCCGAGACACAGTCATGTTGTGATGAGATTTTCATGGTCCCGCTGCATGCCGGGACTGGGGCCTGGAGGCTCCCATTGTGCCGGCAGCCCGCCGAGTCTGAGCAGCCTCGGGATCATCACAATCGACATCGGCAAATTTGGGCAAGCAGGAACTGGCCTTGGAGCAGTGATTGAGATCAATATTCACACATCTTTGACCATGGGATGGCAGGCCTAATCAACACGGCAGTAGCACCGATTGTCCCAAAGCTGCTGCGGCATCACTCGGCAATCCCACTGCTTCCATCCCAAATTGTTGCAATATGAATCTTATCTACCCACAACATTACGTAAATGTCTTTCGGCGACGACTGGCAACCCCCCCGTGCCAAAGAACCGGGGTTGCCAAATAGAATTATCCCGCATTTTCGGCTGCCGATCTTCGAGGAGGAAAATATCCATCTCCCATGACGCGGGAGATGTCCACAGCTTCTTCTCGGACCAGCCATCCGTTCGTCTGTGGCAAGGCGTGATTTTGGGTCGACGTATCGACTCCTGTGCAGGGTTGGACTTGGAGGATGGACGTTGAACGACGTACTCCTCAATTCAGCGCTTCTACCGAATGTCAGTGCCGCACGTAAACAGTATCGCGTTGAAACTCTCCGCGATGCATAAACCCGTTGCTATCCGTGTGACAATTCCCACAGGGCAGGCGAGAAAGGGATGATGCCGTGTGAAACGCCGACGAATTCGAGGGCCCGTCTGCAGCATTCAATGCATCAAAGTTGGTATGAGTATGGACGCAGGCGTCTTCACCCACGCCCATCATCTCTCCTCCCCCTCCCCCTCCCAGTGCCACTACGCAAGATTCTCTTCCACCATGTCCACGTCTGTGTCAGACTCGAAGGCTGGGATCAGATTTGTGAGTTCCATGTATCCGCGGCTGCTCACTGCCGAATACCACAGATCATCGTCGGCGCCTCCATCTCTGGTATGCCCCAGACTCTACATATACGCTGTTAAGAGACCCATCCGTTCCCCCAGGTCTAACGTCCGCCGTCGCGCTGCGGTCCTCCGGCCACACTGTCCTCGTCTTGGAGCGGGATTCTGAAATCGGGGGGTCTGATTTGGTACGTCACGGGCACTCAGGGTTAGTATCCAGGGGAGATGACTCTTTTTTTTAGGTGAATGGAGGTGTTCGGTGCGTCATCACTTATATTTGACGCCCCTATTCGTCGACGCTCAACGTCTTGTCAACGTCAGAGTAGCCCCGAACGGCTTCAAAACTCTTGCCGAGTGGGGTTTGGAGGCTGAAATTAGGGAGAATGGCGTTATCGGTGAGGGATTTGTGACATATAAATGTGAGTCATGTTCCTCCAACTCGTGTATGCACCTAATAACAAGGCCAAGACGACCATAAAGGCAAGGAATCTGGGCGAGATTATATAGGTTCGTTGTCTCGCCCGATCTTTTGGAAGCTGACTGACATGAAATAGGACTCAGTCTATGGGATCCTGAACTATTGGTCGACGCTCGAGGGGATTTTCTGCAGATGCGGGTGCGCTTGGCACGATCTAACCTCACCGTCCCTCTCAAATAACTTTCTTCAGCACAAAGACCTCCTGGAAATCCTCTACCGGAAAGCGACGGAACCCACGCAGAATGAATCCTCCCCCGGCTCCGCGACCGTGCTGTTCAACTCGGAGGTGGCGCACATCGACTGCGAGAGGTGTACAGTCACTTTAAAATCCGGAGAGACGCACAGCGCGGACGCCATCCTCGGCGCTGATGGCCCTTCCGGTCTCGTCCGCAAGTTACTGTTAGAGGAAGAGCCTGCTACGTCGGAGGAACCGCAGAGTGAGCTTGCAGTGTATATGTACGTTCGTTTTTCCGGAAGTGAAACCATTATGTTAACGACGTTGACGTTGGGCAGGACGGTCATTCCCAGATCTGTGGCACTCGAACATCCAGTGCTCAAGGAGCTGTACCAGTATCCACAGAGTAATATGATTGTAACGTATCTCGGCAACAATCGAGGTGAGTAGCGCTTCGTCGACTAAAATGACAAACTCACCCCGTGTGACAGCTTCAAAAGTTTTCCTCGTTGTGAGATTCGTTTCTCTCGGTCGAAGACTGTTGCTAAACAAAGGACAGGGAAAAAATCGCGACGTATTCGTATCAATATACACCCCAGACGGGGATTTGAAAGACCGTTGCGGATCCTGGAGTGTGCAGTCCGAACGAAATATGCGAGAGATTCTGGGGCCGGGCTATGATATCATGTGCGTCGATCGACCCTCTCTGCAATTACTCGCACTGACAGCTGCTGCAGGCTACACCATTTAGCAGAACAAGCATCCGGACCCTCCGCATGCGTGCAAATTAAAAGGCATTCCGAGTTGGCCTCCTGGGTGTCGCATAGCGGGAAGGTTGTCGCCATAGGGAATGCAGCACATCCATTTCCAGTGCGTCTCTTCACTTTGTGTTCCGACTCAAGGATTGAACAAGCGGCTTCAAGCCGATGGCCTTGCATTCGTGTTCCACGGCCATCGAAGGTTCGTCTTCCCATCGACTTGAATGCTACGGGTGTTTGATTCTCTTTCTTTTAAAAGATGGCGCATTTATCGGGAAAGTCTTCTCGCACACCAAAGATCCAGCTCGGATCCCCGAATTCTTTCATGCTTTCGAGGAAACCCGGTGGGCTGCTCATTGCCTCTCTCCTCCTTCACCTTCACATGTTTATCTACATCCCAGAAAACCCCGCTGCGCCTACATCCTCAGTACCGAACAAAACCACATCGAGTTTACCTGCATGCCCGACGGCGACAAGCAAATCGCGCGCGACGAAACTCTACGTGCGAATGAAGCTGCCGGCAGGAACGTGTTGGATGCGCCGGACGTGGATATGCACCGGATTTGGGAGGATATGAGTATCGTGTAAGTGGTTGTGAGATTTTTCTTGTGCATGCAGGGCTAACGGGAGGATATGAAGGTTTAGCTACGACCCATTTGATAGTGCGGAGGAGTGGTGGGTTTCGTGGGGGCGGTTGAGGGATCAGGCGGCGAGAGTTCATAAATAGCGGACACACACTTGACGGACAAGCGACTTCTTAAACTTATTATCTCGAGTCAAGTGCATGGTTGGAATGCACGTCAAACCCTGGGCGCGCACGGACCACAACCGACTTTGTGTGTGTTGTGATGCCGGACATTCATAAAAGGAGAGACGAATTCGCTGAGCGCCCACATACAAGCCTCATTCCAGAACGAGTCCAGGGACTTTTCAGACCCCTGGGCCTGCGCTGGTTGAAATTGCGATGAGGCCATATCAACCACGGGATCAATTCCCTCTCGCCTTTACAAGGACTCTGCCCAATGCGAGGACCGTGCTGGGGAAGGAGTAGTATACCAGGCATACAATACTTATGGCGTGATTCCCCAAAGTTCGAACTTGTATCCAATGATGCTGCGGCAAAAAGGAGGCAACGTTCACCATGGATAACCGTACCACGAGTCGAACGCAGACCAGTTGGGGATACCCACATTCCGTGTGACCCGGGATTGCAGTAGGTTTAGTGGAGACACCAAATCACACCTTGGATGGAATAAAATGGTCGAGGAACTGTGAGTAGTAGAACTTTTTATCTTTCCTTTCGCCGAATGCCGCCGATTATTTCCTGGGACGAAGATTGTAGCGCGCTGTTGTTGCGCTGTTGGCTGGGCATGATACGGTGACTGGTCTTCTCCGTTTAAAATTTTAGCCACCCCTTCTTGGAGTTTAGAAAAGCCTCCCGACGCGGAATCAAGCTTCCTGGCAAGAAAAGTGAAGGCGCTGATAAGTAAGAAAAAGTGGTGGTCTCAATGGACAGACTCCGTACAGTAACCGTACCTCGAGTCGAACGAAGAACAGTCGGTATCCGTGCTATGAGTGAAGACGTGAAGTTTCAGCAAGTCGTAGGACTACATCAAGACACAGAGAGAGCGATTGGGTCCAATTGACCCGACGATCAGTGGGCTGCTCTTCAATGATGATCGATGACCCTTCAATGGCCCGGGATTGTGCCTCCGGAGCATCAGAAGATTCGAATCGGCATGGACATCGTCGCCTCAGTTTGAAATCTCCATAATAGAAAAACAAGACGAAATGCGGGACTAAAACATGCTATCCATGTAGCCATGTTTTGAACCAGAAATTTCAAATCAGAACTGCCGAGCACGCCGGCCGGCCATACGCCGTCAACTGACATTCTGCTTCCCACTATGCCCTTCCACGACCTTGACGAGCTCTCCGTCGCCGAGATCCTCGTCCGCTGCGATATTCGCGATGTACTGTCCTTCACGCGGGTGAGATTCCGAGTCCTAACACCCGTGCGCGCGGGGCAGTTTACCCGCCCAACTGCGCTGACGTTGGCTGGGTACGGTGTTGACATGCCGCGTTATGGGAGTCTCGCGCTTTTGGATGCCCGGTGGGAGCGTGAAGGATATTCGGATAAGAATAAGACTAAGAAGAGGAAGAGGAGGCTTAGGGAGGTGCTTCCGAGGAGGCTAGCGGATGTTATCAGTCCGCTTGGTGTGTATAGTTCGGCGGTGGCGGATGTGGGGGAGTTGGAGGTGAGGGTTTCGTATTTTGTTTGATTTGATTTGATTTTTGGGGGAAGACGAGGAGAGGGTTGGATTAGGTGTATATATGTACCTGTACTTTTATGTGTGCGGCTTCAGAGCGCCGGAACGTGGCGTTGGCGAACGTCTGATCGGTACTATGTGCCCTCGTATGAAGAACCAAAATAAACCCTTCGGGCACCTTCATACAACTTGATGGAATCGAACCATGGCTCTTCTCGGTGGAATGGACCAGAAGTCGTGAGGTATACCCCTACTTGGACTATTTGCTGACGCGCGCCCTTGACAGTGACCGAATCGACAAGCTGTTGAGTCCTCCCTTCAGCGATGGCCGACGTAGGAGACCCTGGACCAGGCGAATAGATGGACGATACCACATTGTCGCCACCCAGCGAGCGCTCGGCGGGCTCGTAGTGGTAAGTGACCAAAAAAAAACGCGCAGCCACAGAATATACATTTTCCTCTACAACAACACCATGTCGACAAATCTGAGGCGGAAATCCGCAGTCGTTTGACACTGAGTCCAAACATCCCAAAAAAATACAAAAGCACCTCACTCACACCTCCTCCCCGTTCGCAAGCTCGCAAATAGCAACCCGGAGCGTAACCTTGTCAATATTCTTCAAGCCCTTGACAAGTGGTTCGCCCTCGACAAACTCTCCCACCATACCCGGCCCCGCGCGCGCGATTTTATAGAGTTTAGCCTCCGTCCACCCGGCAGCGCGCATTCGGTCTGCGACGCTCGGGTCGAGCGGGATGCTGAGGACAAAGGCGAGGAGGAAGTCGTCTGAGCCTGAAGCACCGGTAGCGTTGCGCTGTGTGATGATGCTGGGTCTGCTGGGAAGCGCACTGAGGCTTTCGAATTCTGGAGATCCGAGTCTTGAGTTGGAGCTGTCCGCGGAAGATTCGGTTGAAGGGGAGTTTTTGATGGGGCGGTCGAGTGCTCGGAGACGAGGCACAAGGACGATGGGAGGGGTACCCGACCCGCTGGGAACGGGCTTTTTCTGCAATGTAGCCATGATCAGCGAGTACGTCTCTTGCGCAGATACTTCGGTCGCGTACCTCAGCCAATGCCGACGACTTGGCGATTGAACCTCCTTTCCTGTGCTTGGCCTTCAACTGGTCCCATCACGCCGGCTTTGAGAGCACTGAAGAATCTAGACTGACTCCCACTCACCATCCGCGCAATCTCCTTGATGTTTCGGGGCAGGAGGGCTGCGTCCAAGCTGACGTCGTCCGGCGGGCTGTAGGTGTCATTGCACGCCCGTTGAGTCGTCTTGATTGTGCCTACGCCCACGTAGTCCAGAATAACGTGGTAGCTGACACCCTGCGCACGGAGTGCGCGGCAAATTGCTCTATCGGCAGGGTCCAGGAGCCGGCCGTGAGTTTTTCTGATCGCATCACTGGATCAGAACTGAAGAAGGAGGTGGAGAAAGGGATAAGTACTTGGAAGGTCTCTTGGGCATGGCGGAGGAGGGAGAGAGGGAAATGCCGTATTGTTGCCGCTCCAACCCTTTGTCTGCGTTTGATTTGTTTGACGTGTGAACCCGCTGATGGTTGAAGCCGCATCAAGGGCGACACGACGGCGGCGTCCTCGTTTTTTTTCCAGTTCGCGTTCAAATAAGATTATACGCGTGCCCCTTGCTTTGAACTGGCCGGATTGATCGCATCTGTCGGCGCCTCATTTGCCGTCATCGTGAGAATTTGATGTAACACGGCTTGCTTCCTCCCACATCCATGTCGTCCCCCAACGATCTATCTCCCCTCTCCCCAAACGCAATCGACGACATCTCCTCCCTCCCCGACGGAAAGATAACTCTGACTGCCCAACCACTCATCCAGATCCTGAGCATCCGTTCCACAACAGCCAGCCGCTTCCGCCTTGTTATCTCCGACGGCATTCACTTCATGCAAGCGGTACTTGCAGAGCGCTTGGCCGAATCGCTTGGGGCTATCCTCAATGTACAGTCACTCAAAAACTCGATCGCAGCGCTGGAAGTGGTCTCCTGGTTCCCAGTGCATAATGTCATTCCGGGCCACCACCATGTGCTTCGGTGGGTTCTTTTCTGTCATCCCGGGCTTGTTTGATATGTCGTATGCAGGCTTTTGGTCATAGAGGAGTTGCACTTTGTGGAGGATCGTACACAGCGCATCGGTCAGCCGGTCTCACATCCCAAACCTCTTCGGCCAAGCCCGTAAAGTGTGGCGGGTCCTTGGGTCCTTATTAGCCCATTCCGGGCTCCACAACTCGTTTACATCTCCTATATCCGACGGAATGGATTTGCGCTTCATCACATCCTAACTGCGCGACCATAAAGACTCACTGAGAGTCCCCACTTGACGGTAACACCATGGCCATCCCTCCTCCCGACAAAGTGCTCGGTGTCATGATCCTCACGAGGTACCTCATTCATGTCTTCCGATATCGCTGGCTGATACGAATGCTTCGAGGCACGGGGACCGCGAAGGTATGCGCTCGATGTAACACAACCTCACAGGACTGAACACTGTCTTCAAGGATTCTACCAAGACCCGCTCACTTACACCCCAAGTTTCACGACTATCACTCCACTCGGGACTGTAAGACCCTATATTCCTCTGGTCGTCTGCTAAACCGTTACACCTAGGTTCAACTATTTCAGCTCGGCCAGCAACTTCGCTCGATGTATCTGGACCCGGTCTCGTCTCTCGTGATCGCTGACGTGAACTCGGACTTGGTCGACCAGACTCAGCTGGTGAGTTTTATCATGTCACTTTCAATAGTGATGGATCTGAATGCCGACCTTCATTCAGCATGTTCGCGCCGACTCTGGAGGCGAGGGCGGAGTGATCTACGACTCAACCGTCGCACTGCTCCAAGGCTTGTTCCCCGCTAATCCCAATTTCAATACCACTCTCGCCAGCGGCCAGCTGGTTCAAGGAGCGTTGGGTGGATATCAGGTAGGTATTTAATACTCTATTCATTCAAACTGACGCTGCGACCAGTACGTACCGAGTGAGTCTCAAGCCTTCATTCAGCGCTGCGTTTATATGAATGGAACGCAGTCCAGACCGTTGACCCGTCGAACGAGGTGTCGCTTGAGGGATGGACTAATTGTGCGGTGAGTTGTCCTCCTAAACTTCAGATCTAGGGATTCTAACGCGGCTTTCAGACTTTCGACGCGGCTACTCAAGCATTCTACAACTCGCCCGAATTCCTCCAAAAAGCCAACGAGAGTGCGCATTTTTTGTCATTGCTCCCTCCGTTCCTGGACGGAAGACCGGCGACACTCGTGAGCATGTGGAATGTCTACGACTTCATGGCTGTGAATGGTGTCCACAACGCGAGCTTTGCTGAACGTCTCCCACCGACGTTCCTTGAACAAGCCAGGGATTTGGCTAATTTCCATCAACGTGGTGTGTTCACGTCGCCTCAGTTGGATGGGATTGGGAATAGTAAGCAAGCGCATCGCCAATACTCTCTCTCTCTCTGATCATTCTATAGTTGCGGGACGCACGATTTTACCTGGTATATTGCAAGACCTGCAGGCCATCGCAGATCCCAAGAATCCGCTCAAGATCGCATACCAATCGATATCATACAAGCCATTCCTGTCAATCTTCAACATGACTGGGGCGGCGGAGCAGAACCCCGGGCTCAGTAATATCGGTTCGTCTTCAGTTCTTCCTGCTAAAATGTACATATGGCCTTGTTACTGACCAAGTCGACAGTAAACTTTGCCGCAGCTGCGCTCTTGGAAGTGCGTCAACCCGCAGGCGGTGGCCCGCCCAGCCTGCGGCTCAAATTCAAGAATGGGACGGACGAAGCCGAGTTTACGACGTATGATTTTCTTGGTCGCACCGGGGACGTTTTGTTGGGGGATTTGATTGATTCGGTCAATGTGAGTCCTCCGAGTCCCGTGCGCATGCAGCAAGAGCGCTCGCTGATTGCTCACGGACAGCCCGCTCTGATCAACTCCACTGCTACTTGGTGCGCGGTATGCGAAAACACCAAGGATCGCGGATGTGCGGCGTTGACATCCGCGTTGAATGTTGTCAAGCGTGACGCGGATAGACTGGGTGTGTTGAACGGGAACTTGAACTCGAAGCAGTTTACAATTATGGAGAATGGCTTCCTCGGCGTTGGGCTCACCATGTCGGTCAATTTGGCCTTGTTCGGGATTCTTATGTTCTTTGGGTTCATTAGTGTTGGGAAGGGGAGGCATTCGAGGGCTGGTAGTAACTAGGCATTGAGTGGGTAGATGAAGAAGTACACTGGTCCAAAGTAATCGTAATTTTTGTATATTATCGGTGTTTCTGGATGTCCGCTCGGAGAACGTCGAAGAAGGAACGACGATCGCGAATATAGCTTCAGTTGTGAGATTTCAGCTGTGTATTCCCAAGCGACCCGCAACACGTAGGCTTCAAGGCGGGTGGTCCGCGTCTGCTATGTGTGTTCCGTGCCATGATCATATTACGCAAGAGCCGTCGTTCGAATCGACGTGAAGCCCTAGTGAGTCCTCATGTCCGTCTCAATCTTTTGCTTTCTCTTGCTATTGTTTCAAATTTTCCTGAAAGATTAAGAAAACCTGGGAAGGGATCCCGGACCCGGAGTCGATTCGCCGCCCAAGGTTGAAAAAAGCGAGGCGCTGAGGACAAAAGAAGGGTGCTACTGGTTGCTGCGTCCACAGTAACCGTACCTCGAGTCGAATGAGGGACGGTCGGGAATAACCATGGGCTGAGGCTGGGTGGAGACATGAAGAGTATGGCGCAGTTAAGACAAGCAGCTTCATTATGATAGACCTTCATAAACTTACCCCGGGTCGAATGAAGAAACCTTGTGGAACACTCACATCTCGTATGAGAATCCCGGATCCGGGGCCGTCGGTTCGATTGGTTCATTGAAACATTGATGAAAAATCGGGAGGCCGGTTAGTAAAACCGCTGAAGTGGGGATCCGGAGAGGTCGGCCGCCAGCTGTGTCCTGCCTTGCTTGACCCTGGCTAGCGATCATCCACGCCGACTGGCAATGAAGTAAGTAAGAGAAGAAAAGAAACCGGGGTAATCAACCATTGAACGCACGCAGCAGCCGAGAGTCGAACTCGAGCCACTGAGACGCCAGAATTTCAAAATCACATACTGTACTTGATCTCTTTTGAACTGTATACGTTCCGGGTTCCCTTGGCTTCAATGATCTTGCGGTATATCATAGGTAACCAGCCAGGCTGCCAGACAGCGCTGAATGCGACATGCCATAGTGAGCTTTGATTTGTGCATCCTCAAGTGGCCCGCAACACGTAGGCTTCAAGGCGGTATGCTTGGTTGGGTGATCACATCACGCAGGCGGTCGTTCGAATCGACCTCAAGCCCTAGTTCGGTTCTCATATCCCTCTCAATATTTTGCTTTGGCTCGCTTTTGTGTCAAATTTCCTAATGAGTATTAATACAACCGGGAACTTAGGGAGCCCGGACGCAGAGTCAAGTAGCGACACAAGATTAGCGAAGCGCTGGGGAGTCGGGGCAAAATACTCTACGAAATGATGCCACAGTAACGTTAGCCCACCTCGACTCGAACGAGGAAGAGCCTGGACACCCACATCTCCTTTCGGGAACAAGAGGTTGAGTGGAGACATTGAAGGTTCGCCTTGGACTCCACCGGTCTGTCTATGAAAGTGTCGAATCTCGATAGACGCGACACTTTTCCGCAGACAGGCTGGATTCGGCTCATTCGAGCCTAGTTGGCTTTCAAGTTTCAACGATGGTCGACCCCCATGGAGCCCTCGCAAGGCCGAAATACACTGACAATATGCACACTAGTAATCGGATTACTGGTAGACTCGACGATCTGTGCTCGAAGCAACCCACGCGGAATCAATCAATCGAGTTTCCGGGCAAGATTGGACGTTGTGAGGCGCCGAGGGGAAAAAAAACTTGTTTTTGGGGGATCCATATGAACCTGCAGCAACCATTCCTCGAGGCGAACGAACAACAGCCAGGATCCGTGCTGTGTTTGGAACACGCCGAGGTGTCCGCAATTCCAAGCGATGGTCGACCTCTAGACCACACGATTATATTATTCGCCGCAAGAAATCGCAACAGGGGAGATTGGCGAGCGCTCGGAGTATCGTTGGGTAAGTAATACGGGTCGGCGGTCGGGAATGTGGATCGCCGAGGCTTGGTTCACCGATCAGTGATGGCCCATCAGTGTATTCTGCCTTCGTGACAGAAAATCAATTCGGCAGACATCGGTGGCCTCGGCACTATTCTCAACTTTTGCGACAGCGGTCTGGAGCACAAGTACCGTCAGTCTCGTTCAACTCTTGAGCCGCCAGAAAAGCGGACAGAATTGTTTTGTGCTGCCCCACATCAAAGTCCGTGATCGGCCCGGGAGACAGTGATGCCCCTTGCCTTCTCCCTCGTCGTCAGCGTATCCATCTCGGTTTCCGCGCTCACTAATGGCAATGCCTGACTGATACTCTGGCCACTATATCTACCCCGGTGCTGAGCCAGTCGACCCTCAGAGCACTCTTCTTCCTCTTCTTCCTCATCCACATCCAAAATGTCCGACAAGACCGTCTACCTCAGTGCGCCCACTCTCGTGCCGTTTCCCTGACGCTAATCTCATTTCCCTCGCAGTCACCGGCACCAACCGCGGCATTGGCTACGCCCTCGTCGCCAAGCTCGCTGAGCGTCCCAACGCGATCGTCTTTGCCGGTGCTCGCGATCCGACGGCCAAATCCCTGACGGACCTCGCCGCCAAGTTCCCCAACGTACATCCCGTGAAGCTCGTCGTCAGCGATAAGGCGAGTAACGAGGCTGCTATCGCCGAGATCGCAAAGACTGCAGGGCAGCTTGACGTCGTCATCTCCAGCGCAGGTGCGCTTGTTCCTCTCGTTCGGTACAGTGAACTGACTCTTTCGCGTAGGCATCTCAAAGCAATTCGGCCCCATCGCGACCTCCAACCCCGACGACTTCCTTGAGCACTACCAGATCAACACCCTGGGCCTCATCATCCTATGGCAAGCAGCGCACAAACTCCTCCTCGCCTCGAGCAAACCGCAGCTCGTCTACATCTCCTCCATCGGCGGCTCCCTCGGCGCGTACATGAACCTCCAAGCCCCAGCGTACATGGGCTCCAAAGCCGCAGGTAACTTCATCGTCAAGACCCTCGACGCGGAGAACCCCACCCTCACGGTGTACGCGCTTCACCCTGGGTGGGTACAGACGGATATGGGGAATGCTGGGGCTGAGGCTAATGGGATGCCCCATGCGCCGAATACGGTGGAGGAGTCTGTTACGGGGATTTTGAATCGCGTGGATAGTGCGACGAAGGAGGGGACGAGTGGCAAGTTTTTGAACTTTGAGACGATTCCGGGGCCTCCGACTACGGATGAGATTGCTTGGTAGATGCGATGCGGGGCCTTTGCTTTGTGTAAATGGTTGAATGTATGTATTAGAATTGGGATTTCAGCGTTCGGTGTGGGACGACGATACGCAGCTCGGTTAAAGTTACGACCACCGCCGCTGAGAGCAGACTCTCTGAGGCTATAAGCTTCATCCAAGGAGGTGCGCGTTCGACTCCTGCAGGCCCCATTGTGACCCAGATGACAGTACTGAAGGTCTTTTTGCTCACCTCTCAAACTGTTGAGACTACCGAACCCAACGAATTTCTTTGCGGGTCGGGCAGGAACCAAAGCAAGGAGTATGAACACTGGAATTCACTTCCGTGTACGCTGTACAACATAGGTATACGGGACTCCCCTGAGTCCCTAGTAACTACCCTGCATCAGAGCAGACTGTCGGTCTCCCCTTTCAATTTGCAATCAGCTTTTCTCTTCAACCTGTGCGTCACGGTTCCACTCACGCCAGAGTCATGTACCACACAACAAGGAATTTTTATTCATTTTCTCTTCTCAAACTGTGGCGACTCCGGACAGAGCAGAGACAGTTCATAGAGCCTATACACTAGAACGACGCAAGACATAATTCTTTGTTGGGTGCCCACGCGCCAGTTCAAGTCGCACACGCCGTGGACTCTCCCACACTCGGGGGTCATAAACGCGCCGGAGAACAAACTCTCGGGGCCTTACATTCAATCCACAGTGCACACCAGTGCCTCTGAGTCCAGGCTTAAAAGTGCACGTTCGACTCGTGCAAGAGCCATTACCAAATATATTGGAAGGACTTTTTGGTTCATTTCTCACACTCTAGCGACTCTGCATCGACACAGAGGAACAAAGTGAGTTACCAGCCTGGCCCATAAGTAAACAGGTGGCGTTGTCACGCGCCACTGGACTCGTATGAATGCTGCCTCGTGCATTTGACAAGACCGTTTCGAAATCAAAGCGCAGGGCCATCGGCATCAATACATTCAAGAACCCCAATTTGGCAGGTCGGAATTCAAAGCGGCTCACTGGCTCTGGCGCAATTCACGCTGGACCGTCACGACTCATTGTTCGTCCACTTTGGAGTGGCTCGTTCCAAAATGTATATAAGAAGCGGGTTCTGGGTTCTCCCTCTCTGCCACCACTTCACCGAAGATCCCATATTCCCTTGACGACTTCTCTCTCATCATCCCTGTATAAACCACAGCAATACACGATGCCAACAAACGGGTGAGCACCCTGTCTTGACCTCCCTGCCACCCAGTGCACTCATCCCACAACAGCCACCCCGACATCAACGACTACCCCTACTTCGACGAACAAACCACCTGGGAGGAGCTGCAGGCGTACGACTCCCTGGTCGCTCAAGGTGTCGACCTCAATAACTACTTCGCCCGCCATGATTCCATGACCCGGGTTCCCGAGGACGAGCGGTATTTAAGGTGTGTTCTAACGTGTGTCGGTCCCACCGGTGTTGATCACAAGTGTAGTGAGATGAACGCCGAATTCGACGAGATGGATATTCCGCCTGCTTCTACGTTCGAAGACTTTGGCGTCCGGTGCGTGATGCGTGCATGTCCCTAGTGCTCAGCTCATGGGCATATTTTCTCGTAGTGCCACAGGGTATATGGCACCCTCGCCCATGCAGTCCTCTGCCAATCCCGCACGGCACGCGAAACCCTACAACCACCTGCTCTCTCCTTCTCCCCTGCCGACCTCCGACCCCGCCAAGCTCCTTCAGTACAATCTCAAGCGCTTGCTGCAGCGCGCGCCGTCCAATGGGCTTCCTCAAAGCATCCGCACGCCGAGTGGATCGCCCGTACCGTACCAAAGCTTGCACGGGGGGCCGTCCCAGTCGAGGACTAACTCTGGGACGCACCACTATCATCCCAGGTGAGTCGCCTCCGACCTCCTCTCTGCCCCGCTGTTAAATCTTCGTTCAAAGCCACCCCAACCACGCCAACTCTTCCATCACTCCTTCAACGACGAAGGAAAACCCCCGTCCAGTGTCTGTGGGTCGACGAGAAGGGCAGATGCGACAAGGAACGAGAAGCGGCGGTGGTCAAACATATACGGTCGGACGTGCATCTGATGAAAGGTTCGGGCGCCCCTAGTGTGATGGGGACTGCTGTCGCACCAACATTCTGTCGGCGCATTTGAGGGCGCCGCCGGCGTGATTCGGAGACGACTTTTTTGTTCTCGGTTTCTATGACTTACCCTAGAGCATCTTATCTTTGTAATGTTAGCATTTCTATATTCACATTGTATCTTGTTATACAGTGTGGGAGAGGCAGATGGCCGGGAGTGAAGCGTGCGTAGCTCTCAACTGTTGATACTCATCAGGTTGGAAATTCATTGAGGCAACGAGTTAGACCCAGTGAAAACCAGGTATCAGGAAATATCCCGGGCATCATAGTTAGGGTTCGACTCCCGATGTGTAGCCTGTCGCGAATCTTTTTCCCCGCACATTCGAAAGAAGGGATGAATACTTACGACGGGGCACATCAGGGCTCTGTAAGTAGCGCTATTTGCGGCCAGTGGGGTTCGACTCCCCGAATCCCAATGATGGTGGTTCCATGTATCGTGTTTTTCTTTCCAACTCAGCTCGGCTTGAGTGTGTAGTACTTGAAATCTCAGAATTACAGACAGGTTTTCGGGAGCACTCCGCAGAATCAACGGACAGGTCTGAGGTTGGTCTGAGGTCGTTTGAATCGGCATAAGTATTTGCTCACAAAACAAGCCCAGATGCAATTGCAGCACCCTGAGCTCAACCAAAGTTCCCCTGTCGAATCACTGCCAGACAACCAAATGCCAAAACCGTGACCAACTTGATATCCGGCCCGTCTCCCTCTAGATCCTTTGGATCGACGCCAAATTCGAGAGCATGCAGATGCTGATGATCCTCCTCAACGTCGAATATCATAACGCGTTCGCCGTGGGGCCCGGGCCGGCCTGCATAATGTTACTTCCGGTTGATCGAAAAACAGGTAACGTGTCACAAGCTTGATCGCAAACCATGACCACCATTCACGCTGCACTTTCCCCGTGGAATATTTCCAAGATTCGCGGCTCTCTTCGGGTAAAAAAAAACACACCCCTCTCTTGGTTCCCCTGTTAACGCATTGTCTCCAAGCCGATCGCATCCGCAGCCATGAATGGCCGCGCGCGGGATGTCACCAGAATACGCACCCTGGCTCGAAGTCTCACGAACGATGAGGCTCTCGGACTTCTTCCCGTCGTCTATAGGAATCTGGACCCATCAATGATCCCATCCCTGGAAGATCTGGACAATCTAGACAGACTCCCTCCGCGCATCGAAATCGTCATCACGACACTGTCCACCTTGGGCATCCTGATACGTAGTCCGCTGTTTCCTCTGGAAGCGACCCCGGATCTCTGGTACCGGCTCTGGAAATGGATGGCATTCCTGTCGCTCTATCCATCCAGCCTAGCCGACGCGGTGTCCATTCATACGTCCCAGTCCCAGATCGTCTTGAAATTCATCCAACATCCTCCCACATGTCAGCATATCTACTCAACCGAAGGGGCTCGTCGAATCCTTGCCACCGGTTGGACGACTCTCGTGCACAACTTGTACGACAAGGACGACCCGGCGAGTGTGGGGCTCATATCACACGCCTTGCTCGTTCTGTCGGATATCAAGGAGGCCAGGGGCCTGGTCGAGGTCGTGGAAGGCTGTGGCGGCACCCACAAAGCGTTCATGGACACCCTCACGACAAATCTCGCCCAGGCGCTGTCGTGCGTCGAGTCGAACCCCGACGCCGCCGTCAGCGCCGTGACAGCCACCCTCCTCCTCCTGCAGGACATTGCCAATCTATCGCCCGATCTCGTTTCCTACCTCCTTTCCCATGGGATTATGGGCTGGCTTGTCTCGACACTGGATATCGGCAATGGGCTGGTCTCGTTCGCGCAACAGCGGTGGACCGTTATTGAAGTTTGTCTTACCACTCTCAAGACCTATTTAAACACATCTCCGGGGTACCCTTGGCTGGTGAAGGCTCTTCGAGCTGGTCTCTTGGACCGTGTCGTCGTCGCCGGCGCAAAGATGCTGAACCAATCCGACCACGGCGTAACGGAGTATAACCAGCTTCTAGGACTCACGATCCCACCGCTGTTGGTCTCCTACTCCGTCATCGTGGAAATGAAGGCGTCTTTCGCTCGGGTTGAGCAGCTTGCACAGCACGTGGGGCTGTCACAATCGCTGCTGAACCCATTCTGGGGTAGTTTGAAGACCATGGTGCGGGATCGAAGCCAACTCGTAGAAGGCTGGGAGGCATCCAAAAGGACTTGGCCCCCTGTCAGATGCGACAACCTGGAAGTGGGTTCGTCGCAGTTGGTACGCTTGACACTCTGACCGGCCAACAGTGCGACAAAGTCAACCTAAACGACGCTTTTCGACGCTGCGCAGGATGCAGTACAATTGTGTACTGTTCGCGCGAGTGTCAACGTGCCGATTGGATTGCAGGGCACCGAGAAGAATGCCATGTCCTGTTATCTGTCCACCGTGGTACGTTGCCTCTATATTTCCGCCAATATATATCTCATCCAAAGAAGTAATCACCCAGCTCGGCATGAGCCATCGCGAGAGGTCGTTCCTCCGAATGATGATGCACAGCGACTACTACCATTTCCGATTCCAAATTTGCATGGACATCGTCCGACTCATGCTCCAAACGACGTCCGATACGCCGTTCTTCGTGGCCTTTGACTACACGCGCCCCACGGGGGTCAATGTCTCTGTTCTCACTCTCGACAAAATGGGCCCAGCGGAGGCGGTCCCGCACCTGGGGCGCCTTGCTCGTGGACGCGGTCGTTTAATGCTCCATTGGATACGGTTTGGGGCTGGTTCGAGCGGGTGCACGGCGCCGTTTCCCCTGCGCTTGAGTCTTGACGAGTTCGGAGCTGTTCGACGGGTTGGTGGGTATTGTGAAGGGGATTAAGGAAGCGCGCTATTCTGAAGGGCAGGCGGAAGGTTTGGTACGGGACTTGACCGAGAAAATGAAGGAGGATTGGAAAGTATAAAACGATGCGGAGTCTACATATCACATATGTAGCACGAATCGAACGAGCTACATAGTGTTACAGCCAGCGCGTGCACATGAGTTGAATTGCGATATGTAGTGCGATCTCAAAGTTAACGCCATCTTCGTCGCTAGCTTCGTCGTTGCCTAGTCTCCAAATCATGTATTGTTCATTGTGGAAGGAAGTGAAATATGAGATACTTGCTATGCGCAAAGGGTCGCTGACGCTCGGTCGACACCTGAAAAAAAGGGTTCCTGAGATGAGATGCCAGGCCACGCCTTGTGTACCCAGCTACGGCTTGTGTATATGGATCAAAGCCCTTGACTCGATGAAGTTTTCCCACCGTTGTAGTACGCACCCAGTTGCCACAAGAATCCCCACATCTCGGTTGTGCCGAGAACGGCGGGCAAACTCTCGTTCAAATTGGCACTGTCATCGGGCGTGTCCTACGTGTATATACCAGACGGCCTTTCCAATTGATTTCACCCCCATAATGTTCGACGTACACAACTGTGCAACGCAGCACGTCGTGCCAGATAGCTACCGCACGCTTTGTGGCTTCCCCTGTTTCTGAGCGGCGTTGACGAGTTCGCGGATCGGGTTACTTACTCTGAGGCCTTGGATTCACTTCCTATAAGCTTCTGACTCCAGCCTTGAAAGTGCGCGTTCGACTCGTTGCAAGCGCCATAGCCCAAAATGGCTCCAGTCAAACTTTTTGGTCCATTGACGTTCATTGCTCAAACTGTTGCGACTCTGAATCGAGAGAACGAGGGAATCCAAACGTGTACGGGCCATCCAGTAAGATAAGATGTTCATACCACAGCACATTTTTATTGGGCGGGACAAAAGAAAGATCCTCGTATGGGTTGTCTACACACAGGCGCACGCTGAATTTGAGAGAAGTTGGCTGCCAAAGGAAGAACGCTTCGCGTTCATGCGACCATGCGAGCTCTGGCAATTGCAATAGCGCGATGCGCACTGCGCCTTCGAGTTCCGAGTCGGGGTATTCGCGGCGGTGATAATGAACATCTCGATTCATGCAGAGTCCTGTGGTGATGCGGTGACGATTGCGAGCAGCCGGCGATTGTGTCGTGCCACTGACGCCGCAGTGACGCGACACCTGGGGAAAGTCAAAACAGGGCCGTGAAGTTGACACACGTCGCACGGAGGAACATCTGAGCATTGTCGGTGGATCTAACAGCAAAAGAATCCCGGATAGGATCTCGGGCGGCGCGTCTGAAAGACCATGATGGAGAGAGCGGGGATTACCTAAGCTGATTGATGGGCGGCATCAAGTGAAAGCAACTTCGGGCCGATGACGCGTCCTCTTCTCTTCTCCCTCCACAAGGTTAACACCTCGAATGTCTGGTCGATGGAACGCGGCATCATGGGTCCACCAAATGCTGATTACTCCGAGCTGCCTCTGAGTCGGGAGGCCATTCCTGATCGGCCTTGGATCGGCTTGAGTTCGTACGCCGAGGGATACCCGATGTGACCACCGAACCATGCCCGAGCGGTACTCGGTCACCGGTGGCAACGTCATTACTCTTGCTTCTCGCCGTAGTCGTCTTACCGTTCACTCTCGGGAATTTTGCTGGTCCCATCTCACCCAATGCTTGAACTTCGAGAAACCTGTATATACTCGAATTCCAATTCTCTTCGTCTCATTTCCAGGACAAAAACATCCAATTATGTCATCGTCGGTCTTCTACATCGTTCATGCATCGGCCTACACGGTGAGTTTAGAACTCTGAGCAAGCTGAATCAGACGCCGTAGGGCCCCGAGCCAATGCTGAATGAGGTTGCTGCACAGGTATTTAAACTCTAGGTAGCCTCCCTCGACCCCAGCTTTCCAGAACAACACTTCCCTCACAATGTCTCTCCCGACAACCACTCGCCAATACTCCTATCCCCAGGTTCGTTTCATTACCTACCCACCAAAATAAACAGGCTTATCCTGGACTTGGATGCACTTAGCGCGGCTCGTACAATAACCTGGTGCTCAGCGAGGTCCCAATCCACGCTCTCAAGGCGAACGAAGTCCTCGTCAAAACCCATGCCGTTTCACTTCAATACCGCGATCTGCTCATTTCGTACGAGTTCAAGAACAAGTTCTTCCCGGGCGAGTGCGTACTATAATCGTCTTTCTCCCTCCGCTCATCGCTTATGTATACACGACAGAATTCCCGACAACCTCGTCCCACTCTCCGATATGGCCGGCCAAGTTCTCGCAGTCGGCTCAGACGTGAGACAGTGGAAGGTGGGAGATCGCGTTTGCTCCAACTTCATGCTCGACAAGACGCATGATGAGCTGAGCTACGACATCATCGCGTCTGCACTGGGTGGGGCGCAGCAGGGGGTGCTGACAGAGTATAGAAACTATCCGGCACATGTGAGCGCTTTTCTCTGTTTCAGATCCTCGATTCCCATTGATTTTGGCGAATAGGCGTTGGTTGCGATTCCGGAACATCTGAGCTATGAAGAGGCAGCCACTCTTCCGTGCGTCTGTTTGCGCATTAGCTGTCTTTCATCCACTGACGACAGGATAGTTGTGCTGCTGCGACTGTGTGGAACGCGTTCATGGGCGGCTTTGAACGAGTGAAGGTTGGCGATACGATCCTCGTCCAAGGCACGGGCGGGGTTTCCATGTACGCACATTTTCTCCTCAAGCAGGAATCCCTTCGTGAACTCTGCTCTTAGCTTTGCCATTCAATTTGCGGTGGCCGCAGGAGCCACTGTTATCGCCACATCCTCCTCGGACGAGAAACTCAAAGTCGCCACTCGACTCGGAGCCAAGCATGTGATCAACTATAACACCAATCCTGCCTGGGACGAGGAGGTTCTGCGACTCACAAATGGCCGGGGAGTGGATCGTGTCATCGAGGTGGCCGGAAACGCAACCATTGGGCGTTCGATGGAGGCTACGCGGTTGAACGGCAGTGTTGATATTATTGGGATTATTGGAGGCACGGTGAGTCGTCCCCATTTCAGACGCCACCTGCATTCTTGACTCAGTGGTCTCAAAGAAGGACACGGCCCCTCCGGAAGATATGCTGCTCACTATAATGTTCAAAGGGCTCAAGCTTCGTGGCATATACGTTGCGTCCGTTCAACAGTGCGTCGAGTGCTCCCTCCGAAAACTCCTGAACTGATCCTGAGGTTCACGACAGGCTCAAGGATATGATGCTCATGATCCAAGCACATCCCGAGGCGACGCGGCCGGTTATTGATAGGGTGTTTGACTTTGAGGACGCCAAATCGGCTTTTGCGCATTTCGAGTCGCAGGCTCATGTTGGGAAGGTTGTTATCAAGTTTTGAGGCATGAGAAGTATATAGATTCTGAATTGACACCGAGGTTACTCTGAATACAAGTTCAAACGGCGCGGCGCGATGAAGCTTTGAAATTTATGTAAAGGATCATCGTGAATGCATGACGGTCACTACAACGTGCGCGTTCGATTCGCGCAAAAGCCATCAGCGTGTTTTTTTTTGGTTCATGCATGAATGCATGATCACTGATCAGTTCTCACAGCGTTGCGATGGAGGAAGAAAGAAAGGATTCATATGTATGTATTACAGGCCCGTCCGATAAAACAACTACACCACCGCGCACAGCTCGCTCCACGCCTATTTTGACATTGGAGCCCGTCTCGACTCTCGAGCTGCACCGAGAATCCTTTTCAAATCTAGAATCATTCAACGCCTGTAACTTTCACTGTGAGGTTATCGACGAAAACGAAGTCATTTCCAAGCTGGGACACCCGTCTGACTCCGAATCCACCGATAATCGAGGCCAAGCAAATGTTCATGCACCATAGCCGTCGAACCAGGAACGAACCTCAGGCTCTCAAGGTGGGAATTCAGGCGTAAATCGACATTCAGGAAGTAAGCAAGTACTCGTCCACCTCCAGAGATTCAGACCAGTGCTCTCGAGTGCGCTTCTGATTCGCGCAAGAGCCGATACCACATGAGGTGGAAGGTCCTTTTGCGTTTTTCTCAAACTCTGTTGCGACTGGTGAGAAACAAAAAAGAATCCATATGTACTTAGGTATTACGAACGTCGAACCTATCCAATAAAATAACTACACCACGCCACTCCACACATTTTTTCTCGGGTGCCCGCCCCTCACTCTCACTGAGTATAGATATTCCACGACTACCCAACAAATCAGCTCTCTTCCCTCAAAGGAAAAGGAAAAAGCGACTTACCTTGCGCCACAAAAGCCCCCAATGCTCCCCAATCGGCCCATCGATCCCAAACGCCACGCCTTTGAACCACCAAAACGTACCCACCACCGCACTCGCAATGACTCCAAACACGGTGGCTTTAACAGCCAAGGGAAGACGGCGCGAGCTGAATACGAGGTGGTCGAGGACGTGTCCGAACATGAGGACGGCAAAGTAGAGCGTGGGGAGCTGTCAACTCGTCAGGGTGGAGACAGAGAGAGAGAAGAGGGAGAGAGACGCACGTAGTGGTGGAGGTAGGTGACACGTCCCATGATGAGGAACGGAACTGAGTAACAACCCGTAAGCCCTCGTCGTCGGCGATGCGAAAAAGAAAAACTCACGGTAATGCAACGCCCATCCAAAGAGCGCAACCTTGCCAACATACAAAAAGTGGGTCCACTCGCCTAGTCGGTCCATTTCATCAGCATCCCCTCACTCCCGAGAAAGCGCAAAACTCACCATCCGTCATATCAACATACTTCCTCTGCCACCTCAAAAGATACACCCCCAGCACCGCCAACGCCAAGCCCAGACTAATCGAACTCCCCCACCAAACAATCGGATTGCCCACCAGATAAAACTTGGTCGTATTATCTCCCCAGCCGTTCATCCGGAGTCCAAGATTCAAGAACGGCCAATCGGTGGGTTTGGAGGCGAGGATATCCTCCTTGTCGGGGTCCGGCACGAGCGCGTTGTTCGAGGTCATCATCGCTACGTTGAGGTGCCAAAAGTCGACTAGGAACGGAGAGTGGTAGAATTCGATATCGCCCGGAGGTACTACAAAAACGGGCGTGAGCAACTCGAAACGAAAATAATAAAAAATGAAAAAAAGGACGTACACCTCTCATTCCGATGCATCTCCACATTCCAATACGTATGCCGATCCTTGGGATTGTTCTCCGGGTCACACGTCACCTCAACCTGCTTCCACCCCCACTGCGGTAGATTCACATTCGCCGCCCTCAGATAACACCCAATAACCTGATGCCTAAACCGCAGCCTCGTCGTCAACGCATGAATATTCCCCTCCTTGAGCACAGCCGCCCGAGAGCCCCGCTGGAGATCATCCACAACCTCGACAGCCCAGTAATCATGGACATCCCCAATCGTCGTGTTCCCATACCCAGACACCTCGTGGTGCAGCTTGGTTATCGGCGCAGGAATCCGATGCGAATGTAGGAACCTCGTCGTCGGGGGATGTTGCAGCCGGATAACGTCTCCGTCTTGCAAGAATCGAATCGGTCCTTCGGGGTCATACGGCGGCTCTTCCCAGCGTGGAAGGATATCCCACTCGTTGTTGTGGTCTTTGTGGTGGTAGCAGGTGATTTGTTGTTGGGCGGAGCCGTCGGGGTAGGGGTGTGCGTGCGAGTGGAGGAGGCCGCCGCCATACCCGACGTTCTTGAGCGTGACGCGCGACCCAAAGGCGATTTCTACGAACGTTTAGCTGGAAATGTGGGAAGAGAATATGCATACCGAGCGGACTGTCGGCAAATTCGTTCCCATCCAGACCCGCCTGGAAGAGGGAGCTCATCTGGGCGTCACCAGGGCCGGAATTGGTGAGAATCATAAAGTGGACTTTGAACGACGCCATGAAGACGAGGATGGGGATAAATATCAGGCAGATGACCCGCGCTGTCCAATGCTTGAGTTGATCTTGCTAGAGGTGGGTTTAGCGCGGAGGAAAATACCGCCGAGAATGACGACATACGACGGAGATGGAGACGTCGCCAAACTTCTCCCACAAGTCCTCGATGGTGAAGAGGCCGACCAGGGCGGTGACGAAGAGGCCGATCATTTTGACGCTCGAGACGCAGCCGATGGAGATTCCGGTGGATGTGAGCCAGAACCACCACGGGAAGGAGAACGAGCGGGTGCGTTGGTTGTGGAATTTCGTCATGCAGAAGACGGTGAGCACGGTGAAGAAGAGGAGCATCGAGTCGAGGAGGATGAACCGCGAGATGCATAGCCAACCGACATCTGCGGGAAATTAGCATGGATTGGAAGACGAGGGATGGGCAACGCACCGAGGAGGACCATGAGAGCGACGATATGCGCAGCCCACTGACTCATCCCGAGTTCCACCGCAGTGTACCACCCAAGCGGGACCATGGCCGCCCCAAAGCTTGCGAGCATCATGCGCATCGCGACGTACGGCACCTCATCCGTATAATCCTCCCCGCTCTTGAACTCGAAGCTCCCGTCGTATCCCGCGAGGAGGCCGGCGAGCCCGACGAGCATCTTGCCCAAGGGCGGATGCACGTCAAAGTAGAACTCGCGCTTGAGGTAGTGCGAGCCGAATTTGCCAAAGTGGGCTTCGTCCCATACGACGGAATTGGCGTGGCCGATTTTGTAGAAGCGGGTCCAAAAGGAGAGGAGGGTGTATGTGAATCCAACTACGTGGACTAGGTACTCGGGTTTGAGGAGGTCGGCCTGCGTGGGTACGAGTTAGGTCGACCGAGTGGGAGTGTGATATTGTGACGCACCGGTGCAAACCCGGTCTGCTGGGGTTTTGACTGCCCTTCATGCGGACCCAGCTCCTTCTTTTCATCTCGTGGGGTCGTCTCTGCCCCGGTCAGCGGTGGTGCTGGGCTTGGGGCCTTGTGGCCACGGTGCCTCACTCCCCTGGATTCCGTCATGCAAAATGTGGTGAAGGAGCGTAAAAAGCCTGCGGGACGTCAGCCATGAGTCGTGAGAGCGAGTACGCGACGATAGAATGGACCGAGACTGACGTTGGGGTGGATATAGCCCGACACGTTGGCAGAAGAGGCGATGAAGAGGTGCGCGGTCAAGCGTAAGATGGAATGATCGGATTTACGGACACGCGGATCACGGGGTGCGCACTGCCACGGGACAAGAATCCTTTTGAGCTGCTGGACATGTAACCAATCCTGCATCTCCGATGTCGTTCCCAGCCTGCTCAATGCAAGACCACCAGCAAAAAACGAACTGCCGCTCGCCAATGCAGCGCCTCGCTCGCCTGCTGCTCCTCATCACGACAGCCCCCCTCGCCCTCCCCGCATCAACCGCCGGAACGACGCAGAACGACAAACCGTACTCATTCTCGGGGGCGTCGCCGGCATCATCGCAGTGTGCAACCTCACCGAGCAGAAGGCCACAAACTTCCTCATCCTTGAGGCGCGCGATGAGCTCGGCGGGCGGATGCACTCGATGGAGTTTGGTGCATCCGGACGGACCTCTGTCATTGAGCTTGGAGCGAATTGGATCCGAGGAGAGCAGGAAGGCACGGGGCCTGCGAATCCAATATACACGCTGGCTCAGAAGTACGGATTGAAGGCGGTCGAGTCGGACTTTTACGAGTCCGTCGGTGCGTCGACAACTTGTTTCGTGAATTGTCGCTGACTGGTTCGCAGAGACTTACGATGAGACGGGCAAGGTCGACTATTTAAAAACTCTGAACGACGCCGTCGATGCGTATACGAACCTCACTGTAGTCGGAGGCGGGAGGGTGCCAACACAGCAGGTTGACACGACCTGCAGGACGAGCTAAGTACTCTCTCATCGGTGTCAAGCCCCAAACTCCAGCTGAAAGGGTGGTCGAGTACTACGTTGTAAGTCTCTCCAACTTCCGAATGCGTCTTCTCATGCCCATTCTTAGTTCGTGCCTATGCATTAACGACCGTAAATTTGACTTTCTGACTCTAAAATCGTAGGATTGGAAGTATGCCCAGACTCCCGAGCAAACATCGTGGACCGCTTCCTCATGGGTAAGGCAACCTCGCTCGTATCGTCACACACTGATTCTGCGTCAGGCTACGAATTTTACCTACGACGTTGACCAAGGCGGGTTCTCCGACTCCAACCTCCTCTCCATTGACCAACGCGGATTCAAATACCTCATCCAATCCGAAGCATCCCCATTCCTCCAGCCCTCCCAAGTCCTGGTCAACGCCATCATAACGAACATAGCGTACTCCTCCGACGCCGTGGTGGCGACCCTCGCGAATGGGACCAAGATAAGCTCGCACTATGCGATTAGTACGTTCAGCGTTGGGGTGTTGCAACATGACGATGTGGCGTTTGAGCCGATGTTGCCTTTGTGGAAGCAGGAGGCGATTCAGAGTATGACGATGGCTACGTACACTAAGCTGTTCCTGCAGTTTGACGAGAAGTTCTGGTTTGACACTCAGGTGTGTTTATGTTTTGTGGACGAATTTGAACTCACTCATCAAATACCGTAGTTTGCGCTGCACGCGGATAAAGTCCGCGGGCGGTATCCAGTTTGGCAAAGCCTCGACCTCGACGGCTTCCTTCCCGACTCTGGAAGGATCTTCGCAACTGTCACGGTGACACCCTCCTGCTCCAACCCACCCACCCTTCCTGACCTTCGACCCTACACCCAGGGCGACTACTCCGAAGCAATCGAATCCCTCACCGACACTCAGATCCAAACCGAACTCTCTCCGTCCTCAGCGCCATGTTCCCGAATACAACCATCCCATTGAACACCCACAGCATTCTTCTTCCCGCGTTGGTTCTCCGACCCACTCTACAGGGGAAGTTACGGCAACTGGCCCGCGAGCTTCGTAAGCCCGCCCGCATCACTTGAACTTGCGCGCAAATCTTGGGAGGTTGTGGTTCTCTGGTGAGGCGATGAGTCAGCGGTATTTCGGTGAGTCTTGGTCTTGGGCTCAGTGGGGATGCAAGTAATGAACCCCGAATAGGTTTCCTCCATGGCGCATATTTCGAAGGTATGGATGCCGGACAACGAGTAGCGCAGTGTGTCCTGTCCGGAGGATTGCAGTGCGATGATCTACCGTTCGTCGAGTCTATTCCCAATTCTAGTCCGTACGTGCCCTGAATACTTTACTATCGTACAATGCTACTCTGGAATCATAAATGGAAGGGGAAAATCATGTATGGCCATACCAGCCACTGTTCACATCCGGCATATCCCATTCCCTCGCCGACGGGTCCCACACGTACGAAGGATCATTCGCATGCGTGACCGAATACGTCTCGAAGTTGGGTTTGGGATGATAAACAAGATTCACCTTGAGCCAGCCGACCATTTGAAGCTCCAGGGAGGGGATGATGTCAACTTGGCACCAGCGGTTGGATTGCACTGTGAGCTCCGATAGACAAGCCATTTGAGTGGCATCCAAAATATTGGGATCGGTACGTGCGAGGACAAAGGCGAGGAGATCCTCATCCGAGAGGGCGTGGAAATGAAGCAGTTTGAGGTGCTCGAGCCGGGGGCAGATAACCGTGGGAGTGGGATTGGGATTTGGGGTAAGCATGGGCACCACCAGGCTGTCGCGGTGTCGCAGGGCACCAGGTTGTGCCTTAATTCGCGGCTCCCCTGGGAGCGTCAAATCACGCAGTGTAGGTATGGCACCGAGGACCACCATGAGGGTGTCGCTCGAGAGGTCATGTTGAGACGAAGACACTGGAGCTGATTGGAGCAGGAGACTAAACACACAAGGGGACTCGGCGTCTCCACGGTGGTCACTCGGTCGAGCACATACGAGAGGATGCACAATTCCGGAGCACTGTTAATGCTGCGCAGCAAAGCCCATGTGCAACCGGAGACGGAGAGCCGCCGCAGATGCGGCAGGTCGCAGGGAGGCTGCGGGTTGAGACTCTGCTGGAGATCCATGCCGAAAACAAAGTCAACGTTCAAAGTTTCGAGGTGGGAACACTGGCGCAAGATGGGCAAGACGGGGTACGACTCAGGGGTCTCACCGCTGCCGTGATTGGTCACAAGCGTAGTGTTTTGCCGGCTACGGCTCGAAGCCTGGAGCCGGCTAAGCCGTGGTCCGGCTTAGCCGGGCCAAGCCAAGCCCAAGCCGGATGTGCAGCCGGCTTTGGGCTCCGGCTTGAGTTTTCTCAAGCCGTAAGCCGGCGGCTAAGCCCCGGCTTCCCACTACAACTTTTGTGAGCCCCTGGATTAATGTGTTACACTTGAACTTACCTTCAAAGATGGCTAGTATAACCCATCCAATGCACTGCAAGTTTTCCGAGTCAAGCCGAGTCAAATTCATGCAAGGTTCGGGTCGACTGATGGCCATCACTGGGACCATCAAGAATGATCACTCGCCGTCTCACACTCTTCCTCTCAGATGAGGCGCGGGGCCACTAAATTTTGACTTGTAAGTGACTGAATGAATGATACATTACCATGAATTGACAATTTGGCCCCATTGGCAATGGAAATCCGAATACAGAAAAAAATCCCCGAAGCCGCCGGCTAAGCCTGAGCCGGGCCCAAGCCGGCCGGGGTATCCGGCTCAGGCTCCGGCTTGGGAATTTCAAAAGCCGGAGCCGGCTCAAGCCAAGCCCAAGCCGGCGGCTTCAAGCCAAGCCGGAGCCGGGAAAACACTACACAAGCGTCAGGCGGCGAAGGGATTCCCAACGAATTGAGGTGTCCGCCGTGAGCGCTTCGACTCGGAGAGACACAGACCATGTGCGCCGAGGAAGGCCTGAAAGAATGGGTGGCCTTGGAAGAAAGGGAACATGCTCCTCCAGAGTCCGTGGTGGTTTGGTGGTGCCACGGTGGTTAGCGACAATGTCGCGTCACTGAGGATACGCCCCTGTCTGTCATTGTCACCTTAAATAATCTCAATTTACAGTAGTCTTTTCCTCGTATCCCCCTCGTACTCTCCTGCGACAAGGGGGGATCGGGATCGGAATTTCGGATATAGGGTCGAAAAGTTTTTTTCGACCCTGGCTGGACCCCCCCCCCCCACCCCTCCCCTCCTATATAAGGCAGATCATTCCCACGATCATGTGATTTACCGGCGGTCCGAGCAATCCGCGGCTCCCAACCATAGGAAAAATATGTATTACAAACTTATTAGAGGACCCCAGTGTCAATTAGACCCATCTCATGTGTACTTGAGCAATGATACACTTGTTGTCTGTGGCAATGTCTTGTGAGAGTCGATGAGACTGGCAGCTGTATTATGTAATATATCAGTCCCGATTTCCAAATTTCAATCAAGAGTGTCCAATATGCTCCAAAACACATTTACTAATATACATATAGAAATTTTTTTCGAGCCCTCTCGGGACCCCCCCCCCCCCTCCCCCGGTACGAAATTTCGATCCCGGTGCCCCCTTGTCCTGCGATACCTGTCCAGAGTGACTCCCCGTATCTAGCTTTCAACATTCGCGACAAGTGACTCATTGATGAGCAGCTTCTGATTGCCGAGTACCACCCAGGGCAGTGTCTGTCAAACCCATATATAGTACCTCTGCCACGTCAGGACCTCTCTTACCTCTCACCTACACCACACCCCATTCAATGTCTATCCCCATGGCTGAAATGCAGACGGGGACACATTTTCATATCAATGGCAAGTCAACATGACCCAAGTCTTGCGATGAGAGTCAGTAGTGACCTGGGTTTCAGGTGGGACCGGTGGTCAGGGTGGGGTAGGTGACCAACATGGGGGAGATGGAGGTTCTGGTGAAGGAGGGACCCTGAGGATCACCAACTTGAAGTAAATTCCTAGTGCATCTGCAGACCCAGATCTGACCATACACAGTGTTTATTCACATGGCCAAGAACCAAGACAGCAAGGTCAAATTGAACTCATCAGTGGGTACCTCATCTATATATTGGGAGCCCAACTGAGCAAATATCACAGCACGGGAAGAATGCCACACTGCTCTGGCACTTGTCAGATGTCCGCCAGCTTCTCAGATCTTCCAGGGCAGACAAGAAATTCTTGATAAGATGCAACAGTACTTTTCCCAGGAACCCAAGAAGAGAAGGATTTTTGTCCTCCATGGTCTTGGTGGCTCTGGGAAGACTCAGGTGGCTTTGAAATTTTTGGAGTCAATTGACGAGTATGCACTTCTTGCCACAGAAACCATTGCATATGATTGATAACTTTACAGCTTTACGAAGCGCTTCTTCGTAAATGCCAGCTCTCCCGAAGCTCTGAAAACATCCTTCACAAACATAGGAATTTCCCAGAGCTTTGGTAAAACACCAGAAGCTGGCCTTCAGTGGCTTATTTCTGAGAAGAAAGAATGGACTCTCCTCTTTGATAATGCAGATGATCCAAAGCTGAAGCTATCATCATTCTTCCCACAATGCACCCATGGAAACATTATCATCACTTCCCGAAACCCAAAACTTGCTACTTATGGGCCTGCTTCTCACTCACAGGTGGGAGACTTGGACACAGAAAATGCAGCTCTTCTTCTTGAAAGAGCGGTGAAGGAGCACACAGATGAAAACCATACATTAGCCATGGGCATTGTACAGGTAGGTTCCAAGTTCCTCGGACAATGGTTTCATACTTATCACAATGCACAGGGGCTCTCATGCCTGCCTCTTGCAATTGTCCAGGCTGGGGCTTATATTGCCAAGTTCAAATGTCTCAAGAACTATCTGTCTATCTACAGGAAAAACAAGGAAGAACTGCTGCTGCAGCATCCTGACCAGGCTCATGATAACTATGAGTGGACTGTCTACACAACCTGGGAACTTAGCTTCATGAAACTCAGCCCAGTAGCTGCTCTCCAGGGTGAGGTCTTGAGGAGTGACACCTGTGTGTTTCCATGCTTTTTTCTATGAGTACCGTAGGGCCCATTGTTCGATTTGATACCTCATGTAAATAGTACTGGAGAATAATAACACAAAACGTAGGATCACTAAAATTCGATTCAATTTCGTCCGCAGTTGGTTCGGTCTACGGAGCACTCGCAACCGACACCCTAACAGAAACATCAACCACCGACCAGAAGTAAGGGAAAGCACAAATAGACTCTCACCTCGGCTTCTTATTCGGCGTATCCACCCCGCCCATCGATTTCTAACAACCATAAGACGCAGGAACAAAGACAGCCCCGACAAGCTCAACTCACCCTAGTGAGGTCTTGAGGAGTGACACCTGTGTGTTTCCATGCTTTTTTCTATGAGTACTGTAGGGCCCATTGTTGGATTTGAAACCTCATGTAAATAGTACTGGAGAATAATAAAACAAAATGTAGGATCAGTGAAATTCGATTCAATTTCCTCCGCAGTTGGTTCGGTCTACGGAGCACTCGTAACCGACACCCTAACAGCAAACATCAACCACCGACCAGAAGTAAGGGAAAGCACAAATAGACTCTCACCTCGGCTTCTTATTCGGCGTATCCACCCCGCCCATCGATTTCTAACAACCATAAGACGCAGGAACAAAGACAGCCCCGACAAGCTCAACTCACCCTAGACCGCTTACCCGTAGCCCTCGCCTCCCGGGGTCAAAAACATACTCGGGGAGCGCCGTACTGTCGTGATGTGGTTGAATACGTCAACATCAAATCGGAGCGAGTTGCAGACAGGAAGAGGAAAACGCACCCCCGAATATGCTTCAACGCGATCCCCATCATCGCTTCATCAAATGTCTCGCCCTTGACCATCTTGAGAAACTCGCCGATGGAAAAGGACACATTCGAATCTGCTTCTGCGCATCCCTCGTCATCGCAATCACTTGGATGTAATTCTTATACCGATGGAAGAAATCGTGCTTAGTGAAGAGCTCCGCCCACGATGCCTCCCCAGCGACGATCTTTTCTACCAGTACAGCACCTAGACGCGGAGAAATACGAACGAGTGCGCACCGTTTTGAATCTGCTCGCACATAATTGCGAACGTCGACGCAGAGACGTTGTGCGTCGCACACATGGATGGTGTAGAAAATAAAGATATATGTGTATGCACGGATGGGGGGTAAAGTTCTATTTTCAAAGTGCGAATACAGGCTTGCTTTTATACCTTTCTAGTAGCTAGGATACCGTAGATAGAGACCAAGAACACAGCCAAGTATCCCAGCAAACGAACAGCTTTGTGGCGTACGAGACGCGTTTCATCACTACGTTTGATAGCTACGAGACGGTTGCATGCACTGCTCGGTGGCGTGCACTGCCCGTCTCTTCGCTCTGGTTTGCTTCATACCACGACGACTCCAACAGATGGGTCTGCATATCAGCTTCGAACAACGGAGGGAGGACGATACTCACAATTCGGCGTGATGATGGGCATTCGATGCGCCCTGTCACTCGGATATACCTGTCTCCAGTCAAGGAATGCAGAGGAACTCAGAAAGCGCACGCACCTTGGGGTTCCAAACCCGCACTTGCAACGGCCCATCTTCGATATCTTTGAGGAGCACAGGCTGGGGCCATTGCCTGCCGGAATGATACAATAGCCATGATTAAAACGACAGGGTACGTACCACCTTGACATGACCGTGAAGAACCTCACAACGATCGCACCAGCTATAGCGTTCGGGTAGAGCTGACAGATGCGCGCGACCAGCATGGCCCACGCTACACCTCCGAGGTACCCGTTGACGTTCGAGTAAATGGCTTTGCCTACGTCCAAGTCGTCGGGCAGGGAAGAAAAGTAGAGAAGGGAACGCACGCTGAGCCCATAGCTTGATGCACCTCAGCGCGTCGCGAAATACTTGCACGTTGGGTACCAGTCGGAGGAGTTCGTCAGCCAGACGAGTGCCTGGCATGAATGAATTAGGGACTAGGGTGGGTTGAGGAGCATAACCACGCACCATTGACGCTTCTGAACTCACTCTGATCCAAGTTTTTGAGAATATTGTTGTCCTCCAACGACAGCTCTTCCGGTATTGCCGAAATGCCGAGGGACGCGACGAGGAGATCGAGGGAGATTCCAGAGACCTTGGCGCCGATGAGTGGCACGAATGCTTCCGGGACACCCTGGGCCAGTCGGCATCCTCCTCGGAGGCGGGGAATGGACCACGCACCGACACCTCTGTAGCTCCCTCCATCGCGCGCACCATAGGCTCAAACGTCGCAAAAAAGTCGGCCACGGGGACGTGTTTCGGGAGTACACAAAGCGTGTCAATGTCCGACCCGGGCCCGTACACGCCGAGTCGATATGAGCAACACTCTCACCTGCTCCTCGACTCCTCCTCCGTCTCAGCTCCTCCATGAGCGTCCCCGTAATCTCCCGCTCTCGCATCGGAGTCTCGCTCAATGGACGTCGCCACCGTGTCCCTGCAGATTGCCGGTTGGAGACGCGAATGCACGATGAGGAGTCCCACCTCCGTTCATTTGAGGACATCGGAGGCCGGATTCAGGCGGCTGGAGGCTGGACGGTCGCGGAGGTCGAGTATGGCTCCCTTACGTCACGGCGGATCAACAAGCAAAGGACAACAAACGCGCCGCGGTTCAAGAACTCCTCCTATTACGACTCGTAGCTGGAAGCGTTTTCATTTCCACTGAAACAGAAAAGTGTCAAGACTCAAACGGCAGAGCCTGTACAAGTCAGTTGAAGTCACAAAACAACACGGTGACAAAACGAGTCCGACGACGTCCGTAAGTAGTGGACTCCCTTCCCAGTCCACATCAGCAGATACAAGTGTATGCGCGTGGAGAAGGCGCGGGATGGATATTCCAGAAAGAAAGGGGACGAACTGCGCTTCCTACAACAAGATTCGTACCCGAGTTGAACGAAGAACAGTCGGGATCAACCACATGTAGTTACATTTGGTGGAATGCTTGATAGGCCGAGGCCTCCGCTCACGGGCTTTATTCGAGGAGGCAACTTGAGCCAACAGATCCTGCAATCTTCGAGAACAAACGGTGCTGTCAGGCTGGGCTGCTGGAATTCCGGCACGTATGAGGTCTGGGCGCCGTCAATTGCTCTCACACGAGTGCGTGCTTACGAACGCCGCCCGGCGACTCTTCAGAAGAACGACGACGTGGAGCCCCGAGGCGAGATTCAATCGAAAAGCGAAGCGCTGCGGAGAAAATGATAGCAGAACTTGGAGAAGTCGTTCTGTAACCGGACTTACCCTCGAGTCAAACGAAGAACAGTCTCCTAGTACACCCAAAATTCCAAAAAAGAACAAAGAACACAAAATTCCAGTCACACAGATACGGAATTTGAAACCCTCGCCTTCGATCCCTCGCCAAAATCCGAGCCGTCCAGACTTAACTCTGCGCAGTCGTGAACACGAGGAGCAAAGTCGCCATGGTCTGAAATGTTGCATCAGCAATGATCCCTATGCACAGCAATTGAATTCGAACAATCCTGAATTTGACGGACTCGATGCTCGCGACGTATCCTGGGAGCCATGGTTTCCGTTGAGCAGCTTAGCTCCGCGCGCGCCGGCGGTACACGTAGAGGCGGATGACGATGGGGATGCGAGGATGCTGGGTGTGAGGGAGAGATCGAACGGAAGTGTCCAATTGACGAGGAGGTGCAGATTTGCATGAGCCACAGAATGCCCATTGCTAGTATTGAGGTCAATCAGATTGAAACTACGGAGACGCAGGCCGAGCTGAGACGTACGCATAGAGGCCAAGATCATGAGACAGGCGTAACCACAATATACAAGACCTGCAGTTGGTGTAAGTAATCATGCTTCGCTAAACCTAGGAAATAAATCAGACTGCGTAGCGGGGATGGGAAAGACAAACGCACCAACAGCGCCTCGGAGAACCAATTCGTCAACACAAACGCCACATTCTCGATTTCATCAACAGGAATCGAGAATTCGTCTGCCTCGAACGCCGCCGGGCCACTGAACTTGGCCTTGGCTATCGAGCCTTGGAATAGGCAGGCGAGGATGATCTCAATCGAGATGTAGACGAGAAAGAAGACGCTCCATTTGGAGTGGGAGCCCTTCCTCTGCTGTATGAGGAGATAGAAGCGCATGGAGAAGAGGGCGAGGACTACCCCATATCCGACGCTGCAGATGATCACAGCCTGCAACCAAGTTTCTTCGTTGAAGAGATCTGCGCTCGTCTCGTTGACAGGGGCGTAAGACATGGGTTAATAGCGGAGAACAGGGTCTCAAATTTCTTCTATTCCTGAGCAGATGCAAATTGTCTCGATGGTCAGCATGGATCGAATCAGGAGTGGCCGCGGAATGGATTCTGCAAGTCTCTTCGAGGGCCCGAATATCCTAGTCCAGTCGAAGGAACAGGTCGTCTTCGTTCTTTTTGGGCATGAGCGCTTGAACAATTCTCCGCATCCGGAGCTGAGCATCGAGTCTTCTTCGATCAGTCCGAGGTGTGGTGGGTCGCGCTCAAAGATGACCTACATCTCAATTCCGTACATCTTTGCGGCCGAGTCGGAGGACCTGCAGACGATCGAGGACACGTGTGAGCACGATTGTGACGAGGCCCAGCTGAGCCGGACGAGGGGTTCGTAGCAAGTGAGCTTCCAGCTAGACATCTTGTACATGAACGGCGGATCTCAAGAGTGTCGCGATGTTGGATTGAACAGGGAAGATGGGAGTGCAAATCAAAGAGGTGTGGACCACATGTGAAACTAAGTACCAATCACAATAAGATTACACGAAACGGTCACTGAAACGAACCCACGCATCGCCATCCTCCCCATGATGCCGACCATGTACAGCAGCGGAGGCATCGCGCTCCTGCACTGCAACTCGAGGACAGCCAGGTGATACCACCCGGTGTACTGGCAGATAATGCAGGAAGGTGCAGGCGGCGGCGCGAGCACGTCCGGCGCGTCCACGGCTATGAGTTCAACGTCAGCCGCGTCGAGCACATATTATGTACAATCGGACGATAGTTCTGGAGCGCGCCGTTGGGACTCGGAGTGGTGCGACGAAATGTGTGCATCCTTCGCGCCCAGTGTGTACGACGGTGCTGACGTTCGAGGTCGAGGTTGATTCGCTCGGCGGCGTTGGGAGGGAGAGGGAGGGCTCGGAATCGGCTTGTGCTTGCATGCTTAGCTGTGAGAGGCCTCTGTCTCGGTGGCTGCGGACGTTCCTGGTGAATGGGCAATGCAGGATTTGTGGTCGGTGGCTGTCAAGGGTATGAGCATCTGTGAAAATAGCTCGAGGTCTTGTAGACGCACGGAGAAGGCGTCATCAGGGCTGGAATTGACGTGGACTTCAGGACGCCATGAAGACGAGGATGAGGATAGAGAACAAGCAGCTGAGTACGGATGGAAGACGAGGGATGGGCAACGCACCGAGGAGGACCATGAGAGCGACGATATGTGCAGCCCACTGACTCATGCCGAGTTCCACCGCAGTGTACCACCCAAGCGGGACCATCGCCGCCCCAAAGCGACGTACGGCACCTCATCCGTATAATCCTCCCCGCTCTTGAACTCAAAGGTCCCGTCGTATCCCGGGAGAAGACCGGCGAGCCCAACGAGCATCTTGCCCAAGGGCGGATGCACGTCAAAGTAGAACTCTCGCTTGAGGTAGTGCGAGCCGAATTTGTCAAAGTGGGCTTCGTCCCAGACGACAGAGTTGGCGTGGCCGATTTTGTAGAAGCGGGTCCAGAAGGAGAGGAGGGTGTAGGTGAAACTGACTAAGTGGACTAGGTACTCGGGTTTGAGGAGGTCGGCCTTAGGTGCGAGTTAGGTCGACCGAGTGAGGTGATATTGTGACGCACCGGTGCAAACCCTGTCTGCTGGGGTTTTGACTGCCCTTCATGCGGTCCCTGCTCCTTCTTTTCATCCCGTGGGGTCGTCTCTGCGCCGGAAGGCGGCGGCGCCGGGCTTGGGGCCTTGTGGCCACGATGCCTCACTCCCCTCGATTCCGTCATGCAAAATGGGGTGAAGGAGCGTAAAAAGCCGGCGGGACGTCAGGCATGAGTCGTGAGAGTGAGTACGCGATGATAGAATGGATCGAGACTGACGTTGGGTGGATACATATAGCCCGACACGTTGGCAGAAGAGGCGATGAAGAGGTGCGGTCAAGTGTAAGATGGAATGATCGGAGTCATCGGACTTACAGACACGCGGATCATGGGGTGGGCACTGCCACCTGAGGCACAGTGTTGGCCTCACGTTCACTTTGAAACTCGGTAAGTAGCACATGCCGGATTCTTGGCTGTATCGACCCCGATCTTATTATCTGGAGTTTGAACCGTTTTCTTGCCCCTTCCTGAATCGAAAAGCATGAAATCAAAGTTGAATGACAGACTGACTCCATGGATGACTCAAGTCCAGCGTCGATGGCCTCGTGGTATGCACAACAGCTCCAGTCTCTCTGATCGAATGAGTCGTGCAATTCAGATAAATACAGGCAGTAGATCACCAGTTCCAGACTCAACATTTTTTCCCAACCTCCCTTCAGGTATTAAGGAAGTTCTCTGCCGCTGAGAGGGATATTCGAGAACAAGTAAGAAAAGATTACCAAATCCTGATTGCCGCGTCAGCTCTTGTCCAGAACCACGTCGACACAACAAGTTCCTGGTCTATCCTCGACGGCACGAACCTAATTCCTGGCCGTTTTAGCGTCCTCACTCGCGCAAAGGACGGAATGATACACCTGGGATGAATTCTGCACCCGGACGACCCCTAGTAACTCGTTCCTGATCTCATTTTCGGTTCCGCGGCCATGTGCAGTCCCATTGCCCCTGCCAAGGACGCCTCCTTAGAGTGGTAACCAGCCTTCTCCATCTACCCTCCCATGGATTGTCGATGCTGGCATCCTGGCTACGCCGCCGCTTTACATATAAAAGGCTACCCACCATCGACTCACCTCTCATCGCACTCTGCTTCAATCGTTCGACATGCAGCGCCTCGCTCGCCTCCTACTCCTCATCACAACAGCCACCCTTGTCCTCCCCGCATCAACTGCTGGCACGACGCAAAACGACAAAACTGTACTCATCCTCGGGGGCGGCGTCGCCGGCATCATCGCAGCGCGCACACTCGCCGAGCAGAAGGTCACCAACTTCCTCATAGTCGAGGCACGCGATGAGCTCGGCGGGCGGATGCACTCTATGGAGTTTGGTGCGCCCGGACGCACCTCTGTCATTGAGCTTGGAGCGAATTGGATCCAGGGAACGCAGGAGGGCACGGGGCCTGCGAATCCCATATATACGCTGGCTCAGAAGTACGGATTGAAGTCGGTCGAGTCGGACTTTTACGAGTCTGTTGGTGCGTCAGTTACTTGTGTTGTGAATTGTTGTTGACTGGCTTGCAGAGACTTACGATGAGACTGGTAAGGTCGACTATCTGAAGACCCTCAACGACGCCGTTGATGCGTATACGGACCTGGGTGTGGTCGGAGGCGGGAGGGTACCAACACAGCAGGTTGACACGACCTGCAGGACGGGGTACTCCCTTATCGGTGTCAAGCCCCAAACTCCAGCTGAAAAGACTTGGCAATGTGCTTTCGCATCTTGTAGCCTAACATTCAAGTCAGCATGGAGAACAAATACACCAATCAAATCAGACTCACCGGTGCCGGACTGATTCATCTTGGTGAGCTCGAACAAACGCTCCACTACGAGGAGCTCCAATCGATCAAGAGCACGCTGATATTCTAGCGAGCGAGCCTCCTCCTCGGCGGCAATGTACTGTACTATTTCGACCAATCCTTCACAGGGTGTCACGCGTCACCGCCAAAGTTCACCAGATAAGAGCTTCACCGAGCGGCCATCACATCAAATTTCCTTATATGGCCTGATGGCATCACTCGGATCAGAGATTCCGTCCAAAATTGATGTAAATCACTGTTTCCCGAATTGCCGAAGCAAAAATGTTGACCGTCACCCGTCACCGGGGCCAAAATCCTTCATTTCACGCGGGGGCGTCACGCGTCACTGAATCTTTGGTCGAAATAGTACAGTAACTTGGGCTCGTCGGAGTCCAGCGTGTAGCGATGCCAAGCTCTAGCTCGATATCCGCCAGCGCCATTGCACTCCGCTCCCTCTTCTCCAGCGCATGCCGAAGTGCGAGTTCTGCCTTGCTCTTGCCGGGCGTGAAGGCTGCATTGTCCGACTGGGATTTGCGAACGGCTGCCCTGCAAGCCGTGACTTTGGCTCTGCACACCGGCGTCAGATACACCCAGAGGAGATGGGCTGAAAACTCGACGGAGGAGGAGGAGGAGGAGCAGGAGCGGCGGTTCAACAAGCTAATTAACAAGGGCTTGGCGACGGTGGGGAAGAAGCGTAAGGTCCGGGATGACCTTGGAGCGACCCATCAGACGCAGGGTAGAGAGCTCAAGAGTGATGCGGAGGATGGGGCGCAGGGCAGCGGTGACGATGGTGACAACGACAGAGAGCCCAGCGACGACGAGGATCGGCCGTTTGTGGATTACGACGGGGGTTACTCGGACGACAACACCGCTCGACGCAAAAAGGCACCAGCCAAGTCCAAGTCCACCAAGGCCTCTGCTACCAAAACGACCAAGGCCGCTGCCTCCAAGTCTACCAAGGCCGCCGCCTCCAAGTCCACCACCAAAACGACCAAGGCCGTGGCGTCCAAGTCCACCAACTCCGCCGCCTCCAAGTCCACCGCCAAAACGACTCCCAAGTCCACCGCCCCCAAGCCCAAGCCGCCTGCCAAACCATCTACCAAGTCCAAAGCGGCTCTCAAGCCCTTCGTCCCAACGGAGGCTCCCCCCAAATACATCTTCAAGAACGGGAAGCATGTACCCAACGGAGCTGTGGTGGATGAGCACGCTAGACGGATGGTAGAGGAGCGGGGGAAGCATGAGAGGCAGATGCGTGAGCTCAAGGGCGGGAACGAGAGTGGGAGCGATGAAGGGAGTGATGATGACGACGAGGGCGAGGAGCAGGTGGTGTCGACGAAGCAAGGTCCTCCCGCCAAGCGCCGCCGCACCACCAAGGAACCTGAGGAGCAGGCGGTGAAAAAGAGGAAGAAGACTGTCGACAAGCGTGCGCGGGACGACTCCCAGGATGAAGACGAGCAGCCCGTTGCCAAGAAGGCCAAGCTTGTCGTGGAGCTGCCGCGGCCGAGGCCTGCTTGGAATAGCGCGCCTAATGCGACTCGGGGGAAGAGGGTCGGCCCTCCCGGCGTTCGTGCGTGCGACATTGTCTTGCCGGAGGTGGAGGAAGACTGAACGCTACATGTACTGTATATACTGCTTTCTTGGCCTTAACGACGTGTTTGTACTGTATAGTGACTTGAATTGACTGTTTTTTTCTTGGACTTCCTTTTGGGGCTAAGATCACGATGGGGGATCATTCGGCACGACTTTATCGCAACACTACCTATTACTTGCACTTGGTAAGTCTTTACGTGGTATATTGGGACTTTATTGCGACCTTTGTCGCGCTCTTTATTGCGACATAGGGACCCGGCCTCTATCCTTTCCAATTAGAATGGACACCACCATGGGTTGTCCCTTCCTATTAGAGGGGAAATACAGGTCCTAAAGGTGTCCTGGATCGCTTCCTCATGGGTAAGCCTATCAACCAAATCCCACTTGTATCCTTACTCAACCTAACTCAAAGGCAAACAATTTTACTTACGACGTCGACCAAGGCGGGTTCTCCGACTCCAACCTCCTCTCCATCGACCAACGCGGATTCAAATACCTCATCCAATCCGAAGCTGCATCATTCCTCCAGCCATCCCAGGTCCTGCTCAACGCCACCGTAACGGACATTGCGTACTCCTCCGACGCGGTGGTGGTGACCCTTGCAAATGGGAGCAAGATCAGCGCGGACTATGCTATTAGCACATTCAGCGTTGGGGTGTTGCAACATGACGATGTGGCGTTTGAGCCGACGCTGCCTTTGTGGAAGCAGGAGGCCATTCAGAGTATGACGATGGCTACGTACACCAAGCTGTTTTTGCAGTTTGCAGTTTGACGAGAAGTTCTGGTTCGACACCCAGGTGTGTTTCTCCACCTTTGCTTTTGTGTGGTTACGGCGAACTCATATGGTATCATAGTTTGCGCTGTATGCCGACAAGGTTCGTGGACGATACCCAGTTTGGCAGAGCCTCGACCTCGACGGCTTCCTTCCCGGCTCTGGGATCATCTTCGCAACCGTCACAGTGCGCACCTCTTCCTTCTCCACCCCACTCATCCTTCCTGACCCTTACACCCAGGGAGACTACTCCGAAACAATCGAATCCCTCACCGACGCCCAGATCTAAACCGAACTCCTCTCCGTCCTCAGCGCCATGTCCCCGAATACAACCATCCCAACGCCGACAGCATTCTTCTTCCCGCGCTGGTTCTCCGACCCGCTCTACAGGGGAAGTTACAGCAATTGGCCCGCAAGCATCGTAAGCCCGCATCATTTGAACTTGCGCGCGAATCTTGGGAGGTTGTGGTTCTCTGGTGAGGCGATGAGTCAGCGGTATTTCGGTGAGTCTTGGTCTTGGGCTCAGTGGGGATGCAAGGAATGAACCCTGAATAGGTTTCCTCCATGGCGCGTATTTCGAAGGTATGGATGCCGGACAACGGGTGGCGCAGTGTGTCCTGTCGGGAGGATTGCAGTGCGATGATCTACCGTTCGTCGAGTCTATTCCCAATTCCAGTCCGTACGTGCCCTGAATATTTTACTATCGTACAATGCTACTCTGGAATCGTAAATGGAAGGAAAAATCACGGATGGCCATACCAGCCAGTGTTCACATCCGGCATATCCCACTCCCTGGCCGACGGGTCCCACACGTACGAAGAATCATTCGCATCCGCGACCGAATATGTCTCGAAGTTGGGTTTGGGATGATAAACAAGATTCACCTTGAGCCAGCCGACCATTTGAAGCTCCAGGGAAGGGATGATGTCAACTTGGCACCAGCGGTTGGATTGCATTGTGAGCTCCGATGGACAAGCCATTTGAGTGGCATCCGAAATATTGGGATCGGTACGTGCGAGGACAAAGGCGAGGAGATCCTCATCCGAGAGGGTGTGTAAATGAACCAGTTTGAGGTGTTCGAGCCGGGGGCAGATAACCGTGGGAGTGGGATTGGGATTTGGGTTAAGCATGGGCACCACCAGGCTGTCGCGGTGTCGCGGGGCACCAGGTTGTGCCTTGATTCGCGGCTCCCCTCGGAGCATCAACTCACGCAGTGTAGGTATGGCACCGAGGACCACCATGAGGGTGTCACTCGAGACCGAGGTCATGTCGAGACGAAGACACTGGAGCTGATTGGAGCAGGGGACTAAGCACACAAGGGGACTCGGCGTGTCCACGGTGGTCACTCGGTCGAGCACATACGAGAGGATGCGCAATTCCGGAGCACTGTTAACTGCGCAGCAAAGCCCATGCGCAACCGGAGACGGAGAGCCGCCGCAGATGCGGCAGGTCGCAGGGAGGCTGCGGGTCGAGACTCTGCTGGAGATCCATGCTGAAATCAAAGTCGACGTTCAAAGTTTCGAGGTGGGAGGACTGCCGCAAGATGGGCAAGACGAGGTGCGACCCAGGGGTCTCACCGTTGCCGTGATTGGTCACAAGCGTCAGGCGGCGAAGGGATTCCCAATGAATCGAGGCGTCCGCCGTGAGCGCTTCGACTCGGAGAGACAACGCCGTGAGACCATGTGCGCCGAGGAAGAAGTGGAACATGCTCCTCCAGAGTCCGTGGTGGTTTGGTGGTGGTTAGCGACAATGTCGCGTCACTGATCCGATCATCCGAGGAGTTCGCGACAAGTGACTCATTGATGAGCAGCTTCTGATTGCCGAGTACCACCCAGGGCAGTGTCTGTCAAACCCATATATAGTACCTCTGCCACGTCAGGACCTCTCTTATCCTCTCACCTGCACCACACCAATGTCTCTAGGAACTGCTGAAATGGAGAGAGGGACACATTTTCATATCTATGGTAAGTCAACATGGCCCAAGTCTTGCGATGAGAGTCAGTACTGACCTGGCTTTCAGGTGGTGCCGGTGGTCCTGGTGGGGCAGGTGACCAACATGGGGGAGAAGGAGGTTCTGGTGAAGGAGGGACCCTGAGGATCACCAACTTGAAGTAGATTCCTAGTGGCTCTGCAGACCCAGATCTCACCGTACACAGTGTTTATTCACAGGGCCAAGAACCAAGACAGCAAGGTCAAGTGGAATCCATCAGTATGTCCCACATAAATACATCTGAGGCCCACTGATCAGATATCACAGCTCAGGAACAATGTCATACAGCTCTGGCACTTGTCAGATGTCCTCCAGCGTCCCAGATATTCCGGGGCAGAAAGGACATTCTTGACGAAATGCAACAGTACTTTGCCCAGGAACCCAAGAAAAGGAGGATTTTTGTTCTCCATGGTCTTGGTGGCTCTGGAAAGACTCAGGTGGCTTTGAAATTTCTGGAGTCAATCACTGAGTATGCAATCCTTGTCACAGAAAACATTGTTGATGATTGAGAGCCTTTCCAGCTTGATGATGCGGTTCTTTGTGAATGCCAGCTCTCCCGAGGCTCTCAAAACATCCCTCACAAACATAGGAATTTCTCAGAGCTTTGGTAAAACACCAGAAGCTGGCCTTCAGTGGCTTATTTCTGAGAATAAAGAGTGGACTCTCCTCTTTGATAATGCAGATGATCCAAAACTGAACTTATCATCATTCTTCCCACAATGCACCCATGGAAACATTATCATCACTTCCCGAAACCGACAACTTGCTACTTATGGGCCTGCTTCTCACTCACAGGTGGGAGACTTGGACACAGAAAATGCAGCTCTTCTTCTTCTTACAAGAGCGGTGAAGGAGCACACAGATGAAAACCATACCTTAGCCATGGGCATTGTACAGGTAGGTTTCAAGTTCTTCAGACAATGACATCATGCTTAATCAGGATGTGCAGGAGCTCTCATGCCTGCCTCTTGCAATTGTCCAGGCTGGGGCGTATATAGCCAAGTTCAAATGTCTCATGAACTATCTGTCTATCTACAGGAAAAACAAAGAAGAACTGCTGCGGCAGCATCCTGACCAGGCTCATGATAACTATGAGTGGACTGTCTACACAACCTGGGAACTTAGCTTCATGAAACTCAGCCCAGTAGCTGCACGGTTTCTACAACTCTGTTCTTTGTTGCACCACAGCAATATTCCAGAGTCAATATTCGCCAAGGCCACACAGTGGATATCGAACAATGAAGGAAATGAAGCTGAGTCAATGCAGGAAGCCAGGAAATTTCTCCAAAACTTTGTCTCAGGTTCAGGAAGTTGGTCAAAAGAATATTTCAGGAATATTGTGGCAGAGCTTGAAGAATATTCACTGATTCAGAGCCAGGAAGCCAGTGATATGCTAGATATGCATCCACTTGTGCATCTGTGGTGCTCAAACACCCTACCTGATGAGGCAACAACACGGGCATGCATGGCAAGTGTGGTGGGGATGGGAATAGATGTTGGCCCTGATGCATATTTGGAGAGGATCAGGATGATTATGCATGTGAATATGCTTGTCCGAAGTTTCACCATGGTGAATTCCCAGTTCTGGAGGCAATATGCGCGGATATATTATGACGGAGGCAAATTTCAGCAAGCCAAGGGTTTGTATGAGCTGGATGTGCAGAGACAGAGGGAGCTCCTTGGTGATGACCATCCTGACACCCTGAAAGCCATGGCCGACCTTGCAGCCACATACCGGCAACTGGGTCGGTACAGAGAGTCAGAGCCCCTGGAAATTTATGTCCTCAAAGAGAGTCAGAAGCTCCTTGGTGATGACCATCCTTACACTCTGGAAGCCATGGCCAGCCTTGCAGTCACATACCGACAACTGGGTCGGTACAGGGAGTCAGAGCCCCTGGAAATTTATGTCCTCAAAGAGAGTCAGAAGCTCCTTGGTGATGACCATCCTGACACGCTGTTAGCCATGGCCAACCTTGCAGCCACATACGGGGAACTGGGTCGGTACAGAGAAGCAGAGCCCCTCGAAGTTTCTGTCCTCAAAGAGTGTCAGAAGCTCCTTGGTGATGACCATCCTGACACGCTGTTAGCCATGGCCAACCTTGCAGCCACATACGGGGAACTGGGTCGGTACAGAGAAGCAGAGCACCTCGAAATTTCTGTCCTCAAAGAGCGTCAGAAGCTCCTTGGGCCAACCTTGCAGCCACATACCAGCAACTGGGTCGGTACAGAGAAGCAGAGTGCCTTGAAGTTTCTGTCCTCAAAGAGTGTCAGAAGCTCCTTGGTGATGACCATCCTGACACCCTGAGAGTCATGGCCAACCTTGCAGCCACATATGGGCAACTGGGTCGGTACAGATAGTGAGCGGCACGAGTATACACTCGCGAGTATGAGTACTCGCAGAAGTTGGGAAAACCATACTCACACTCGCACGAGTATTGATGGCGAGTATTCGTGTATTAGTACGCAACTTTCGCAAGTATTCGCAAGTATTCGCGAGTCGCAAGTAGTTGCACTCAATGAGTTGGAATACTCGCGAGTTGCAAATTATTTGTGAGTTATTCATGAGTATCATATATTTCAGTTACCAAACTATGTACTATCATCATCAATGACAATAACTCTCGCTGATCCTGAGGCTTCTGCTGTAGCAGGGGTCTTCTGCTTCTTGTTCCGTGTCCAACCCTCTGCAAGCTGCTTCTCAAACTCATCAACTGCTATCAAGTCCGGGTCACTGGCCCACTGGCCGACCGTCACAGTGGAATGGGCTGATTGCTCACTCAGTTGGTTGCAGAGTTTCGTTACTGTTCCTCCTGATGAACAGGTAGTGACTGATAGGTAAATTGAATTCTGTACAGGAATAGACATACATTACGGAGTGATTGCCACATGCCGGCATGCCGAGTGATGCCGAGTGATGCCATTGATCAAATTGCCTATCTGGGTCTGTTCCGTGAGCTTACGGTAGCCAGGCAAATACTCGCGAGTACCAAGGTTTTTGGAAACCAATACTCGCACTCGCACGAGTAGCACAGCCACCACCCACTCGCGAGTATGAATACTCGTACTCGCGAGTGAAATGCCGCGAGTATTCGCAGCACTCGATACTCGTGCCGCTCCCTAGGTACAGAGAAGCAGAGCACCTCCAAATTTCTGTCCTCATCAAGCGCCAGAAAATCCTCGGTGAAGACCATCCTGACACGCTGTTAGCCATGGCCAAACTTTCCATTACACTTTATAGCACCGGCCGGCACCAAGAAGCAGAAAATCTCCAACTCAAAGTTGTTGCCAAATACAGGGATGTCCTAGGCACAGACCATCCGTATACTGTGAAGGCTACCCAACACCTGAAGGCTACACAGGACGCGTTGGAATCAGCAAAACCTGCCAAGAGGATTTCCAAACTATTTTCCAGATTCAAATTCTCCTCCAAGAAATAGGTGGAACAGCTCCACCTCATATGATTTGCACAAGCATGTATCGTCTACAGAGGCAATCATTCCAACTTATTCACAAGAGCTCTGGACGGTCTCCACTGCTCTCCAGGGTGAGGTCTTGAGGAGTGACACCTGTGTGTTTCCATGCTTTTTTCTATGAGTACCGTAGGGCCCATTGTTCGATTTGATACCTCATGTAAATAGTACTGGAGAATAATAACACAAAACGTAGGATCACTAAAATTCGATTCAATTTCGTCCGCAGTTGGTTCGGTCTACGGAGCACTCGCAACCGACACCCTAACAGCAAACATCAACTACCGAACTGAAGAAAGGAAACACACAAATTGGCTCTCACCTCGGCTTCTTATTCGGTGTATCCACCCCGCCCATCGATTTCTAACAACAATAAGACGCAGGAACGAGGACAGCCCCGACAAGCTCACCCTAGACCGCTTACCCGTAGCCCTGGCCTCCCGTTCACCAGGGTCAAAAACATACTCGGGGAGCGTCGTACTGTTGGTTGTCGAATCCGTCAACACCAACATCAAATTTAAGACAGGGAAAGTTGAACGCACCCCCGAATATGCTTCAACGCAATCCCCATCATCGCTTCATCAAACGTCTCGCCCTTGACCATCTTGAGGAACTCGCCGATGGAGAAGGACACATCCAGTCGACGCGGTGGGTCATTGGGAGCTGTTACAACGCACACATCAGTATTCCGTCATCTCATTGAAAGCAGAGGACCGAGCAACTCACATTCCTTCGGCCTCACCCCCAACCCAATGAAAAACGAGGTCGAATAAACCTTCCACTTGGCCTCCGCATTCCGCTCATCGCCCATCGCACCCTCAGCATCAGCCCCTGCAACAGGCACACCGGTACCACCACGTAACACCGCCGCTGCCTCCTCCTCCGACGCACATCGAATAACGCGCTCGAACCCCTTGACAAAAGGATGTGCGAGTTGGAGGTTATCCACAAACTCGAGCTTCATGATGAGATGTCGGAGTCGGGATTCGACCGTGCCTGCCCTGAAAGAAGAAATGGGTTTCGTCAAGAAAAAGAAGGAAGGAACGGAAGAATACGATACCATCGAATCTGCTTCTGCGCATCCCTCGTCATCGCAATCACCTGGATATAATTCTTATACCGATGAAAGAAATCGTGCTTGGTGAAGAGCTCCGCCCACGATGCCTCCCCAGCGACGATCTTTTCTACCAGCACCGCACCTGGACGCGGAGTTGAGATTCAGAGGTGGGGAAATACGAACAAGTGCGTACCGTTTTGAATCTGCTCGCACATGATAGCGAATGTCGACGCAGAGACGTTGTGCGTCGCACACATTGACGGGTCTGCACATCAGCTTCGAACAGTCAAAGGAAGACGATACTCACAATTCGGCGTGATGATGGGCATTCGATGCGCCCTGTCGCTCGGATATACCTGGCGGTCGGAGTCAAACAATGTATGGGAGCATGGAAAGCACACGCACCTTGGGGTTCCAAACTCTGACTTGCAACGGCCCATCTTCGATATCTTTGAGAAGCACAGGCTGAGGCCATTGCCTGTGGGGAGTATATAACAATCATCGGAGGACGGCAACAACACGACACGCACCACCTTGACATGACCGTGAAGAATCTCACAACGATCGCGCCAGCTATAGCGTTCGGGTAGAGTTGGCAAATGCGCGCGACCAGCATGGCCCACGCTACGCCTCCGAGGTAGCCGTTCACGTTTGAATACACGGCTTTGCCTGCGTCGGAGTTGTCGGGCGGAGACGAAGAGGTAGAGAAGGTAACGCACGCTGAGCCCATAGCTTGATGCACCTCAGCGCGTCGCGAAATACTTGCACGTTGGGTACCAAGCGGAGGAGTTCGTCGGTCAGACGGGTTCCTGGAATAGACGCATTAGCGACTGGGACGGGCTGGAGGAGCATAACCAAGCACCGTTGACGCTTCTGACGACGCTCTCATCCAAATTTTTGAGGATATTGTTGTCCTTCAACGACAGCTCTTCTGGTATTGCAGACATACCCAGGGACGCGACGAGGAGATCAAGGGAGATTCCAGATACCTTGGCGCCGATGAGTGGCACGAAGGCTTCCGGAACACCCTGGGCCAGTCAATAGGCGACTCGTGAAGGAGGAACGGACCACGCACCGCCACCTCCGTAGCCCCCTCCATAGCGCGCACCATAGGCTCAAACGTCGCGAAAAAGTCGGCGACGGAGACGTGTTTCGGGAGTACGCAAAGCGTGTCAATGTCTGACCCGGGCCCGTGCACGCCGAGTCGATATGAGCCAAAGGTGAAGATCTTACCCCCAGCGGCGTTGGCAGCCGACTCGGAGAGACCCTTTGCGATGGACACGTCGTGGACAAACTTCTTGACGAGAGCAGCCACACGCCCGAGGACGATTTCTCTGGGAGGTGAAGGCGTGAATCTCGATCCAAGTGACGAGTGAACCCCTCACCTGCTCCTCGACTCTTCCTCCGTCTCAAACGTATTCTGTCGCCTCAGCTCCTCCATGAGAGTCCCCGTGATCTCTCGCTCTCGCTCACTGGACGTCGCCACCGAGATGGGGGGCGTTACACCCAGGTACCTGCGGATTGTCGGTATGAAGCGCGGATGCACGATGAGGAGTCCCACCCCCGCTCATTTGAGGACATTTGAAGCCGGTTTCAGGCGGCTGGACGCTGGACGGTCGCGGAGGTCGAGTGGTGCGAGTTGATGGCTTCGCTTACGTGGCGGATCAACAAGCAAAGAGCAACAAAGGATGCGTTCAAGATTCGCGTTTTCAGCTTGTTTTCAGCTCCACGGAAGCAGAGAGATGCAAAAAATACGAGCGTCCCGAGGTATGCTAGAGGGAAGTCGCAGTAAGTTGACAAAACAGGTAAAATGAAATGCGGTGGCATGAGCAGTAACCGTACCCCGAGTCGAACGAAGAACTGTCTGCATTCCACACCCATAGACGCATGTCCGACGCGCCGGGAGCCTCCCCGCTGGATGGTCCAATCGCCCAGAACCAAGGTGAAGCCAGAGAATAACGCGCGAATGACGAAGAACAGTCGCACTATATTGCTTGTTGGACTCTGCGGAGTGTCCACGCAGGGGGGCTGGGGCTTTAGATGATGCGAACCCCCTGGACCTGCAGAACCAAAGCACGATTTCCAGGAGTAACAGCGTGAGGGAGATAATATACTTGAAAGGCAAAGCGCCGGGAGTTGAAGAGGATGACACTTCAAGCTTCAAGATGCACCATAACTGTATCTCGGATCGCTGGGACCAGGTGGGTTCGATTCCCCGTGTTCCAATTAGCTCCCCTAGTTCCGCTTTTTTCACCAAATTGCTTCTGTAACCAAGATGAGATAGGTCGCCGATATCATATATGAGCAATATATGAGAGATCCTGCAGAACCGATGCGGCAGCCTGAGAACAAAGCTGGATGGGCTGAAGCAAGACGGGTATTTATTTACCATCTATCCCGGACAATCAGTCGCCGTAATGAGGTAGGCTGCAGCCTGAGAAATACCGCTGGATGGTTTGTTCGATGGTTCGGGAAGGGTATGTACCGTGCGATCGCCGATAAGTCGAGACCAACAAAGTGGGACCCGTAAGTTGCCCTTTGGTCGCGAAGCGAGATTGAATGGTGGAACACTTAAAAAGCGCTGACGATAGAAGAATGATACATCGGTCATCCGTCTTCATAACCGTACCTCGAGTCGAACGAAGAATAGCTTGGTACATCCCGAGTACCAGAAGCCAGGATGGCATGCTTGGGTTGCATTCCAATTCCAGACGTCGTACTCGCAAAAGGACCAGACAACTCCATCGACAAGGAGTCCCCACAGGCGAGATCGGCGGAAGAAGGTCAAGGAGGTGTCGAGTGGGAAATTGAAATGAAGAGATTGTGAAAATCCGGACAGGGCCACATATCCGTTTCTGGTTAGAGAGTACCAGTTGGACCTCGGTCAGCGGCGCGACAGAGCTAGGACGGCACTCAACCGCCTTCTCAACACCCGCGGGAATCTCCCCCACAAAGTTGAGAAGTCCCGCCTGCAACGCTGGGCCTAATACATCACGGGCATCCATCCACAGTGGAAGAAGTGCCCGGGCATCCGGGCCATTCCTCAGGACCAGAGCACTTGCCGCAATGAGAACTTCAAGTCGGAGGGCGGAGTCATGTGGCGTGGCAGGCAACAAAAAAGAGGACTAGCATAACCGAGCAACGAAGAACTGGCTGGATCGCCTACATGCCGAGCGTGCATGAGTTGCATTCGAGAAGGCAACTCCAGTGCATAGACGGTGCGATTCCCCAAGACAGAAGTTAGAGCCTGAAAATATCTTTGCATGCGTCGTGGCGGCATGCATAAACAGTCTGAGCAATGTGCTCAGTGGATTTCGAGCGGGCCACGATCCTGCGATTGGGAACAAAAAAGATGGAGGCCTGGACGGACCCGCAGTAGGTGCACATACTTCGATGGCGAGGCAAGATTGATTGAAAGGCTAGGCGCCGAGGGAAAAACTTGAAGAAGTCCTGATCTACCCACCATAACCATACCTCGAGTCGAACGAAGGACAGGCTAGATCTCTCACACCCGCGCTTGCTATGGTCCATGAAAGACGTCGAACAGATGCGCGCCAAGCAGGCGAGATCGACGAGCTGGGATGGCAGTGAGGCAAGGCAAATGCGGAGTAGAAATAGAGAGATTGAGCAGATCCACACGACGCGTGGAAGTCAGTGCTTTCGACGTCGCTCTCTGGAAGAAGTAGATATTGGGAAGGGCGATAGACCGAGCAACAACAGTTGGAAGTGGTAGCCATAGCCTTACTTAGGCTGGTGCCATGACGGAGACGAGAGAATGCGAGCCTCGAAGGATGACGGAGGAAAGAAAGAGGAGCACAATTTGGAGCTCTGTGAGAGCTGTCTACGGTCCACCCCAGCGCCCGTCCAGAACGAAGGCTTCCGCTACCGGCGTAACCGCGTAGCACCTCCAGTCGGAGCCTGGACTAAGAAGCCCACGCTTGAGGGTGATGGCATTCCGACGAATTCTTGTCCGTCTCGAGAGTTGCGTGGACGTTTGAGCGACCGTACCTTGACTCGAGATTCGATTCAAAGGAGGAGGACGGCAAGAGGGAATTGATGTGTTACGTAATCAGCCATGATTGGTCCCAGGCTTGCTCTTACCCATCAACATCGGGCGCGTCGAGTCCTCTGCTCAGCCTCACGCATGCCAACACTTACGCTAGGGCCTGTTTCTGTAGTTCCAAAAATTCAATCTCCAGGTGGCCACCCTCCTCATTCATCGCTCTCCGGCTTACCAACGGTCTCATCTCTCCGTGTCTCACTCGCTTCTTTATCACGCCTTTTTTTGGACGCAGCGCTGAACAACCCGGGACAGCGCAAGCGGAGTTACGGATCGCCCATGAAACCATTCATTGTCAAGCGGATGTCCGAATTCGAAAGGTGACTAGTGTTGCCGCGGCTCGGCTCCGGCTGGCTCCAGCTCCGCTTCCGATGGCTTCGGAGCCATCAGTGGCTGAGCCGAGCCGAGCCGTTTTGATGCGGCTGGCTCAAGCGGCTTTGGCTCAGAGCCGACTCGAGCCACAGCTCAGCGACAGACTTGTCGTTCTCTCTCGGCCACGGCCACGGACAACTCCAAGGTCTCATCCCTCACTCGGAACCCCCATTGAATGCATTCCGTTGCCTTGAAACGCCGTTGGCGCTGTTTTGTGCCACGTCACCATCGCACCCTCCACTCATTTGCCCAATCTCATCCGCCGTCGACTCCCCTCGGTCCCAATCGTTCCGGACAACTTCCAGTACCGTCTCAAAGGTCCAGCACCGCTTCATTTCTCTCTCCTCCAATCCCAAGACTTCTGCATCAACGCTCAGCCTCAAGACTGAATATGCATGGAAACCTACATCTACAACGCTTACAGCTGCGTGTCGGTGCTCTCTGTGCTCCTGTGGGGCCCCATGGGTGTGACCGCCGTGGATACATGTGTTCTGACGGGTATGGAGTCGACTTGGGCTGTATGCGTGCGTCACCTATCCCTATTTTCTTTCCACTGGTCCTTGCTGAATCTATCCTGCTCTCCCATTGTGCCCCTTCAGCAGCTGTGACGACGAGGGTCGTGTCCTGCCGATTGTCATGCCCCGCCACACCGCTTCCCCGACGAGCATGAGCGAGTCGTCGCCCAAATCGCCGCCAACCCGTTTGCAAAACGAAAGCCGTGCGTCGACGGATTCACATCCGCAAGTCTCGATGATGTACATTTGCATTCCGGTGGTGGCTCCATTTTCCCCGTGGTGCTCGCGCCACACCCAGGGTGATCATACACAAGTGCCTCTCAGCGTGCTGTATATCGTCAGAGTCAATAGTCATGAACCCATGCGCCGTTCGGATCGTCGATTATTCGATGGAGCGCGTACATTGGAAGCTGGGTCCGATATCATCTCCATTTGTAGTATGTAGCTCAATCTATTTTATTTTCCCTGTTAAATATGTGCGATCTTCTTGCACTTGACCAGCTTCTCCTTGCCTCCAACTATGTGAGCCCATCATCTCTCGCAAATGCAATTACGCCATCTCTCGCAATACGACTGGGCCTGAGCACCGCCTGATCGGCGGCGGAGGAGACGCACTCGCACGGGAGCTAAGCCCTGGATGGGAAGATATTGACGGCAAGCTTGAATGTGGTCGAGTATCGCAGTTGGTTCCCCTGCAAAATTGCAATTGGAAAAGCTTTGGCTGTGTGAGTCCAGACCAGGAACTTCGTCCGCTCAATTGGATGCGACGGTGAACAGTAGTGTTGGTCGGGTTGTTTTTCCTTGAGCTCATTGGAAATGGATTCAAGACGTCGTCGAATTAAGCAGGGCTTGTCAACCCTTGGGCCAATTGAACACGGTCGGACTGATGCTGCTCATACCAGCACAGTTTAACGCTGTCTTTGGCGGCCATCGAGGAGCGCGCATATGCAGAGTGGAAATAAGAGCAGTAGTCAAGCTGCCGTGGTGGTTCCACAGAATGTGTGTCGAATAAGCTTTCATTATTGTGCCTGGTGACGTTCGCCGTGGATAAGGCCTCAATTAATCGCGGATATCAAGTGCTTTTGAAGTTCAAGTATGCAGGGAGCTCATTGGGAGGGAGGAGGAGGCTGGGAGAGGGCAGCAGCAATGAACAGAAAAAACACAGCCAAGCCGCAGCTAAGCCGAGCTCAAGCCGGCTTGAGCGTGAGCTGAGCCACTTAGAGCCGCACTACATTGGCTCAGCTCGGCTCAGCTCCAAATAGGCTCAGCTCGGTCGGCTCGCCAAGCTGAGCCGAGCTACGGCAACACTAAAGGTGACTCGACTTTCGAGATTTCCCAGATTGAATACTTTTTGACGGCGGCCGCACGAGCAGACGACGCAGGCTTTCAATTTGACACTGTTGTGGGGCAGCGCCAAGACGATGATCGTCTCTGGCGGTCGCGCATTAGGGCTCAGTCTCAGGAAATCGGGAGAAGTGGCGCATCATGATCGGTTGATGGCGGTGGATTTCTTGGTCCGACTCTCCTCCTTCTCCTCTTCATAAAAACACCCTATCTTGTCAGTGAACCCCAATCTGCAGCAATCACCCCTGGCTCACCGCGGTCCACAAACCAAAATAGGGCGTACCACTATGGGTACGCGGCCGCAGGATACTGTTGATTCCCAGATGCGTCAAGTGATAATCTGCGGATCAGTGCTAATGTACGAATTTAGTAAACCCGCCTCGAATCCGCCTACCTGGCTGCCTGTTACCAGCGTGACTCCAAGTTCGGCTTCCTTCCGCAATAGCCGAACTACTTGTGCTCCATGCGACTCCTCAATTTCCGACTCAATATCAAAGTCAGTATAAAATGAAGCCCATGCCAAGATTGTACACCCCACACCCCACCATGCCTCCCTCTCGCCTGGGTCGCATCCCCCCAGGCCTCATCTACCTCTCCAAACAAATTCCCCGAATCCTCGCGCCGGCAGCCTCTTGCTACCTCGCCCGCATCATCCTCTACCGATTTTGCGACATCGCCATCCCGACGTGGCTCGCCGTCCTCGCGTACATATTCAGCGGTCCCCTCGTCCTGACCGTCTTCGTGCAGTACTACATTTGGAAGGATAGAAGGGAGGCTTCTGCCGCCGGCGCAGTTCTCGCTCCGAACCTCCCTGGGTGGATTGGCGGATTGGATTTATTTACTGTGAATGTGGAGAATATGTTTCCTGGTGTGTGCCTCTTTTCTGCATCTCCGATTTAATTCTTATTTCATTTGGATTGAAGGTGACCATCTGGCTGTGGGCGCCGCTGAGCTGGGATACACCTTTGGTCTGCGGTTCTTGTTCAAAACTCGTGTACGTGACGTCTGTCGTGTGCCACATCGCATTTGAGCGCTAATGAATGAAAATGCAACGCCACCAGCTGTTCACCGCCGAGCCAGACCACCTCCGCGTGATCCTCGCAACGGAATTCAACTCGTTCGAGAAAGGTCCTGAGTTCCGCGACGCGCACGAGCCTTTGCTCGGTACGGGTGTCTTTGCTGCTGATGGGGAGATGTGGAAGTACGTGCCCTTCATTCACCCCCTTGTTGTTCAATTGATTGACCGACGAATTAGATTCCATCGCCAAATGACCCGCCCGTTCTTCCACCGCGAGCGAATCAGCGACTTTGACCTCTTCGAATCGCTCGCAGACAAAGCCGTCACACAGATCAAAGCCCGACTGCGTGAGGGGTATCCCGTCGACATGCAGGACATGGTCGCACGCTTCACTCTCGACGCCGCCACATCCTTCATGTTCGCACGCGACATGCAATCTATCGCCGCACCCATGCCTTACCCGCACTACGTCCCTTCCTCTACCACCGCCACTGCCACTATAAAACCACACGCCGTCGCCGCTGCTTTCCGCGACGCCCAGCTTGTCACTGCCTCTCGGTACAGATTGGGCGAGCACTGGCCTTTATCCGAGTTTTGGAAGGACGAGTTGACGGGGCCGGTGAAGATCATACATGAGTATCTTGATCCTATTTTGGAGGAAGCTATTGCGAAGAAGCGGGCTGAGGAGCGGGAGGGGAAGGGAAAGACGGCGGATGAGGCGGCGCAGGAGGGACAGACGCTGTTGGATCATTTGTTGACTTTTACTGAAGGTGCGTCGGAGGATATCTGGCTCACTTTGAGCTGACCTTTGAATAGACCGGACTATCCTCCGGGATGAGATTCTGAGCATCAGTGTTGCTGGGCGGGATACCGTGCGCGCTCTCTTCCCTCCTTTTTTGTGGTATTGACATTCCTCTAGACCGCCAGCCTCCTCTCCTTCACGCTCTACATGCTCTCACAAAACCCACACATTCTTTCCAAACTTCGCAGCGAAATCCTTCGCATCGTAGGCCCCTCGCGCAGACCTACGTTCGCTGATTTCCGCGACCTCAAGTATCTGCGGGTAAGTTTCAATTTTCCTCGTCCTAGATAAAACCGAGTGCTCATCGCCATCCAGGCCGTACTCAACGAGACGCTGAGACTTTACCCCGCCGTGCCCTTGAACGCCCGGTTCGTCTTCCTCACCCAATTCCCCCAATGCGAATCCACAGCTAATATTTCAACGTAGAACCCCACTCTACCCAACAGTCCTCCAGCCCAAGAACGGCGGGAGACCGATCTACATCCCCGCCGGTACGCGGACGCTCGTCAACAAGATCGTCATGCACCGCCGGACGGACCTCTGGGGACCGGACGCCCTCACTTACGATCCTGATCGGTTTTTGGATGAGCGGTTGCACAAGTACCGTGCGTCTCTTCCCTTGCTCTGGCTTTGTCTATCATTCTGACTGGGAATAGTGATACCCAACCCCTTCATCTTCCTCCCATTCAGCGCTGGCCCCCGTATATGTCTCGGGCAGCAATTCGCCTACCACGAAGCCTCCTTCTTCCTCGTCGCCCTCCTCCAAACATTCTCAGCCATCTCCCTCTCCGCCGAAGCCCAGCCCCCCGCCGCACGCCCGCCTGCAGAGTGGAAGACGAACGACAAGTCGGGGTGGAAGGCGCATGAGAAGATCAGGCCGAGGGCGCATATGACTATGTTTGTGAGGGGCGGGCTTTGGGTTACGATGGAGGAGGCGGAGAAGGATGTGTGATTGAGTCTGCAGTAGGTAGTTGGTGTATGGTTATAAACGTTATTTATGGTGAAGCAGGTTCAAAGTCAAGGCATGTTTCGCCTGAGTTGCCAAGAAGAAAAATGTTATCAGAACCTATATACTTGTACAAATGAATGAAAACTTCAAGAAAGCGGTAAGTATCATAAAAGGCCACTTCTAGCCGTCTTTTCTTTCCCCGCACGAACGAGCCGGTCACGACCAGTACTCGTACATCTGGACTGATTAAACGGAGCTCAGCCAAATCCACGAGATCAAACCGACACCTACCTTGCGACACCCGCCACAAATGCAGGATACCGCGCCTCTGCAGAGGGCTCAACAACCACCGCATATCTTCCGCCCATAAAGCTCCAGAGTCCTCACCGAACCCTATCATCTCCACCGCCTTCAGATGGCGGGCACGCGCGAGACCTGCCTCCAACGAGGCGTTGACCCCCTCCACCGTGTCCCCGGCGCCTACACGAAAGCCCCCGGCGGGAAACTCGATGACAAGCTTCCTGAGAGAGGCGTCGACAGGCAAGGAGTTGAAAAGCTGCACGAGTCCCGGCGCCAAATCAAACAGCAGGACACGCAGGGAAACGAGGTGGGACCAGGGAACGAGGGGGATGTCTTGCAGAATACTGGCGAGGGAAAACATGTCAAGCTTGCGAGGGCGGGCGGCGCCAGTGAGAAGCCTCGCATTCCACCTGTTCGCATCCGACACCTTGGATGCCATGCGGAGCGAGACCACTCGCGAAAGGTCTACCCGTTGGTCGAGGAAGACGTGACAGTATCCTTGCCCGTCGACTTCCGAGAGCGTGAGGGACGTCAGCTGGGGCCGCCAAGGCTGCGAGAGTGGCCAAGCCCCCGCATCGGTGGCGTTGGTGAAGTGGCCGCGGGACAGCGACAGGGACCTCAAGGACTCTGCTTGCGTAAATAACCGGGAGTGTCCGCCTGGCTGAGTCGGCAATCCAGCCGGGCATAGTCTACCAGAGCCGTGACGATGCGCAGCTCTTTGATGGCAGTTGCGAGCTGGGGGCTCTCGGTCAGAATTTGCAGCAGCTGACGGCATCGTTCATGCTCCCCGGTCGCCCCGGGTGCAGGAGGCCGCAGCTCGATGCTTCTGAAGAGGCGGCCTTGGCAATCCGTGACGAATTCGGAAGCCGCGAGGCAGAATGCTTGGATGCTCGGTGTGTCCCCTTCCAGCCCGTCGAGAATGAGTTCTGTGACCGCCCGGCGCTGGTCCGTATCGCTTGGGAGTCGCTGGGCTGATTGCATGGTGGTGCAGGACTCGAACGCCTCGTGTCCGTCTCCACGTGGACACTGGAAGTGTAAATTTTCACATCACGAGATTTTCCGTTCTCTAGACTCTAGCTCTCGCAGCAGATTTTAACTAAGTCAGGTCCCCGGGGTCCCCCCCCCCCCCAGTCTTTGCTTTATTTAACAGTCACCGAGTCTGTCGGCTGTTTCCCTTCTGATGAGAGCCTTTGAGTGGCACGCCAAGTTCCAACACGGCGGCCGATGGTCCCGTAACTTGCCAGCTGATGATGTGTCATCAATCAATCAATCATTCGTAATCTGGATCAAGCCGAGATCTTCCGGCCCCGGGCCGACACTTTCATCCCTGGAGATCGACGGGATCCCAGGTTGGGCCTGGTTGGCTTTGCCGGAGATACAACAAGTAACTACGTCTCAGCCAGCCCTTCGTTCGAGATCATGACGGTTCGGCCAGGCTATATGACTTACCTCGGTTCGAATCCGCCGGAGATCTGGCGTATTTGAGTCAATAATTCCCTTTTTCGTGTTTTTCCTTGCATCCGAGGAGTCTGAAATTGGGAGACCACGTTTCAATTGACTCTGCATGCGGAAATATCATGCACTATCAGCCAACGCTGCCGTTCGAGATGGTTGTTCGGCACCTTGGTGCGAATCTGCCGGAGGATTGGCATAGTCTTCCTGACTACGGGTTTGTCAATTTTTTAGCTATCTCCTATTAGGATTTCTTGCATGCGCATGCTTTCTGCATGGGGCTTGAGGAATAGATACATAGTTAGTTTCCTTGAGGAAGTCCAACTTTGTCCAACCTTCTTCCAGGTCTTGGGTGCGTTTTCTGCACGGGGCTTGGCCATGGGGAATGGACTCCTCCTTGGGCTCCTTGCTTTACTACCAGTCTGTCTCTCTTCGTTATTTGCCTGCCTGCAGCACTGATGAGAGGCACGCCAGCCCGGCGGCCCGATGGTTCCGTCACTTGCCAACTGATGATCTGTTGCATCTTCGCCGATTTGATCAATCAACGAATCAATCGTTGGTAATCTGGATCAAGCCGAGTCGCTGGCTCCGAAGTTGGCTTTGCGAACAGTCAAGTATCCCCAGCATGTGCTAGCGGTCGTTGGCACCACGTCACTCTCTGAAACTTGTCCCGAGCGCCGGAACACAGTTGGAAGATACCATCGCAATGCGTACAGCATGACGAGAATCAATCCATGATCTCGGGAGTCGGGACTCGGAGGCAAGTTGGAACAAAGCAAAGCGACAAGAGCCCAGCTCGGTCATCGGCGGATAATCGGCGAACCGTTTCCGGGGCACCCGTGCACCCCGGTCCCCGTTACCAACACTGCCGCGGTGCGTAACGATATCGATATCATCAACCTTGGCTACAGCGCCTAACACCGAGTTCGATATTGTTCAATATATCATGTACAAGTATTGAGTTCATGATTGTACATACTTCAAACTTGAAAGCAACTACCTATGTAGTGGTGGTCATTGAATTAACAGCCCCCCTCCCCGAATTCCCGAATCTCCGAACGACGCATCAACTTGGAGACGAACGCTCGGGCGAGGGAGGCTACCTGGCTGTGGGCGCATATCCGTGTAATGTAAAGTAAAGTGAATGTCTAGATAAATAAAATAAATAATACTCTGTCCGTACGTCGGTCTCGAGAGAGAATCGTCCGCCTGAGTTACCCGGAATCGCATGTCCGCGTAAGATGTGAGTTGATACATGTACACCGACACGGCATGGCCATGGCATGGCGACGCACCGCGCACGGGATCCTCGGGATATGCGCTGTCCAGCTCGACTGCCAGTGGGAATCGGGATGCAAAGAGGTACGGCAGCTCCAGATCCACCTAGGTCTTTTCGGGGTCGCCCAGCGACTAAACACCGTCCAATGTCGTCATTCGGTATCATGGCTGTCGTGGGCGCCGCACATACAGCGTGGTCATCAATTGTCGTGAAAGCGTGAAACCCGTGGCCCCAGGTGGTACCGTACCCGCTCTTGGAACGCACCGTCACGCGAGATCAAACTCAAGACCGAACGAGGAAAAGCCTCCGCCCGGCCTCGGGCCCGCGTCGGGCAGCGAGGATGGCTAGTGAAAGACTCGAGCGCCGGGTCGATGCGCTTTGCGGGTCCTTGTCCTTGTCCTTGGCATCCTTGGCCTTCTCCCGCTCCCGCTCCTTCCCCTTATCTTTCGTGCCCGTACTTGTACTGACTTTGGCACGAACAGGCCGAAGAACAGGAGCAGGCGCCCTCGTCGTCGGTGCTGCAGGAATCGTGATACGCAACGGTGGGCGCTTCCTCCTGTGGCGCGATCGCGAGGTGGAAGGCTCAACGGTTCCGGCATCCGACGAGGAGGTTACAGATCGAGGAAAGTGCTTCCCAACGCCCGCAGCGAAACTCGACACGGTGCGCGATATGCGATGGGCAGCGCGAGCAGGCTTAGAGGGACCTGGTACCGCTACCTCTGCATCTCGATCTGAGAGGCCGGCCTTGTCGACCTCCCCCTCGCCTGGATCCAGGATCGCATACCACCCCGCACCAACGCCGTAACCTTGTGAGATCGGCGGGAGCTGGGCACGCCATTTGGAATGTTTGGACACGGCGGCGGCGATTGGGGGTTTCGAAATACTTGAGCGGTGGCGTCTCTCTTTGTCTATGTCTTTGTGTTTCCGTGATTTGGATTTGCCTGTGCCGTCCGCCCGAGTGGTCCTGGGTTGTTTGTGGCCGGGCTCTTCGGGCGGAGACGCAGGGACGGAGACGACGGAGACCAAAACCGGCGGAGGTGAGGTGTTGGATAGCGTCGTTTGTAGCTTTGAATGCCCGGGTTTTGCGGAGAGTGGGAATGGGTGGGTGCGCACTGGTATATCGAGCGATCAGCATGCACATTGGCTGTAGAATGGGGCAGAAAACGTACAGTCAATGGCATACTCCTTGTCCCGTAGCTCCCTTTTCCTTCGAGCGCATACCCAGATGAGTGCCGTGAGTGAAAAGAAAGCGAGAGCGCCGCAGATGGCGGCGGCGATGATGGGGCCTGTGGAAGAGCTCGAAGACCCACGAGGAAAGAGTCGTGAGTCGTTTTCATTATTGAATACGAGTCCTACGTCTCTGGCGTGAGTGCTCGAGTCCGACGTCCCAACGAGACATACCTGAAGAAGAAGAAGAAAAAGGGAGATGCATGAAATGAAAGGCACCAGGCCGATGTAGCCAGGAGAAAGAGAAAGGGCTAATGGCAGTCGACGGAGCGGAGATGTTATAAGCGGAAAATGGCCTCGGAACATGGTGTATGCTGTGGGTAGCTTTAAGGCGACGACGGTAGGAGATCAAACCATTAACGGATTGATGGCCGTCGCACGTCCAAACACCGACACACCCACACCCGTCGGCTATTCCCACCTTGACAACTGTTCTGATTCAGACGACATCTGGCTGCTGGCACCTCTCAGCTCTCGTCCTTGGACCCTGTGCTCTGAATCTCCTGGGCTCAGCGTGCGGAACGGCAGCAAAATCACGAATACACGCACTGTGGGAGGAGCGAGAAGCCATCATTGGTGGTGATCTTCTTGCTGTACCTGTAGCTACTAGCCCATGACGACCCCACTCTGGAACCAGGCTGTGATTCACTCCCCTCCTCTCGCAACTCGCCGGCCCTCAATCACTTGGCACACTGCTTCACGGGTACCGGTCAAAGCGGGATATCGTCTCGAGACTCGTACTCGTTTTTGCGGCTTACACCTGGTGGCGTCCCACAAACACTAAAACCATTCTTATTCTCGTCCAACCCATCAATCCGAATCTGACATTCCCTGGGTGCTCCCATCAACTAATATCACGTCTTCTCTTCGAGATCACTGTTATGTTCCCCACTCACATCCCACGCAATGCCTCGTCCATCAAGGCATATTTAGCTCTCGACCTCGACCCACCCAGAGGCATCGCCATCTTGCATGCGCATTCGACTCCAAGTGCTATATCATATAATACATACATACATGCCCTGCTCGGTGTCTCGACTCCCGGGAGTAATAACACACCAATGCACCCCAGCCTACTTAAATGCTCCCCTCCGATTCCCGTCCGGGTGCTGTCAAACCGTCAAACCACTCACCCGCCGTCGAGCCCGCGTCTCACTCGCCCTATATCTCTGTACATAATCCCGACACCATCTCAATCTCAATCTGCTCTCCACCGCATTCATCCCAGGACGCCACGGAATGACGGAAGGATAAATCTGTTCGGTTCAATATACCTATGGAAGAGATCCGCGTTGCCCTGAAGAGTCTTTGTCTCTGCCTCCCCGCTTGGTACCCTCATCTTCAACATACATAGATCGGGAAGCGCAAGTCCACCGAGTTCGCAGGCAAGACATCCGGGATGCCCGCTGCCGGCAACAGAGACAAGATGTACGTATGCCTATGCATGTACATATGTTCTCCGCGACACTGAGACACACGCTAAAGCTAAAGTCGACCTGTTCGTCCACCCGTGATGCCCGAGCCCGAGCCCGCGTCGATTGCATAAGAATAAGAATAAGAAACAGCCGACCCGCCCACCCGGTGTTGCAGCTTAGAGCTTTCTGTTCGCCGTGCCTCGTGAATCCCGCCCGATTAACTTCAGATTGTCAGACGGCGTTTGAGGACGGCAATTGTGATCAAGGGTGCGCTGCTTCTCTTCAGCGGGGGTGGTAAATACTTAATCCAATCTTGGCTCTCGCTGATATTACTGGTTTCAAGAACTGCCACAAGCCGAGGACCACCAAGACCAGTACACAGCCTATTGATGTGAAGATTTGGCTATCTTCCGTCTCGGACAACGAAAACTCGAAGCTGGACTGGTCGGCGGTGAGTCGAAACCGCATCTCGAGTTCAACATCGTCATATCTAATGGATATCAGAGATCCCGGAAGGGAAAGGAAGGCTTCCAATGGGATACTTATCGGATCGCATTGCCTAGACATTCGTTGGCAACTTTGGAACTTCAAGCCACAAGGGGAGGTGAATTCTCTTTTCTCGGACTGGCCCAAAACTTGCTGCCTACTCTCTGGGAAATGTAGGTGTGTACGTTTTCGATGCAGACACCGACAGCACTGAGAATAAAAAAGTCTAGAGATTGGCCCCCTTTCATGCCAGACCTCCGGCGGATCCGAACTCAGGTATGTATGTACCGAGCCTTTTCCGGAGTTTCCGAACCATCTCGAACGAAGGGCTGGCTGGGAGTACTTCTGAATTTCAGGCTGTGGACTTGGTGAGCAATAAAGATACTTCAGGAGGACGTTGAGGACATCGAAAAATTCACAAACGCTCGTGACTTTTCTTCCCGGGACTTCTTGGCCGACTCATCTCGAACGAAGGACTGGCTGATAGTAATTCATATGCCCGGAATCCACATGTGATGGATTGCAGAAAGCTGAGAAGAAAAGAGTCAAAAAGGGTAAATATACATGACCCAAGGCGCATGCCAAACCACCGGCGGATTCGAACCCCAGACTTTTCTGAAATTGTTCATTCCGAGGCATTCGAATCATCTCAAACGAAGGGTTGGCTGATGGTAGATACTTTATATCCATGTATCCCAAGAATCTTTGTCAAATAACGCAGGCGGTACTTGCGCGAAGGAGGAAAGCTGAAAACTGAAAGAAGAAAAAAAACTAAACAACGACGCGCACGTGCAAGAACTCCGGTGAATTCGAACCAAGTTACAGTATGCAGATCACACTTTCCTTGGTCGCACAACCGTCTCGAACGAAGGGCTGGCTCAGCTGATAGTACTCAATGTGTTTCTTTCAGGTAGTGGCCAAGTCTTACTTACGAACATGATAATGACCGGCGTCAAGCGCGCAAGTTGATTTCCCCGGGCCGCTTTTCCTCCAAGTATCAGAGATCGTCGAAGAGAAGATTTGAGCTTCGGATGGGATATATCGGAAAAGAATCTAGGCATCCCTCGGGTTAGAGGGAGAGCTCGAGGCCACGCACGACCCAGCTGAGGAGAAAGTTGAAACTTTGAATCGGTGGAATGGCTTTGGATCCCGGGGAATTCAAACCAAGGGCTTCAAATGGCAAACATTCCTTGGCCAAACAACATTTCAAGGTATCATCTATTCCTCAGGGCCTCAAGCCCCATGCAGAAAGCACTGCGCATGCACGAAAATCTTAAGTTCTCACAGGACATACTTAGTTGAAAAAATTGACGAACCCGTACAGGAGGACTCGGATGTACCCTCCGGCGGATTCGAACCAAGGTGCGACTTCACTTGCAATTGGCCGAAGAACCATCCTCGAACGACAGGGTTGGCTGAGCTGATAGTTGTAAGTTGTAAAGGGAATACCTCTGTTCACCCAAATACGCCAGACCTCCGGCGGATTCGAAACAAGGCACTTCGAACTTTCCTCAAATCGCTCGAATCATCTCGAACGAAGGGCTGGCTAATGATCTTATGCATGGCATTTATTGAATTCACTATCACTCGGAAAGGTTCTGCACAGTGAGAGCAAAAAGTGAACCATTACGGTGTAGTTCGCACGGCTATGCCAGTGCTCCGGCGGATTCGAACCAAGGTAAGATCAGATCACCTCCCTCAGGCGAACCGTCATGATCTCGAACGAAGGACTGGCTGAGACGTGTGCTCAGTCACAGTGCTGAGTGGATCCAGGATCCTACTGACAGTAAGAGAGAGGGAAAATTGCAGTACAAACGATTAGCCAATGGTCGGTTCCACACCTCAAATCAAACGAATCTGCCGGCGGCTGATCACGAACCAGCTTTTGATATCGTGAGCGATAATCTATTCTAATTTCTACAGCAAGGCCTCCATCGAGCAATTAAACAAACACAACGAAACACACCTACCCATCATCGATGCATCATCAAGCACACACAATCGAACAGGCAGACCATTTTAGGAAAGCCGGCAGCCTCGATCGAATTTTCGCTCCTCAAGCGGATATCGCCTCGACTAGAAGGTACGGTGTGTTTGAGCCCCGAGCAAAAGCATTGCTCACAAGTGATGCTACGCTCAAGCGGAATCGAACCGCCGACGAGTCGGAGCAGCAACGAACGAAAAGTTGCGTTCATTTACCAGTATCCACGGGCTAGAAATATGACAGCGGATTGGTAGACAGGTATCGCTATAGCAATGGATAGATGGATGGTCGGAGGCATGTAGATGATAAGACGATCACATGAGGATGTAGGTGTCGCGCGCCGTAATGTAAGTACTGTAGGAAAGAGAGACACAGTCAGAGATAGAGACGAAATCAGTCAGCAGTCAGAGTCATACAAGTACACTATAGATCAGAACACAGAACGAAACGAAACGAAACAGAACGAAAGCCAACAGCGTCAAGCCGTCAACTTTGAGATAACCTTGACCATCTGGTCAATATTAATAAACTGGACCCAACTCTCCAAATCCTTCACCGTCTCGTACCACACAAAGGTACTCTCCTTTGTCCCCCGGAAGAACGCACAAACGCACTGATAATGCTCCTCAACGAGTACATCCCTCCTCGCCACCCCCAACTTGGCGCGGAAGATCCGAAATTCCCAGCCTTGGAGCGGATGGTTGTCCCCGAGCGCAGTCTTGGCGGGGATGTTGAATTCGAGGCGCGCCCAGTCGAAACCAGTGGGCTGCCCGATGGCTTTTATGTAGGCTTGTTTGAGGGAGAGGATGATGCAGAGACGTCGGAGGACGACTTCGTCGCCGAGCGAGGGCTCGAGGAGGCTGAGTTCCGTGGCGGTGAGCTGGAATGGAATGGAGGGACGCGTCAGCATGCGGTGTAGTCGGAGGAGTGAAAGGGGATTCGGGGAGCATGTGAAATGAAAAAAAAAGATGCGCACCTTATGGCTCATACTCTCCGTGTAGGCCTTCACGCTGACTCCGCGCGGCTCGACCGCGACCTGCTTGATGCCAAGGCCGATGTTGACGACCTTGCGTTGTATACCCTGCGTCATGGCCATGCCGCAAAGCGATGTCTCGAATGCGAGGTGGTAGCCAATCATCGAGTGTAAGAATTTTTCGGGTGGCATGTCATCGGGTGTCTAGATACGGCGTGGTGTGAGCACGGAGGGATGAAACATGGGCGGAACGGGGAACGTGTGGACGCGTCGCCGAGTCATGTCCGCCTATTAGTCGACACAGCCTCGCCTGGGCAAGGGCTTACTGCGCTCGTGGCACCACGCGGTCGCGTAAGAATAGCCGCCACGTACCTGCTCTATCCAATGCTTCCCGTTCTGCGTTACACAGTCCCTCCATTTGGCGCGTGGTATTCGTCGATGGCGCATCATAAGTAGGGGTAGAAGGTGGGTCATGACTTGTCCTGTGGCACAGGATGAGCAGGAGAGACGACAGGGAGAGCAGAAGACGGACGAAAGCTGTCTGCATTGGGTGGGTCGAAAGGGATGTTGGCGTGTGGGACACATTCTGCGACGACCTTGTGGCATTCGCTGTACTCCTGCGGGCGTTATCGATCAGTAGCGGATAAGGGGGCGGACGGCGGGCGACGCACCTCGAGCGAGTACTCTCTATTCAGCGACAACATCCATACAAGGATGGGACAATCCGTGGCCATTTGTGGGTCTAAGACAAGTCGGTCTGAGCACGCCACAGCTGTGCGCCAAGTCGGAGAATGGAAGGTCACGGCACCTCAGCACGGGGCAAGCACTCGTCTGGAAACTGGGTGGGGAGAATATCGAGGCCAAGGAGGATGGTTATATGCTGCTGAAGAAGGCGAAGGGGCTTGGGTCATGATAGATGGAGGCAGCGTTTTCCATCTCAGTACACGTGCCGATTAGCTAAGCATAAACACTTCTTTGCCACCGGCCACTCGGCCAATGCTGCCCTTTTTCCGCTCCCTCTCTTTGCACACAATCCCCTCGCGTCCCCAGCAGCCCATAACAAGCGCCACTCCTTTGTCGCCCTCGACAAAAGCCTTTCTGAGTCCTGTGATCACCTGTCTGATCGGCGCCGCATTGGCCACACACATTTATTGGGGCAAATGGGCCCACGAAAATGGGAAATCACTCCTGTGGGCGCACGTCAATATCTTCTGGTAAAAAAACAACCCGCCTTTCCTGACTCGAGCTCCCGAATTGGATCTTCCCTTGTCCCGATGCGCGATGACTGCCTCGTGTTAGCACACGTCAATGTCTCTCGACGCATCGGGGCGCGTGATCCGAGCCTGCCATTCTTGGACACAAGGCTGTGTCTGTCGTCTGGCTGTGGCATATATTCCGAGACTCCTCTCCGAAGCAACCAATCTTGAACTACCCCCTGTTCCTTTCTTCTCACCCCCCGGCGTCTAATCCCAATTCCAACCCGACTTCTTCTTGCTTCTTCACCTTGATTCCTACCACGTTTCCGCCGACGGCGTTCGACATCCCATCAGCATTCCGATTAGAAATGAATGAATGAATTCAGCCCACGGTGCGCGCCATTGCAACACCCCGAAGAATGATCCTCGACTCAAAAAAAATCCCAGGCCAGCTGATCGCCGAACCACGCATTCGAATGGTGATGTGGCAATAGGTTTAACGTTACTCGGGCGTTTGATCTGCCTTTTCTTTCCCTCCCCACGAGTCCATTCAAATTTCAAGCCCACGCTAAACTCGCACGCATGCGCCATTGTTCGGCGTCTACTGTCCATGTGTACGTATGTGGGGGCGCTCGCAGATATCCGCGTTCAATTGAATTCACTTTCTATTTACAGCCTGATAGACCCTGTCCCGCTGGAACAGACCGACTCGGACTCGGACGAGGGATCCGGAGTCCGAACGGCCAGCGATTCCCGACGGAGCGGTATCGCCATCTCAATTTAAAGTAAGTGTGTACAATCATGCGCATGCCAACTGCTTACCCCTCTTCAAGTTCGTACACTGGCGAGACAAGCCTAACACCCCCAGAGGCGGTTCGATTCCGCGTGAGGACGTATAGAAATGGCGTCAGAGAACACTTTTTTTTTCTTGAATCAGGCATCAATAGGGGTACACTTGACGCACCTCGTCCACCGTCACCTTCCAGGCTCAGTTTAGCATTGGAGACCGATAACTGCAATTTCCTCTCTATGTAGGTCTAGCTCCCTGATTGGATGCACCCGTACCTGCGCCCACTGCCGCGGTAACTCTCCTCTTCGCGTGCCCGGCGGTTCGATTCTGCTAGAATTGCAAACGGTTCTTTTTTGTCTTCTTTTGGAACGGATGGAAATCATATCCATCCAAGGTGCGTAGGCTTCCCATATGGCCATCTGCGCGTGGCTTACTTCAACCTGATCCTCAGTTGAGCTGCTCTTCTCGGATTGATCCATGGCAGTGTCTAGAGGTGGAGTGAAGGGAGGTGTCCGCCGGGGCGTCATGTACTCCTCTGTTTTCATACGATGCTCCCCCGGGAGTGGCGGCGGTTCGACTCCGCCTTAAGACGTGATAAAGTTGGCGTGATTATTCCTTTTGTTTCAGCAGAAATATGAGTGTCATTTTTCTCTTCTGGAACGATATTGAAAAGCCACATGGCCTTCCGGTCCTCAGATGTTGTTCCCGGATTGACCCATTCACTCGCTGAAACCAACACAAGTCTCAACACTTCTCTGCGTGGCGCTGACTTCGAGTGCGGTTCGATTCCGCCTGAAGCCGTGATCGGGAAACTTTGACATTTTTTGGTTTCCTCGACGTATTACATGTAACATCTCTCTCTCGTTGGAATGATTCATTACAGGTGCAAAACGAAAAGGAGTAAATACACCATGTTTACAGTGACTCCATACGCTCTCAAGTCTACTTGCTTTGACATCTCTCCTCGTATGCAAATAAACTCGGAAGGTGGGCGCTCCTCGATATCCGCGTTCTGTTAATTGTCACCTTGCAGCCGCCGGAATAGACCCTATCCCGTTGGAACGACCCGATGCACAACTGCTGACGCAGCGCCATCCGGATTCTCTGCGCGTCTTCATATACATCGGTACGATCGTCGTCCCAACTGTCTCCTCTGCTTACACTGTACAGTGCAATTCAAGAGCCAAGGCGGTTCGATTCCCCCTGGAGACGATGGGGAGGTTGTCAAATATGGGGTTTTTTTTTTCAGGCGACCGCCGTCAGATGCACGCACTATATGGCACATCCTTATCCGGCGGACAGTTCAACCTTCTCTAGCTCCCCAGGGATCAAGGCATCTGCAGATTGCATCTGCTCTCGTAGAGCTAGGTCTACGTGCGTCTCTGTATCTCCCTGTTCTTCCACTTCGGGGGCGTTCCGGCTTGTTTTGCGTCTGGATCTCTTCTGCCTGGCACTCTGAACTAGGAGCTGCCCCCTAAAACCAAATTGCTTCTCTTTCTGGCGGTCTCCTTGTGGCCAATATGCTACTAGAATTAATCTCCGGAATCTGAACTCAATATACAAGCGTGAGTCTTCCACCCTCCGCCCCATCCTTATCAATGACCATGCTGATTCCGTCCGCCTCATCATTCTGAATTCCCCACATCAAAGAAGGAACGCTGCCATCCTGCATCCGCATCTGGATATCCTCAAACACAGTCGTCCCCGTAGGATAATCGCTCGCCGAAGTGACACCGTAGGCCTCCAGCGTCTCCAGCGCCGCCGTATACGCCTCGACGGCATTCTCGACATGGAGCGTCGTCCCGGGCACGTTGCTGAACTCGACAGTGTAGTTGTACGCGGTGCCGGCGGTCGTCGATGTGAGCTCGATGTTCGCGTGGAGCACGTCCCCAGCGTTGACGCGGACGGGGGTCGTGAAGCATTCTATTTCCGATCCGTCTGGGAGCGTATGCAGTTAAGTTCATATCCAACCTCTTCGCCAAGGACTCACTGAATAGATACCAGCTTGCGACGCTCCAGTAATCCCCTCCCCCGGCGGGCGACACACCCCACTGCCAATCAAGTCACAATCCACGCTGACGAATGACGGCCTAACTTACTTGCAGAACAGGTTGGATAATAGTCGAAGCACCCGCCTGCTGGTTGATTGAATTGAAATAATACACCAGCTGCCCGTTAGAAGTCTCTGGGTCGGGTGGGACGGTCCACGTCGTGTTGAACGACGCGATGACATTGGACGTCTGGTTGGGGCTTGCCCAGAATGCGAAGGCGATGTAGCCTGATTCCTCTTGGCGGGACGAGATTGGGGTACGACTGGAAATTTGGGGCGTGGGGTGTACAGTGGTGCCGTCGGGGTCGAGGACGTGGATTTCATCTCCCACATGCGTGATACGGCTCCCGGAGGGAACGAGGTACGATGTCTTGGATTGGACCCCGCCTGGGCTTACGGAACCCGCCAGTCCGAGGATAGGGAAGAGGGCCAAGGTCAAGAATCCGAGTCGCATCATCGGGCAAGTTAAGTTGCTGCTCCGATATCCCTGGCTTATATACCATCCCGAATTTTCTCATCACGGTCTTGAGGTCCCGAATTTCGAGACGTTGATTGTGTGAAGTGGGACTGCCGACCCGCCCAAAGAAAGTACGCCGGTCTAATAATAGTAATTCGTACCTGCCATGCGGCGCAATGGCTCCATCCACATTACCAGATTAATGGGCGTGGCTGCTTGGCAAATACCCATTCTGCCACTTGGACTTTCTCCAAATTTTCTCTTTCTCCTCCAAGTCTACAAAGTCTACACATGTAGGATGAACCCAAATACCGAGCTATCGCGCCCGCAATGCTCCGCAGTCTCCGTGCAGTTCGAACCCGCCCGAAGACGTCGGTGGTCTTTCGATCGATTTTCTTTTTTTTCGAGCTTGGACCCGTGCATGCAGCATCCTCCTCCTGCTTTGCGGGGTAGCGGGCTTGTGATTCTGGCACATATTTACGCGGTCAAGCACCCTGCGACTCTGCAACAGGCATTTTTTTTTGACTGGCCAACTGCCAGCGGCGCGGGTCCAAGGAGTCTCCAACCGTGATGTTTCGTCAAATCACAGTTCACTACAGGTCCCTGGTATCTCTCTTCGCGGGTGACAGCAGTTCGATTCTGCCCGAAGACATAAGGCCTTGTGGTGTTTGTATTTTCTTGAGAAATAGGTACGTCCTCATGACCGAAAAAACACCTTCGCAAATAGAACTGCCCACTGGACCGTGCTCACATTGGCCAGCCATAATTCCATCCAATTTCTTTCCAGACAGGGCCACGCAGTGCCTACAAAAACTGACTATGAACCAAGACAGGCGCCGCTATCCACGGCGGTTCGAGTCCGCCCGGCAGAATAGGGCATCAATTGTTTGCTTTTTGTTTCATTCAGGAATTTCCGGAAAGCAGAGACATACATGCTCGAGTCTGGCTCCCGTCTACACAGTGGGGGGTTTGAGCGAGGCTCCCCGGGGGACACTTCATGCGGATATATCAGTTCTCCAACTCGTACTAATTGGCAGGCACAGGCCCTGACAGCGCCGCCCATGTATACTCTGAAACCAAACTCCATCCCATTGGGGTATCGGAATGAACGTCATCCAATGAGCCAAAGGGTGTCGCCAGCGAGTTCGTTGGATGACTCCGAGTTGCCGACGAATGCTTTGAGCACAAAATGGTCAACTGGCTCGAGTCAGACACACGGGCTGGCGCAAATACGATCAAGACGCACCAGGAATCTCGCCACTCCGGCGCCTCGCAATCAAGGCTTCAGCCTGACTCCAATAGTCTCTGCCACCGAGAGCTCCACGCTTCCAGTCGTCTAGGAAGCTGAACCGGCACGAGACAAGAATCTGCACGAAGCGGACATCCTCCGCAAGATGAGGGATGTTGGGAACGTGGGCGTCAAGGTCAACGTTCGTGGGTAGGAAAATGAGAACGCGCAGGGAGCCACACGTCTTCAGCAGCTGTGGTGCCACCGTGCTGAGGAATTGGCTTTCCGAGAAAGCAACGTGAGTGAGATGCGGGATACTAGCTAAACCAGTCCACACTGAGGTGATGACCTCCTGGTTGTGAGCCCCAGAGTCGAAGAACAACTCTAGGTGAGTGATGTGGGTGAAGATGGGGTGTCCAAAATCGATGTTTCTCTGGCTCCTGAAAAACAGCAGCGGATCGCAGTGGAGCCGTTGCAGAGGTAGTTCACCGGCGAGATCGAGGAGCGAAGAGTGGGCGCAATTGATCCAAAGGTCGCGAACAGCTCTGCAAGAGGACAAAACCGAGTAGGCGCGATGGCTGCTCACACCGTCCAGATAGAGATGATAAACGGAATTCTCCAGGATCGACGGTGGAATTCGGTTGAAGCGGGAGAGTGACTGGCTGTCGTGGAATGGATAACCCCCTCGAGTATCGGAACCCCAATAAGAGAGAATTATGATGGGATAGAGATATTTCTCGACCCTGGAGTCACGGTAAGGCGATGTGCATCCACCGTCGTGACATGTACAGTACGGACCCACACACCATATTTTGACGCGCTGGGCCACCAGAATCAGCTGCGAAACAGAGTCAGGGTCCACGGAGGCCAGAATCTCAAAGATTTCTCGTTCTAGCTCGGGTGGTATCCTCGGCGAACCGGGCGACATGGGGGCGAGAGGAAAGGAGGGTGATTCTTGTCACTAACAAACGACAGCTTGGACGGATGATCCGATGATATCGCAAATTCTGCTTCCTTAAGACCACCATGATCTTCGTCCTTGGTGTGTGGTCGCTCTCGACGCTGGCCGTCTCAGAGGCCCTTGTGCATCGAAGGGTCGAGTTCCGTCGCGATTCCCAATTATGTATATTCGCAGGCATACGACTGGCATCTCTGGGTATCGAGTGACGACTCGGAGTCTAAGACTCTATTCGTCTGCTGTTTGCGATTAGCCGGAAACCGGCGGTGGTTCGATTCTGCCCGCAGAAGTACTGCGTTCCACATGGACAAAAATATTTTTTTCTCTTGCTTTCTCCTCAAGCATAGCAAACTCAAACTGGTCCACAGGTGAGCTGCCCTTCCGGATTGGCCCATTCACTGCTTCTCGCACCATCGGGTTAAGGAGGCGCTGACCGATCTCCGTGCGTCTCATCGTCCAGGACCAGACGGCAGGCATGCCAACTGCTTATCCCTCTGGCGACGCGCAGCCGTCGTACGACTACAGTATACGAATGAATGCCTTGGCGGTTGTTCAGCGCGCTGCGCGCCCGATGAGTAGCGATACCTTGGGAGAGACGTCCCAATACTGCCCAGCTGTGGCCAATGCCAATGTTCAATCCTTACCCAGGGCGGAATAAGTAGGGAACACTCGGCGGTTCGAATCCGGCCACGGCAATGATGGCATTGAGAAATGTTCTCGTTTTTTTTTCCATATGCCAGCCCCAGGCCAGACCTCCTCATAACTGACCAGAGTGGTTGGCATCCGCGTTAGACCTGAGAGCGCAGTTGAACTAGTGGATTCACTGACATGCATTCTTCTGCCACGGCGTCGGAAGGCGTTAGGCGGCGGTTCCACTCCGCGCGAAGACTTGAAAAAACCACGCTTCTGTCTTCTTTTTCATGCCTGGAAAGCGACCGACTCCTGCAGCCATTCATGTTCGACTCTCTTTGATGGCAGTGAACAGAGGTTGGAAGACTTGAAAGCCGGGTTATACACGCGCGCGTATGGTTGTATTGTTCCGTGTTTCCGTGAGGTTGATGGCCATCGGCGTGAGGTTGATGGCCATCAGTGTAAGGTTGATGGCCACGACGAAAGAAGTCCTTCGGCTGCGGAAACCTCACGAAATCAAACTTTGATCTCGTGAGGTTCAGCGCATCACGTAGATCCCTGCCCGGAATGTCAGCCGCCCGGCGTTGCATAAATACTCCATCGCTGCTAGTTGATTCGCCTTCTCTCCCTCCACCTGCCCCATTACATGAGCCTCCCCTACCCGCCGTTCTGCCCAATGCGCCCGACCCGTGAGCCTCGCCGATTCAGCTAGCTGCGAAGACTTATGAACATGTCCGGATCGAACACACCACAATCTCGGCGCCAAGGCAGTCGTTGCTGCTGCAAAGGGCTCGACTGGCGGTCTTACGCCGCCACGGAACCCTCCGCTCAATCTGGAACCCCATACGGATTGCGTGGGCGAGAATCCGCAGGATGCCACGGGGATTTCGGTGAGTTTGCCATCTGGGATACTCGGGGTGGGAGGCTGAGGCTCGGTGGAGAGCGCTTGCGAAGGTACGTGGTGGTGCAATGCCGCCCTCCCTTGTTCCTGATTTGAAATTGTGTTGCGCGCAGTAGACCCTCCGGCTGCGATCTCCCTCACGATTGGTCCGAGGCCCTGCGGCCCCGCCGTTATTTCCGACTCGGCTCAGGAAGATGTTCTTCCCCCTCTGTGCACACCCGGTGAGACCTCACTCACATGCCCTGCACAGGAAACGCTGACCGTCCGTTTCTAGACGCATCTTCTGATGAGGAGCACGAAGAGCCTCAAAGCGATTCAGCGGCGCGCTGGAGAGGAGGTAGATTTTGCAGTGCACATCTTCTAAGGCGAGTGTTTGGCCTTCGCTTGTCCTAAGTATTCCGTGCAACTGATTCCTCAGGGCTTTACATGATTTCCGACATGAGCAACCGGGCGAGTCTTGCCCCTTAGAAGTTAGCGTCGAGGACGTGGGGCCGGTGGCGCACAAACAGTAAAATTAGTTAGAGAATGTATTTTTTACTTTGAAATTTGAATATCCGGAATCGATGCGTGGCCGCCTCGTAAAATCAAGTCTTACAGTTTTTACGTTGCGGGTGGATTGAGAAGAGGATGCACGATGATCATATGAGATCAGCGCCCATGGGGCGCTTCCGAAGCAGTTTGTGTGAGGGCGTGGACGCGTCGGCCGAGGGCCGAGAGGACCATGCGGAAAAATGATCTCGGTTGTGCGCCTCACAACATGCGCGAACCTTACGAAGAAGCGAAACGATACAACCATACGAGGGGCGCAGGCGCCCTTGAAAGCCAAGTACTTATTTCCATATGCCAACCCTGGCTGCCCTGCAAAGTCCCAGGAGTAAGAATAGACACACGGTTCGAAAAATTGCGTGCCATTGTCACAGCTCGATTGAGTGTTCGAGACTCAGAGCGCAATGGAGCTCGCAACAGCTCTCAAGTAGTTCGGGGTCAACCTATCTGCCAGCATGAGCTCTCTTTTTCGGTGCCACCAGGCCCATATTCCATCTTAGACTTCGCCACAGCTGGTGAGAGTTGAATGGGTTCCTGAATTTGAATGAATCGCGGCCACGGCGGTACGTCGCAGTTCGGATCTGCCAGCCGACGTGAGCACGATGTACTGGATATCATTTTTGCCCCAGTGCCTGCACAACAGCACAAGCAACTTGGTCCACAGCTGAGCCGCCCTTCCCGGATTAGCCCATTCAAAAATCTACGTCGCATCATCCCTCTTCGTACACTGTGGCCACACAAGCTACATAAGGAGTGTTCGATTCCGCGCTGTAGTAATGGACCCGGACGGGAGCCCCCCTTTTTTTCGCTCTCCCGGGCTCGTGATCGTCTTCAAAGTAAAATCACACCAAATCAAGCGCGTTCATGACAAGGGTATATATCGATAATCTATCCACGGTAAGTACACATACATACACTATAAATTCCAAGAAATAAATCCAACGAGTCCAACCATCTAATATGTCTACATCCCCAACGAAACCTTCACCTCCACCTCCACATCCTCCAACACCCTCTTCGCAACTTCCTCGAAGTCGCACGAACCCCGCTTGCCCATAAGAACAAAGACGACCTTGTTCAACGCAGGGAGTACACCGAGCCACGCGAGCGCCGCCCTAGCCATCTCGGGCGAAGTGCACGTGAGGCGGACGGTGCGCACGGAATTGAGGGCGCGGGCGGTGAGGTAGGCTGCGTCGTCGAGGAGGAAGACGTGTTCCGGCTTCACATCATCCGATTCTTTGATCTCCAGCCCCAAATGCACTGAATCCCCGTGGATAGTCCGTAAAACGGGACTCAACCCCCGGACGTCCTCGCCTCGACTCGGGTGGATCGTAAATGCCAAGTTGTCGAGGAGGGACGAAGACCCGAGCGCGTGCATCGTGCGTGTGATGCTGGGAATGCCGTCGGCGATGAGGGTTCGCAGGCCGGGGTGGTCTATCGGCGTTGTAGTGAGACTGGCTGGGGAAGAGGAGGCGGTGTGTTCGAGGCTCTCGAGTGCAGGATGCCGGATGAGGAAATCACCCAGCGCTCCAGCGTCGATGCCGTCTGCGATGACGAGCTTGGACAACGCAGGGAACTCGAGCTCGGGGAGGAGCGCCGAGAGGTTCGGCACGAAAACAGTGGAAAGGTGAAGACTCGTGATGGAGGCATTGTTGAAGATGAAGAGGGTATGTGCAGGGGAGACATGCATCGAAACCGAGTGGATCTCGTGCAACCGAAGCTGCCTCGCGCCAGTCGTGGATGGCAAGGGCGCCGGTGGAGCCGAGGCTTTGCGACCGCGAAAGAAGAGTTTGGTCGGCGAGGAACTGGGCTTTGGGGAGCCCAGCGTCCAACCACCCACGTCCGCCGCCCGGCCAGAGAAGAACGTACCCTGCGAGATGACAACGACTCGGTCCCCACTGGCTTTATCCGCCATCGCAGCCAACGCCCCGCAAAATTCGTACAGTAGCCGCCATTGGGAGCGCGACGTCTCGGGAATGGAGGTATCGAGCAAGTGGGCGTCGAAAAGGTCGCGGGAGAAGGTGAGCTCCACTTGACGGAGTGCGGTCGATCGGCGAATCACGTTCTGCAACGCTACGAGCCCGCGCTGCACGCCCACATCGCTGCTAAACTGACAGACGAGCCGCTTAGCTTGGAGCGAGGAGCAAGAGAGCTGAAGCGCCGGCAGGACTGGAGATGAAGAGCATAGTGTGGGTCGAGAGAGCGCAGCCGTGTCGATGTTGTGACGGCTGAGGTGGAGGCGTATACCGAGGCTGTTGAAGGCCTTGCACGCCCGAGCGGCCCGGAGGAGATCGTCGTCGGTGAGATGGGACAGTATTTCGTCCCACAGCTCCGGGGGTATTGCCGAAGCGAAGGGCCCTGGCTGCCCAGCCGTCGACAGAGAGGAAGTAGCGAAAAGGCCCCTGATGAACGACATGCGGAGAGAGGGGAAGGGTATGGGGTGGTGAGTCGTGGTGAGTCGTGGGTGGGCAGTAAAACGGCGATCTGGCTAAGACCCCCGCCGCTTTTTGACGTCTAGGACAGATGCCGTTGTGGCAGGGCAGTGGAGAAGCCGCTAAAGCTGATCCACGCTTGATGTCCCCGGAAGTATAAATGCCGCCGCTGTCCCTCGCTGTCCTCCTAGTGACGGTACGTACACGCATTTGCCGAATCCTTCCTCGGTTGCCATCTCGGGCGCTGCAAAGCCGATGCACTCCGATGCATGCAAAAAGAGGCGGAAAGCAAGGACGACGCTGCAGAACGGAATCGAACCGCGTTGACGATGGTACGTTCGCCCACCGAGTGTTTGTGCAACAACTTTTGGACACAGTTCCTTTGAAAGCTGGAATCTACCGAGTGACCTACGTGACATCACTTTGTACGTGAGACGGGGATTTGACGGGGTCCAGATTTTCCTACGCGTAACTCGAGACAGGAGGCCGCAGTCTGATGATGACGCTCTGGAACGGATTCGAACGGGTTTATGCCACGTACGCTGCGGTACGCAGGGATTATACATGGCTTTCCGAGTCTTGACCGACCTCATTTGTACGTATACAATGTAGCATGTTGAACCTTACTGCGTGAGAGAGTCCGACGTGAGACCTATTCCGTCATCCGTACGCGAACCGGGACAGACGCTCGGGAGGGCCAGAGTTTCCCTTTGCGGTACGCGTACCCGAGACAAGAGGCCAGAATTCTTGATTGGAATCTGACTGAAGCGCGCGCTGCGGCGCTGCTTGCACTTTGAACCAAAATACACGGCATGTAGCCCTGGAGGTCTCAATGGAAGTTCTAGAAGTTCTGGAAGGTCCATATTTGCCCAGACCGCGGGTATTCAACACTTGGCATTTGAACTCTCTTGAGTACTCGGTCCCGGTCGGACACGGTAAAACGATGCGCAAATCAACGTCTTCTCGCGGATAGGTCCATGTTCACTAGCACCGCCAGATCGCGGGTATTCACTTGGAATTACAACTCTGTGTGGTCAGGGCAGGACAAAACAACGATTACGTCCCGTCATGTCTTCTCACGGATTCGAACCGCCGACGCCCTTGAAGCCCTGGGAGAAGAGTGTATGTATTCACTGTCAGTACTGTCAGTCTTGAATGGGTCAACTGAACACTCACCGGCTGCGCCCGAGTCTGACATGCATGCATGTCGATGTCGTTCTGACAGTGATACCCATTGAAAGGCCCTGCAAATGGGAAAAAGGAAAAGTGTAATTGCCAACCATAATTGCTGTGTGCGGATTCGAACCGCCGCTGCTCCCTAGGCACAAGTTATATTCAACTCCCCATGCTTCGTTCGTTTCACTTCAGGTTGACAGAAGAACAGTAGTAGTTAGTACTTACTTTCAAGTCAGATAGATCCAAAACTGGCGAGTCACTTTCGCACTGCCAACTCGTCAGAGTCGAGAGTCGAACAAGCATGGCCACAGCAGTTCGTCGCCTTCTAGTCATAAAAAAGAAGACAGAAACGCACTTTTAAGTCCTCGCGCGGAGTCGAACCGCCGCCGCCGCCGCCGCCTTCCGACGACGTGGGAGAATAATGTGTCAGTTGGTTCTAATACCCAGCAAGTCTGGCACGGATATCAAGCACCTTGGTCAGTCATTGGAAGGGCCGGCCTGGGGCTGGCATATGGAGGAGAGAGAGAAAAAAAACATGGGAACAAAAAAACATGGGAACCTTGTTGACTATTGCTGTGGCCGGATTTGAACCGCCGAGTGTTCTAGTTACTCAGCACTGGGTAAAGCTTGAACATTGACCACAGCTGGGTAGTATTTTGGACATCTCTCCCAACGTATCACTGCTCATCGGGCGCAGTGCACTGAACAATCGGAAAAGCATTCATTCGTAGTCGTACGACGGCTGCTGTATATATGGCAAGCACATCCTTAAGTTGACAGAATAACGCCAGTGGCTTCAAAACTGACTAACTTCCCGAACTCTGTTTATGTAATCACCGGACGACTCGACGAGACGGAAATGTGTATGGCCGAGTCAAAAACACAACCCACACCCTTGGATGTGTCGATAATGCATCATTCCAGTAATCCGTGGAATCCATGATGCATTATTACCGACCTCTTACCGCCGGTAATTTAGTACAGTAATGCAATACCCCGCAGGTGCAGCACAGCACTGTCAGATAACTCCCCAGCTGCACTTATTCCTCACCTAAGCTGAAAATAAGTCCCCTCGGCAGCTCCGGCATACTCCGAGAGCATCGGACTTTCCACTCAATGATGAGGCCGCCTCGGCCGAGGACACAATTGATTGCGCAACAATATATATGTCAATGCAATATTTATTTATTATTCACTGGCTCTCGGCGACCAGTTAGTGCTACCCCGAATCCGTGGGTCTCGTTGTATGAGGAGTGGGACGAAAGAAATCGCTCTGCCGCTCCAGAAAGAAAGCGGGCACTCTCAAAAGCCTACCAGTCTCCCGGGGCATTACATCCCCGAGGGCGGGCGGGTGCGCCCACTGCCGCGCCCTACCTCACGGTTGCAATCGCAATGAGTCAAACCGCGTGGGCTTGATTGGCGGCGGGAGCGGGTGCTATTGGCTTCACAGCACGTTTTCTGGCTGGGGCGGTCGCGGTGCACAAGCATTATGCATCCACGGCTGATGAACCCCACAACCATGTCGCTGAGAGCAAGAGAGCAGCAGCAAATGACTAGTCGAGGGTTGCGTCGGCGTCGCAGTGATAGTGATATTGACAAGGATCTCATGCCGTATCACAATGCCATCGCCAGCGCATCGTACCTTTCTTCGACCGCCTCCGACCTCGCTTTGCCCAACCTTGCTCTCGCACTACACTCCGCCTGCATGCCTGCTTTTGCCTGCACTTGTAACCGACCTGGCCTCCACGCGTCAAGACACGACGACCTAGTTTGGAGCAGCAGGGATGACTTGGATGAGAGGGACCGTCTCATGGACAGGATTTAGGTGCGCCTCATCTGCAGATTTGTGTTACTATTACACCGCGTTGCTGGACCTTTCGTCGTTCGTCAGCTCGACGTGCGCCTGGGTAACCTGACCCGATGACTGCCGTGGTGTCATAACTCGGTTTCCGGTCCTCCGACTTTCCCTGCTGCGGGTTTCGCTAGCCCTGGATTTCTACGGATGCGGCTGGACCTGGCGTGGCGCCGTGGATGCAGCAGCAACTGCCTGGATCTCGTGCGCCGGCGCATTGTGGCCTCGTTTCCTATTTGCACTGTCCCCGGTTTTGACGCCACCGCGCTCACCCGCCGAACACCGTGCGCCTCTCAATCCCACAACCCACGTACATGGACTCGAAGGCCTTCCTTCACCCTTTTCCCACGACATCTCGATCCGCCCCGCTTACCTTGACTCGACGCCGTTGGTTGTGTCGTATCAAGGCCTGGATACATGCCGTTGGCAGCTGCGTTACTAACGTAGGGTGTCGTTCCTCCTCTTCGGGGCCTGCTGTTGTCGTGCGTACATCATGGCCGAGTGCTCGGATCCGGCACACTCCCATTGGATAGTTGCTAGTGTACACTTTGTGTTCGTGTACCAATGTTCAAATATGTCAACGACAGCGCCTAGGCCGACATGCCGGTGATCGGATCACGCTCGGATCACGCTCGGTAACGCGGCCGGGTACGACAGGAAGGTGACGGTGATTCGGACACGACCAGGGATGGGATGGTGTAGTCAAGCACCAGACGAGATGAGCGGGAGCTGCAATGCAAGAGGCCGGATACAAGGCCTCAGGCTGCAGTGTCGTCGAGCACAGGGGAACGGGTAGTGCAGGTGCGAGACCAGTAGTCGTGTCGAATGTATGAATGAGGACCAAGTCGAATACTGAGATGTCGGGTTCTAAGACGAGAGGGGGGAACCGGCAAGCCAGAGTATCGCTGGAGAATAGACGAGGTAGAATCTACTGTACATGAGATTCTACCCAAGTATAAATACTAAATCTGTCACGACAAGACTTGTTTCACGCGTCCAACAGCGGTAAGATGCTGTGGATTGGGTAGTGCGCTACTAAAGCTCGTAAAATGAACTGAATAAAAGTCTAGGAGAGGGTACAGAATACGACGACTAGCTACTGCTTTTATACTATGAGGAATAGATCTACGATGCTACACTAATTGTCCTGGTGTCCAACATGCGCTATTGTCCCGCGCCTTTGTCTTCTCCTATTGTCGTGTCTCCACCGTGTCCTTCATAGAAGCCTGTCATGATCGGACAGTTCACTGATCGGAAACTCCTTCCCACATCCATGCTGTCGTTCATAAATATGAAACTATCCCACGTCTTTAAATAATGTCTTCCTCGGCTTCTTCCTCAATCCGATCGAGACGGGGTTCCCAGGACTTTAACGCTGTACGGCGCCAATGCTTATCTGGTTTATTTGGCGTTGTCACGTGTGCAAATAGATCAGTGCGTGACAAAATCCCTCAGGAGCGTTCTCCTGTACGATCGGTCCCTGACCCTTAATTACCCCTACGCGGCTCCTCTCTTAATAGAGTTAAGTGGAGCGTCCCCTGTAACCCTATAGGTTACCCCTCCTTGGCATGATCACTGGATCATGCCGAGGATGTTGTGTGACTGTGTTTGAACCCCTCGTCGGGTTCTAACACGGCGCGTCGGGTTCTGTCCTAGCAACCCTTCCTGCGCTGGACAAGTACTGTTGTCCTATCGTTCATGTGTGACTGTGTTTGAACCCCTCGTCGGGTTCTAACACTGCGCGATGGGTTCTATATCAAGAACCCATGTTACGCCGGGCATGTACTTCTGTCCCTCCACTGGTTGACATGTGTTTGGGACCCTTCGTCGGGTTCCGACACTGCGCGTTGGGTTCTGTCCTAGCAACCCTTCCCGCGCCGGGCATGTACTGCTGCCCTCGTATCCGAGTGGTAGTTCCTCTGGGACTACCCACTCCTTGTTCAGGCGGGCGACATCCATCTCTCGAGGAAGGACTTGTCGTGCGTGGACCGAACGTACGTTTGTTGATGATAACGAATCTCGTGATCCGTAACTGATGGCGGTGATGGCATCACCGGATCAGTCGGCAAGCGCTGGTTTCATGACAAAATATCTGCTGTGCAAATCGCACTCCGGGGGCCTGACTGCGAAGCCTAGACTTGTTCAGCTTGAGGAATCTGTTGAACGAGACGAAAACGGCGCTGGAACGCCGAAATCTCGCGCACTCGCCATGGGTGTCTCGCGCACTCACCACGGCACCGCGCCTCACGTTCGACTTGAAGTTCTGAGTGAACCAGAACGTCAGCGCCTCTAGATTCTTTTTGGTGGTCAGAAGACATTCTGTAGTTGTACTTTGTAGTAGGAATAAGGCAGGGAGTAAGGATCGCGTTCATGGTTGTCAATTCTGTGAGGTGCCCTCTTTGGGCCAAATTTGAGCAGTCGTGGCCGTCTTTCTCAACATACAGAAAAGATACCCAGAAGCGAATTGGGCGGCCGGGTAGCTATGGATCTAAGGTATGTTCCTGATTATTTCCGTATTTTTGGAAATAAATGTGAGATGCAAGGCTCGAGACGAAGAAGTGGGAAAGATGATGCTGCGGATTCGATGAAACCGAGTCCCACTTTCTGCACCCACAAAAAAAAGTCGTCTAGAAATCGCCCATAAATCTCAGAAAATCCGAAATAATCCAAAACATAGGAATCTCGAGTCTCAGCTTCATCTGAGCTGAGTGTGGAACGTTGGACACGAAAAATGCTGCCCGAGCCCTGGCCGAATGCCATTTTGGGCAGTTTCGGGCATATCGGACATGTCGGGAATCTATTCCGACGCAATTCATCCAGCGGTTATGGCGCAATTGCAGGGGATTGGGACGCATTCGGAGAGGTAAAGATATGTATTCAAAGGCTGTCTAACGAGGTACACGAAATGTATCGCTACATAAGGAACAACCGGATAGACAAGATGGCACGCAGCACGGTACATGGCCGCCAATGAACGCAGCAGCGCCGGCAGAAGCAGAGAGGGAGCGTGGCAGGCGGAAGGAGAGGCGGCAGCAGAAGGTGCCTGTTCGAGCGCGGTCAAGGACGAGTGCCGACACAGCGTCAAGAGTACACAACGTCGTAGTGTGTGTTTGGGAACAGTTTTCAGGGAATCATCTGTCTTGAATTGAAGAGGAGGGACAGATAGAGGTATACTCCACGCACCAACAGAAGCCAGCCACCACGAATCTTCAAGGCCAGAATCAATCGCTCGGGGGCACGAGGGTGGACGCCCACTGTCACGCCAGAATGGTCTCCAGTCGAGATTGGAAGTTGCGAGCGCGGAGACACGGTGTCGGCAGAATGGAGGGGACGAGGGAGGAGGGGGGAAGGTAAGAGGAAGGAGAGAAATGGTCTGCGGAGCCACTGCTTCCGTGGATGACAGGCGGTAACCATATCTGATGGTAACCACATTCGTTTTAAAAAAATTCGAGCGAATTATCCCGGCCTGCCGCTGCCAGCAAAATGGCAGAGCATGATTCTGAACCATTTTCCAGGGTGAAATATGTGGATCGTGGGTGGATGCCATCCCTTGATAGCGTGGACTGAGAAAATATGCTCCACTGTGGCGCCAATATAGTGTACACACTGTGCCGGCGCGTGCCGCGAAGCGGCAGGGATCGGCATTCAGGACAATTTAGGGGCTGAATCTTTTAAAGTCCCGACAGAATCAATACTGATCCCCGAGCCGAAGTGCTGGGGCACAATGCAGAACAATGACGGGAGCTGTACGCACCGCCACAATTTTTTTCCCATCAGCGCAAAATCCGAACAGATGCAGGAGTGATGTCTCCTGGATGCCGCATCAAAGAAAAAGGTGCTGTTACGCGCATTGACCCTTTGGTCGAAAGGACAGCAGTTGTAAACAAGGAAACTAATTAATACATTAAAAAACAGGCGGGGAAACAAAACCTACAAATAATAACTGCACCCTCGGGACAATGCATTATTGACCTTTGGCCCGGCGGTGAGACGTCGGGAATAATGGATCATCAATCCCACGGATTACCGGGTACGTTGCATTATTGGTACGGTTATTTAGGAATGCACACCGTACCCGTCACAAACCGTTTGACGGCCGTCCGTACACGGGTACGTACCCGTACCCGTCCGGCTCTTGATCGAACAAATGTACGGGACGGGTACGGGACGGCAACATTGCCGTCCGTCCCGTCAATCTGCGAGATTGACGGGCCGTCTACGGGTTGGCGTCCGTGTGGGTCGGATCAGATGGAATTTGGGCACGCACTTGATGGGCCAGTCATCGGGAGACTCGTGTAACTCATGATGCCGGCCAAATGCCCGCCTATTTCAGATCCGGGGCTTCTATCGTTGCTTTGTCTGCTGATTGAAGCCTGATTGATGGAATCTCTGACATCAAATTCACATCAAACCAGTGTCAATGACTGTGGAATAGATGTTGGCTGAGCAGAATCAAAGGGAATGGCATTTACAACACATCTGTGGCGGATCCCTCTTCTATAGAATTAAAATGCCTGCAGTTTGATGAGGTTGACAAGAGACCCGTCTTTTGACGGCCGTACCCGTCATTTTTGCCGTCCCGTACCCGTCGGGCCCGGTCGGATGTCAAAAGACGGCCGTTGATTTGACGGCCCGTACCCGTCTCGTGCCGTCAATTTGACGGCCGTCACCCGTAGACGGGCGGTGTGCATCCCTACGGTTATTACACCCAACCCAACGTCAATTCTTAAGTCTTCGCACGGAATCGAACCGCCGTCATCCTTATGTAGCTGGTGTCGCCGCAGTACGAAGAGGGATGGGATACTTGTCCAATCGGCATGCATGCGTCGTCCTGGAGGATGAAACGCACAGAGAATCAATCGGTCGGCAGCGAGACGTAGTAAACGGGCCAATCCGGAAGTCAGCTGTGGGCCAAGTTGAATTCGCCACTACTTATGTAGTATGCCTGGACCGTATCCCTGAGAAAGCGGAAAAAGTATGTTGCTTCCCAACCATATAACTTCTGCGGGCAGAGTCAAACCGCCGTTGCTCAGCACAATGGACGAGAAGATTGAAAGGCTGTCGTTCTCATGACAGACACTAACGGGCGAACCAAACGTGCAGTGACGCACACGTTGACAGGACCACGGTGTATTCCTACGGCGAGACAAACCAGGCTACGAGCAACTGGAGGAATACAAGGGGGAGGTGTCGGGGTGCGTGCGTAACTAAAGTAAAGTAGATGCTGTCCATATATACGTATGTGGGCTGTGTACGGTAACGGAAGGCTGTACTGTGTGAGATAGACAGATCCCTGATGCCGGGACTGACAGGTGACAGATCAGTGATGTGGCTGTAAGGATGCCATCCTTACAAAGATGCGCAGAGATGTTGGCAGTTGTATTTTGGTTGTATCTATCGGGCCCGGCCCTGGAATGGCAAAAATGACGTCAATTGAACCCTGCAACACCTGCTGGCAGACTCGAACTGCCGACGCAGCGCACCGACGCCCTGAATCCATTTAAGAATCAATTCATGTATAATAATGGGTCTAGTTGTTATTGCGAAAGGTGACCGGCCGCAGAGAAAGGTAGAGGAGTTTCGCCCATAGCTTGATCCCGAATTGAACGGGCCTCTGCTTGACAGCTCTTGCAAGCTGGATTTGCTCTGAGTGTGACACGCTCAATCGAACTATACCCCGCCTTGCTGTGAAAGTTGAAGATGATTTTCGAGCCGTGTCCCTATTCCTACTCCTGGGCCTTTCCTCGGGCTGGCATGTATAAAAAGGGAGCCAGCACGACAATTATTGCTGTGGGCGGATTCGAACCGCCAACGCCTGTGGAAGATTCGAGACAGTATCGTCGACATTCGCAGTTCCATCTCTAGCCAGGTATAACTGCCGAGATACTTAGATCCAAAACTAACCAAGACCCAACTCACTTTCCATTCCAAATTTTGTTCCCGGTCGACGATCCAGTTCGCATGGCGCGCGAACTCTGCCCACCGCCTCAAGTACCGCAGATAGATATAATAGACCTTTGTGAACGCGCTCGACTTGGCGGCGTCATTTCAGAAGACGATCATGGGCTCGGGGCTCCGCTGCTGGGCCCCGCAATACAGAAGTCCGCTGTTGAGCCACCTCGAGGGAAATATTTAGCTGGGTTCGTTCTTCCTCCTGCAGTCTGGGACGTCAGCATGACAAACCAGGGGAGCTCGGATCAACAAAGGCCGAGGTCGGCAACGGCCCCTGTTTCACGTGCGTTTTAAATTTTCTCCTCTCTCCTTCTTTCTGTCGCCTCCCTCGCTTTCCCCAAATGCCCTCACTCTCCACCGTCCGCGCCTTCAACGCACGATTCACACCCTCCTACGGGACCCCTGTAGCCATCTTCGTCGGCGGGACGTCCGGCATCGGTCAAGGAATGGCGGAAGCTTTCGCTCGGCACACCAAAGGCAACGCCCACATCGTACTCGTCGGCCGGAATCGGGCTGCAGGTGAAGCCATCCTCGCGACGTTCCCTAAACCCACTGCGCCTGGGGCCAAGCACGAATTCGTCGAGTGCGACGTGTCGTTGATGAAGAACGTGAGGCGCACGGCTGAGGAGCTGGTCACTCGATTGCCCAAGATCAATTTTCTCGCACTTTCGACTGGGGTGATGACGTTGAATGGGCGGGATGAGACGGAGGAGGGGATTGACAAGAAGCTCGCGGTGCATTATTATGGGAGGTGGAGGTTTATTCGGGACTTGATGCCCGCGCTCGAGGCTGCTCACAAGGACGGCGAGGACGCGAAAGTCATCTCGGTCATGTCGGCTCAGCATGGAGGCAAGATCGACCTCGACGACCTTGGGCTCAAGAAGAACTTTAGCGTGTATAACGCTGCTATGGCGGGACCTACGTACAATGACTGCATGGTCAAGGTGCGTGATTTATTACTTTGTCTAGTAGTCGTACTCACCATGATCCAGAGCTTCGCCGACCGTCATCCCGGTCTCTCCTTCATCCACTCTTACCCAGGCACCGTCGCCACCAATCTCCTCAGCAGCTCCACCACCGCTTCCATCCGTTTGGCGAGCTGTCTCAACCCCTTAGTAAAGATTTTCTCGTACTCGCTTGAGACTGCGGGAGAGCACCAGCTTTATGCGTTGTTCAAAGCGGGTCCGGGGGCGAAGCTGACGGATGACAAGGGCGGGGATTATCCGCTGAAGGAGGGGTATTTTGATGCGGAGGCTGTGGAGAAGGTGTGGAAGCATACGGAGGAGGAGACGAAGGCGTGAGGTTCGTGCCGGCTACTGCTGTTTATTATACTTCTGTACATGGATTTGAGTTGCACGTATTCCAGATTTGGTTTCAAGTGCGCGTAGCTTGGGCCGGGGTCATGCTCATGCTCGGTAATGCATCCCGGACGGCCGGTCTCGATCGATTTGAGTCGTCATTCGATTTCGCTCAAGGCCATCTCTAAGTTCTCTATCTCTTTTGAACCAGCAATTGTGAACGATTTGAACCGGATCGTCTAGTGATCACCCGACTGCGAAGCTCGAGTCAATTGGTAACCAATTGTGGTCCAACCAAGCTCCAAATATTAATGCTCTTGGCCTCCGGATCTGTTGCTGATCGCTTCCGCCTCCGTGTCCACCCACGATTCAAAATCAATCAGTCTTGAAGACATGATCTTCTACATACGCCTCCAGTCGAACTTTATGAACATGCACGACTCTCTCAACTGCAGACCCGACGTTGATCAAGATGCCTGCGAGTGCGTGCATGCTTCAAATGAAGACGCAATCGACCTGCAATAAGAAGGAATTATCTCACATGCCAGAGCGAGGTCCCTCGTCAGCAACCCCAGCTCCATCGTGCTCGGTTGTGTTCCCTATTAGAGCCCATTGAACCTCCCACTCAACCTCAGCAGACAATGCCCTGTCCGCGTCGCATCAGAAAATTTTTAATTCCTTCCCTCGGAGTGAGAAACGTACGTGCGAGCGGACACCGACTAGCCAGCGTTTGTAGTATCGTAATCGCCGTCTGCACCTCCACGCTCCCGGGATCCAGCCAAGTGAGGCAGAATTCCGCCAGGCAGGTGTATATCGGCTTCATAGATACACTTCAGTATCAACCACAATTGAGAGGAAGGGGGTATTGAAAGACGCACCACGAAAATGGGATCACCGCATCCCCACTGCGACCCAGTGCCTTGAACAGTGGGCGCAAACAGGCACAACACCCTTACTGTTTCGAAACATTTGACCCGGGCATCCTCGTGCTCCTGTACCATGCGTGGTGCGTTCAGACGTAGGATGGCCGTGTACAAAAGTGCATAGGTCACAAGTCGCATGTGCTCCTCCGCGGGCGATTCGTGTCTTTGGAGGAGGGTGATGAAACACTCTAAGCGATGGCCCAGAGGCGAGAATGTATTTGGGCGTCCGGCGATGACACCTGTGTATAGGGTGAGGTGAGGATCCTGTGGGATGTAAAGTATAGTAATAATACCTGAATGGTTCCCAACAAAGGCTATAGTCCGCTCCAAAAGAATTGAAGCCTGGGCAAAGAGGGCGAGCGGAGCCTACACGAACACGAAGAATAAAACATCAGCCACACTTCGCGAGAAAAATGGAATGAAATAACGACCTTTGGCCACGGAGTGCTAATCGACACATCGCACGGGATGAAAGAGGGTAGCCCGGATGCAGCGACCCAGTAATTGTTGAGGATGACAACGCTCCAGAACGCATCTATCATCTCCCTCCGCTGTTCCATCGTCGTCGGCATTGGAATTTGATCTGGAAATGCAAAGCTCGGTTGGGGTGGAGATCCCAGGCGGTGGAGACGCGCAGTGAATGCAAGACACGTCGCGATGGCGCAGTAGTATCTCCCCAAACCGAGATGTGCTACATCCAGGAAGTAGAGCGAGAGTAGAAGGGCAGCTTGGATCGTCTGGAGAACGCCAACCGGATCTTCGAGTTCGGGAATATCGTTGAGGCGTCCTTGGGCGAAGGCAAGAAGAGTTCGGCCGTGGTCGTTTCGTTCTGCGTGTCCGACGTGATTGATCCACAGGTGAAGGACGCATGAGAGGCCCCTAGATATACCCCGGGGATATAATAGCGTGAAGGGGTTCAAGAAGAATAGGTGGCGGCAGCCAAATCCGTGCAGGAAGAACTCCAACCTATAACCAATGTGAGTGGAGAAGTACATCAAAGGACTGCAGGCGTACTTACTGCTCTCTGCTTGGGTGGGACGCGATCTGTGGAATTAAAATCCCAATTCGACAGCTATGGATCTTTTTCTCACCTCCGGCACTGGAGAAAACGCGTATGGCTCCCACAATTGTATCCGCGGCTCATTTAGCAGGGCAGAGGACGCTTCTAGTCCCGCCGGACTCTGTTCCCCAGCCCCGGGCAGCAAATGTTGATACCTGCAGGGCGTGCCGAGTCTGGGAGGGCGGAGTCGACATTGCCCGCATACAGGCCGGGTGGCATCGCATCGCTGTGGCTGAATTGAAGAGGATTTAAGGTAGACATCTAGTGGACCGACCGTTTTGCGGCGTCTGGGATGTTACTCAGCAAATCTTGGTGGGGAGAATGTGTTGACTTACTGGCAGTTCATGCACGCCTTGTGGATGTACTTGGTTTTTGCTGGTGGGCTGGCCATGGGGGAATCCATGACGATCGACGACGACCAGTCACCATCGCGAACGAATCCGAGCATTATATAGCCGTCCAGCCCGGCGACTGTTGGAGCATAAGGGGAATACATTCGTCCATTACGTTGAGTTGAAATTTCAGCTCGGTCGATGAAGTGTGTGTGAATGAGTCAAAGAGGGCTGTGCCGTGCCGAAAGCCGAGCTGCTCCACGTGACCTGATCTCTTTTTTCGTCTTACCACAACCGTGTCGTCAGCGTATCGCCTCGATTGGCCCATCGGATTCACCTGTCTCCCATCTTACAACAGCTATTCTTGTCTCTTCGGCCCTGGTGCATTCCCGCACGTCCTGCCAATCCCACCGGCGCTCACGACGACTCGGATCGACATACTTACTTATCTTTGCTATCTTGGTCACTTTCGGGTCAATCTTTCACCAGGAGCAGCGAGGCGCAGAGTCAATCCAGTGCTTCATCTGTGAGATTACCTAGTTTCTCGCGCCTGATTTTGCTCTCCGCCTTTTCTTGTCTGCGACGTTCACTGCGGTACTATGAGCTCCTATCCAGTTCTGTCTCGCTGGGCGCTCAATGGTTGATCTAACAGCTGTCGGCCCCATCAACACCCCGAGCGCTTCTCCCGACTCTGTATAGTTTGCCTAATGAATGGCTTTTTTTGATTAATGCTGACTTTCTTCGGAGACTCGAGCACCGTTGCCTGTTTATTGATGTCGCTCTCTCTCTCACCACCGAGTGTCTGATTGGCCGAGCTATTTCTTCTCCCAACACGTCAAGTTCCCGCTATCACAGAAACGTCTAGCGCATCCCGAAGGCTGATATCCGCGCGTTCTTTTCTCTCACAGGCCATGAAAGAGCTAGACGTGCTTATAGTCGGCGCGGGCATCGGGGGGCTGCAAACAGCTCTTGCATTAGCCGCCGATGGCCACACTGTCACCATTCTCGAGTCCGTCAAGGAGTTTCTGTGAGGTAAGCTGTTCTTGTCACATCTTATCGTCGACTGAGAGACATGATATCAGGTGGGCGCTGGCATCCGCGTCCCTCCCAACTCCACGCGGCTCAGCCTCTCGTGGGGCGTCGATCTGCAGTCCGTGCTCAAGGAGACGTCTCTCGGAAACAGATTCGTCGACTGGCATGGGACCCACCTCCTGGATTGTCCCTTCGACGACGCACACGAGCGCTACGGTGCCTCATACTACTTTATCCATCGGGCAGATCTCATAAACGCGCTCGTCACCGCCGTTAAATTGCATCCACTCATCACCCTGCATATGAACACTGCCGTCGTCTCCTACGACTTGGATTTGCCTCACCCCGCCGTGCGCACCTCCTCCGGCGAACACTTCACCGCAGACCTCATCATCTGCGCCGACGGTATCAAGTCCTCGGTGCGCAGCGCACTCACAGGAAGCAATGTCCAACCACTCGACACGGGTGACGTCGCCTACCGCATCCTCGTTCCCGCCTCCTCACTCCTCGGCGACCCCGATCTCCGTGACCTTGTGACGCACCCGTGGGCTACACATTGGATCGGTCCCGAGGGGCATGCCGTTGGGTACCCGCTTCGAGGCGGGCAGCTATACAACGTCATCATCTACGTGACACATGGGACCGACCTTGGTGCACCCATTGGTGGGGATGAGTGGTGCGTGGAGGCGGACAACCAATGTCTCATGGAGCGATTCAAGGAGTGGTGTCCGCAGATGCGCAAGTTGTGTGCGTTGGCAAGCACGTATTTGAAGTGGAAGTTGGCGGATTTTGAGCAGTTGGAGTCGTGGGTTCATCCTTCGGGGCAGGTGGCGCTGCTTGGGGATGCGTGCCATCCGATGATGCCGTGCGTCGAGCGTTTCGACTTCTTTTCCTTCTATCATCTGAATTCCGCAGATACATGGCACAAGGCGCAGCCCAAGCAACCGAAGACGCGGCAACCCTCGCAGCGGCTCTACGCACCCATACATCCATCCCAGCCGCCCTAGAAGCCTACGAATCACAACGCAAACCACGCGCTGCGTACGTAGCAGCCAATACACGCGTCCTGCAACAGTGGTGGCACCTCTACGATGGGCCCGAGAAGGATCGGAGGGATGCATTGATGCGGGAGGATAGCAAGGAGAACCCGATGTTCTGGGGTTGGAAGGAGCGCAGGGATTGGCTTTTTGGACACGATGCGAGGGATTTGGGTGGGGTGGAGATTCCAGGTTTGCCGAGTATGCCGAGGGAGTCGGTGTACGAGAGCAGTTGAGGGAGAATATAACCACAGCTCAGGTTCAACGAGAGAATAGTGCCTTCAAGTCGGAGTGCAACAATCACAATCCGGCCTTTGGTCCCACCACTCGGTTGTCACTCAGGAGTCAGCACAACTTTCTCACTTTCTGTTTGCTTTGAAGAAAGATTATCGAAACTGTTCTGGTTGCTTTGCGTTTCAGTCCTTTCTACTTACCCGAAATTGCAAAGGGATCGAACAGAACGGTTGGGTCCTTAAATTCAAGGTGTCAGATACGCCTGCCGTAATACCGGGCCATAACTTCCAAAAAGGCTTGGTCATGGGGTGCGTGGTGAGAGTTTCAGTTTTTTTTTGGGAGACCAGGGCCTAGGCTTGGGCTAGGGCAGCGCCTGTCAAGATATAAATATTTCTGCCACGTCAACACCCTTTACCCTCGTACCCACACCACAAACTACTCAATGTCTTTGCCCACTGCTGAAACACAGATGGGGACACATTTTCATGTCCATGGTGAGCACAAATCAAAATGAGCAGTACTTGGCTGACTTTCAGGTGGCACCGGTGGTTCTGGCGGAGGCGGTGACCAACATGGGGGAGAAGGAGGTCCCGGTGAAGGGGGAGCCCTGTTTTATCAAAGTCGGATCAATAACTTGAAGTAAATTCCCAGTGCTCCTGCAAGAGCCAGATCTCACTGTACACAGTGTTTATTCACATGGTCAAGAACCAAGACAGCAAGGTCAAATTGACCTCATCAGTATGTACCAAGTAAATATGTCTGAGGCCCACTAATCAAACATCACAGCTCAGGAACAATGCCACACTGCTCTGGCACTTGTCCGATGTCCTCCAGCATCTCAGATCTTTCAGGGACGAAAGGAAATCCTTGACAAGATGCAATGGTACTTTTCCCAAGACAACAAGAAGAGAAGGATTTTTGTCCTCTATGGTCTTGGTGGCTCTGGGAAGACTCAGATAGCTTTGAAATTTCTTGAGGGTACATCAGATGAGTATGTCTGTGAAAGAGGAACCTCTTCATGATTGAAAACCTTTTTTCAGGTTTACAAGGCAATTCTTTGTGAATGCCAGTTCCTCAGAAGCTCTGAATAACTCCTTCATGAACATTGCAATTTCACAGAAGTTTGGCCGGACACCAGAAGCAGGCATCCAGTGGCTTATTTCTGAACACAAAGAGTGGACTCTGCTGTTTGACAATGCAGATGATCCCAAACTGAAGTTATTGCCATTTTTGCCACAGTGCACACATGGAAAAATTATCATAACTTCCCGAAACCCACAACTTGCTGTTTATGGGCCTGCTTCTCACTCACAGGTGGGAGACTTGGATCAAGAAAATGCTGCTCTTCTCCTTCTTACAAGAGCAGTGAAGGAGTGCACAGATGAAAACTATAGACTGGCTGCAAACATTGTGCAAGTAGGTCCCAGGTTCTTTGGACAATGATATCAGACTTAATCAAGATATGCAGGAGCTGTCATACCTGCCTCTTGCAATTGTGCAAGCTGGGGCTTATATTGCCAAATTCAAATGTCTCATGGATTATCTGTCAATCTATAGGCAGAACAAAGAAGAGTTGTTGCGACAGCACCCTGATCAAACTCTTGATAACTATGGATGGACTGTCTATACAACCTGGCAGATCAGCTTTGAGGAACTCAGGCCGGTAGCTGCCCAGTTTCTCCAATTCTGTGCTGTATTGCACCACAGCAATATTCCCCAGTCAATATTTGCCAAGGTCACAGAGTGGATGGTAAACAATGAGGGGGATGAAACTGAGTCAATGCGGGAAGCCAGGAAATTTCTTCAAAACTTTGTCTCAGGTTCAGGAAGTTGGTCAAGACAATATTTCAGAAAAATTGTGGCGGAGATTGAGGAATATTCACTGATTCAGAGTCAGGAAGCCAGTGATACACTAGATATGCATCCACTTGTGCATCTGTGGTGCTCAAGCACCCTACCTGATGAGGTAACGACACGGGCGTGCATGGCAAATGTGGTGGGGATGTCAATGGATCTTGGCCGTGACACATATTTGGACAGGATCAGGATGATTGCACATGTCAACATGCTTGTCCCAGATTTCACCGTTGTTAATTCTCAGTTCTGGAGCCAATATGCACAGATATATTATGACGGAGGTAAATTTGAGCAAGCAAAGGGTTTGGATGAACTGAATCTGCAGAGACAAAGGGAGCTCCTTGGTGATGACCATCCTGACACCCTGTTAGCCATGGCCAACCTTGCAGCCACATACCGGCAACTGGGTCGGTACAGAGAAGCAGAGCCCCTCGAAATTTCTGTCCTCAAAGAGCGTCAGAAGCTCCTTGGTGACGACCATCCTGACACCCTGAGAGCCATGGCCAACCTTGCAGGCACATACAGGCAACTGGGTCGGTACAGAGAAGCAGAGCCCCTCGAAATTTCTGTCCTCAAAGAGCGTCAGAAGCTCCTTGGTGACGACCATCCTGACACCCTGAGAGCCATGGCCACCCTTGCAGTCACATACTGGCAGCTGGGTCGGTACAGAGAAGCAGAGCCCCTCGAAATTTCTGTCCTCAAAGAGCGTCAGAAGCTCCTTGGTGACGACCATCCTGACACCCTGAGAGCCATGGCCAACCTTGCAGCCACATACAGGCAACTGGGTCGGTACAGAGAAGCAGAGCCCCTCGAAATTTCTGTCCTCAAAGAGCGTCAGAAGCTCCTTGGTGACGACCATCCTGACACCCTGAGAGCCATGGCCACCCTTGCAGTCACATACTGGCAGCTGGGTCGGTACAGAGAAGCAGAGCCCCTCGAAATTTCTGTCCTCAAAGAGCGTCAGAAGCTCCTTGGTGACGACCATCCTGACACCCTGAGAGCCATGGCCAACCTTGCAGCCACATACAGGCAACTGGGTCGGTACAGAGAAGCAGAGCCCCTCGAAATTTCTGTCCTCAAAGAGCGTCAGAAGCTCCTTGGTGACGACCATCCTGACACCCTGAGAGCCATGGCCAATCTTGCTATGACACTTTATAGCACTGGCCGGCATCAAGAAGCAGAAAATCTTCAACTCAAAGTTGTTGCCAAATGCAGGGATGTCCTGGGCGCTGACCATCCAGATACTCTCCAGGCTACCAAAGACTTAATGACCACCAGAGATGCTTTGGGTAAGGCCAAGGATACAGAATTTAAACACACCAGCGTCAAGAGGTTCTCCAAACTGTTTTCCAGATTCAAATTTCCTGCCTCCAAAAAGTAGGTACCTAGCAGCGAGATATCCGCAAGAATAATCCTGGGGCATTCCGTAGTAACTTCTGCCAAGATGTACTGATTCTTTCCTATGTCAATGTTCCAAATTTCCCTAGGAGAGGAGAGACATTATTGAGCTTCCGGAATACAGACTGAATCTCCCCCTACGACTTCCATAATTTCCACTTACCAGTATGGATAGTAGCCCACCCAATTACTGATTCTCTCAGACATCAGTCGAAAAAACACAGGCACGCGAGTCATGCTCAAATGCGAGCGTGGCCTAATTTTCTCCTTTGCCTCCCCCGAATCATCCTCTGCCCAGATGCACCAGTGGTCCCTAATAAATGTGTAACAGATGTTAAAACCGTGACACACAGGATCTTTGCCATTAAGCCGCCGGGAGAATGGGTCGATCTGTCACCCGCGTGTAGCCAGGCCTAGGGTGAGCACCTCTGCTTGATCTGGAACTTCTAGTTCATCACCATTCGTTTCCTGCGGAGTGCTCAACATCATACGTGTCTCGTTCCTTTGTTCGCCAAACTAAAAATCCGAAAGCTCGTCTATTTTATAGTCACAGGAATATGGAATCGCGGAACGAACAATCACTAGACCTTGTTTTTCCCTTCGGGCCACTCACCACTCACTGGGATTACTTTTATTCAGTAAGCAGGTCGAGAGTGAGAGGACTAGAACGCACAGGTGCAGCCCGGGAGCAACGAGGCAACTTCCTTCCAAAGGCCATGATAAACCCTGGCCTGAGCCTCGACCTCGTCTTCTTCGGCGTCCGGGTCCTCATCCCAAAGCTCCCCTCCAGCGGCCAAAATTTATTCCCTCTCTTTCCTGTCCGCATCCTGACTGTCAAAGTCTTGCAGCGTTTTGAGGGTTCGAAGATTAGGGAAGACGGAGAGCAAGCGTGCGACACGGGTGCTATCCGAGATGAGGGACGACTGCACATCGAAGTAGGAAAGACTCGTCTGAGGCGTAGCTTCCTCGTCGAGGTCGTCCGGGATTGTGCTGCCGTCCAAGCTCAGAGTGACGTCCACCAACATACGGAAGTGTCTCGCAAAATAACGAAGACACTGCAGCGTGGCGCGAGGGCGACCGGGGAAGGCAGAGTTGACGTCCAGATCGAGTGTCTTGAGCAGCGGACAGCCGCGGGCCAATTCCAAAGTCGCGGTGTCATCCAAATCAACGCCGACATCCGAGTAAATGCGTTCGACCGTCAGGCTCGAGAAGCTGCTGAGAGCTCTGATGGAATTGTTCAGAATCAAGCGGCCGGCTTCCACGTCGATGTCCAGGAAAACACTTGAGGGTGTTGCTAGTCTCGGGACCAGACTATATACAACTGACGAACAAGTAGTTGTATATAGTCTGGTCAAGGGGGAGGCAGGTAAAAAAAATCTTATACCCTGCCCGGAAAAGTTTTTAAGGCCTCGGAGGGGGGACCGACCGACCAAATAGGGCAAAAGGTTCCCAGGCCCGCTTCGGCTTGATAGGATCAGTGATTCCCATCACGCGTCCGCGGTTTCGAAAACTGATCTCACCCGCGCCGAGGTCCCGGTGCCGAGGTTTCCGGGCCCCCCACTGTTCAAGCGAGACCGATATTCTGATTATCATGGTGTTAGGATCAAATGCCAAGGCTGAGATAGGCCACCGTGCTGTTTGATAGCCCTACATGCCGCCGACCACCGAAGCAACACTGTGGCAAGCTCACACCGGTTGATTAATGATCCCAGGGGACCCTCACTGAGGCTCTGAGACCTTCCACAACGCTGACCGCGGAAAAGATTTTAAGGTCTCGCCAGGGGGACCGACCGACCACCAGGTTCGGGGGGATGGCATCAATGCCTCCCCCTTGAGTCTGGTAGTAAACACGGCATGCCAAAGGGCGTGCCGGACCTTATGTCAGCACATCACATGATATGTGCGTGGCCTCCTTCCTCCTCCTCGTCCCGCTTCAATCCAGCCGTTTCGCCCACGAAATCCACCTTGAAACGATTACTGTTCGATCTGACTACACTTATAAAGCACCCACCCGCGAAAATCCGGCCTCGAAACGACCATCCTGTCAGTCCCCGCTATGGCACCAGCACCACTCGTTTGCACGACTCGCGTGCATGCTATCGACCAGGAGGCACCTCTGTCTCTGCGGGACGACGGGAAGGTGCAGTGGGAGCATCTTTTGAGCACATTTTGAGTGGCTCGGGGGCCTTGGTGCGTCGCAGTCACTGCCACCCATTCTGCTTTCACATGCTGCTCTACAGAAACTGGCGAAAGATCGTTCTTTGCTACGAACTCGACCACTTCCGGAATGGCCCCGTGGCCCTCTTTCAGGTCCATCGCCCCTCAGCCTTCGTGTATCCGCCACCGCCATACCGTCCCTCCCACCGCCATACCTGGGCTCCCGCATTCATCGACCCCGCACGCTCGCCAGCCGCAGCCGCACTGCCCAGTTGCCGGGACCGACATGGAAGATACTTGATGATGTTCGCCGCATCTATTCACCTTCACCGTGCACCATGTCTTTCTCTCGCACTTCTCCCCTTCGTATTCGTCCCACCGGCGCCATCCCACTCCGTTCTGTGAAGGGATAACGCTCCGCCGTTGGTGGGCCATCCACGTCCTCTGTATACCTGTCACATTACGTGGGAGCTCGTCAGTGTTCTGTGGCTCCTAGGCCATCGGGGAGGGCGCGTGGCACGGAGGTGTGAAGCCGTAGGGTCGAGGAGGAAGATTCTGAGTATGATTTGGCCATGGCTTGTTTGTATTCAAAATGCATTGACATTCGATTCCCATTCATTCCCAAGCACGGCGAAAACTACTCTATATGACGGCGGCATGGAATAAGGATGGAGTGCTGTCTCATTGTTCCACTGCACTGGGATCCGAATGCAAACACAATACGAACGTCTGAGATCGGAACGAGTGTGTACTTACTGGGTGGATATTAAGTAGACTGTACAATGTATATAGCTGCCAATTGATTTTGTGCCCTTCAAATATTTCTCTCGACGTCTGAGAACCTTCGGGAGATATCCCATAGTCTAATTGTCGCTTGTAACGCGTCTGCTGAGCGCGAAATGAGCCCAAACGACGAGGTGTAGAGAGATCACGGACGTCGCACGTGACGTGCTGACCTAAGGTCCGGCACGCCCTTTGACAGGACGTGATTACTATAGGACTAGGGTGTTGCATGGGAAACAGCGATCGGAATAATGCCGAATAGGTCATCCAATTTGGCCTCCGTAGAAGAGTCGTTGGCACGGATGGCGAGGCCCAGGTGCTGCAATGGGACTTGTGCGCACCATCCAAGAAGTTGGGTGATGCCCTGGACTGAGGCTTCCAGCGCCAGCTGCTCGAGAGACGGAAACGCCCGGATGTCGGCTGGCAGTGGGGCAAGCCAGTCGGGGATGGCGTTCCGGCGATTACCTCGTTCCGCTTCCAAATAGCGCAAATTTGGGAGCGAAGCGAGGTGCAGTAGACCGTCATAATTGAACTGCGCCGCAGTGACCCTTTCGAGATGACGGAGACCACCCAATAATGCGGCAATTGCGGGACCATGATCGGGCCCCGTATCCGTGAGCGTCGGGATGCTGATGTGAATCTCCTTGAGCTGCGGTTGCTGGACTGCGAATGTCGCGAGGGGAACTTTCCATGTAATCAAAAGGCGGATGGCGACGAGCGACGAGACCACAAAGGTCGAATATAATTGCTCGAAGCCTGTGTCAGGGCGACGCCAATGGACACTCTGCAGCCGGCCGAAATTCGCAACCAGCTGAGACAGGAGAGCCATATCCACGATTTCCTCTTCAGCAAGGAGGTGTCGGACACGCGCCGCGGCAAGGCGAAGCCGTTCGCCATGCGAAGCGTCAAGTTCGTAGATGGGCTCCTGGTGGACCGTCAGTGAAACGGAGTCGCGGTCCATGCCCACTCACAATAGTCTCTTTTACAGACCCTCGACGCTCCGCAAGCTCCGCGAAGAGGGTCTGTTGGTAACCACGCCCCTTGTTCCGTTGGGTTCCGTTGTTACATAAGCATGTCATGTGCGAGCGCGTTTCCTGCGTGTTTCGACGTGAATTTTGGGCTGGCACCAATGAGCATGCAACTGAGGCATAACTGCACTCCTCGGAATGCAATTCTGGACTATTTTTCATCCTCGGAGCCCTTGGAAGAGCTGGTGCCGGTAGTTGTGTTTCATTCCCAAACAACATGCAAACAATGGGCTCGGAGGCCATTCCTTGCTATGCAGAACAAAGGATGATGCAAAAAATATACCCAGTAGCCCAAGAGTATTTAAAGTTCCAGCCAACACATCCTGGTAGCGCCAGAACGCGTCGGGACATTGGCAAAAGTAATAGCTGTCAAATGCACGTGGTTTGCCAACGGGGATATTACATAATAAGGGAACCCTCCTGCACCGGGGGCGTGGTAACCGCCAGACTACACTCACAAGCATATAGCGTGATTCGCGATGGGAACCGTAAAGCTGCGAGACATGCCAGGCATTGTCTGGCATGCAACTCTGAAGGAGAACGGATTCGAGTTTGGCCGACGACCACAACTCATCCAGAGCTGGCTCGCTGAAAGATCTGCATGTTCTCGCCATGGCCGCGAGCGGCGCCAGGGAGTAGTATTCCGAAGGCTTGAACAAGCTCCCATTGCGGTATCTATCCTCTGGGTCATAGGGATTGAGCTGGGAGCATATTTCTCCGACGATTTCTTGGATCGAGAGACAGCGGTGCGGCATGATGGTGGTGCGCAGCAAGAGGAGTTTATCCCTGCAATCGCCACCACCGCAAATTGATGATGGCGCGTGTTTTCATGAATCATGGTCCAGACGGAAAAGCATACTTGAGCACCAATCGTCCATGAGCTTTACCTGGGTGGTTGAATTGAAGGACCGGGGGCTCGATTCCAAGGGGGTACCGGGATCGAAATTTCGTACCGGGGGAGGGGGGGGGGGGGGGGGGGGTCCCGAGAGGGCTCGAAAAAAAATTCTATATGTATATTAGTAAATGTGTTTTGGAGCATATTGGACACTCTTGATTGAAATTTCCAAATCGGGACTGATATATTACATAATACAGCTGCCAGTCTCATCGACTCTCACAAGACATTGCCACAGACAACAAGTGTATCATTGCTCAAGTACACATGAGATGGGTCTAATTGACACTGGGGTCCTCTAATAAGTTTGTAATACATATTTTTCATATGGTTGGGAGCCGCGGATTGCTCGGACCGCCGGTAAATCACATGATCGTGGGAATGATCTGCCTTATATAGGAGGGGAGGAGGGGGGGGGGGGGGGGGGTCCAGCCAGGGTCGAAAAAAACTTTTCGACCCTATATCCGAAATTCCGATCCCGATGCCCCCTTGCTCGATTCCTCCCCAAAGCTTTAGGGTAAATTTCTGTCATTTTTTCACCCGCTTGGGGCTTGTACTATTAGGGGAGGTCAGAGTGGATGGAACCCAAAGGAAACAGCAAAGAAACAACTCTCGAAACTATTTCGAAACTGAGGCAGTTTCGTTCGAGTTTCGAAGTGGCGAGTTTCGAAATCTCGAGCAGTTCCTCCTCGGGAGGAGGAACTCCATTCGAAACTGAATCGAAACTCGAACGAAACTCGGTTATTAGCCGAGAATCGACGAGAATCGATTCTGGCAGTTTCGCTCGAGGTCTGTCCACTCTGACCTCCCCTATTGCCAACTTCTTGGACACTGAGTTTTCTGCCATTCACACCATTGATAAAAGACGTTGAAAAGCATAAATGTGATACAGGAAATCCAAGTATAATACACACAGGAATCTATTCGTACAGAATTTCGAGCTTGGAGCTTAGATCCAGCGGCTACGCGGAGGCATTACTACAAACCGTGAGCATGACTGGACAAGGTCGAAATATCAAGATCACATACCCGCCACACATTCACGCCCCGTCGAATCATCATCATCAAGCTCAGAGCAGCACGAGAAGGGCTGCATGTCGGACGGGCTTTAAAATGGACGTATCACCACAACCGCATGAAACGACTCGCAATGGAAACTCACCATCTGGCAATCCCCCGGATCACTGCTGCCGCCGAACACTCGGCACCGACACCGTCATCCGACACGTTTTGGCAGCAATACGACGTTCGGGAAGTGCAAGTCGAATCCCGCTTGTAGTGCGGCACGCCAGTGGATGCGGATGCCGAAGTGTGCGTCGTCGTCGTGGTGGTGGTGGTGGTATGTGTCTGCGTTGTGGATGTGGTCGTCGTGTGCGCAACCGTGACGGAAGAAGACGTCGGAGCCACAGCACTGCTCGAGCGAGCAGCAGAGGAAGAGGGCGCTGCGACACTAGAACTCGGGCGGGCAGAGGAAGGAGCCACAGAGCTAGAACGCGGTGCCGATGAAGAAGCCGCTACGGAGGTGTAATGCGAGCTCGAGTAGGCCGGGGCGCTCGAGCTTGGGTGGGAAGACGACGATGGCACTGCAGAGCTCGAGCGAGCAGCAGAGGAAGAGGGCGCTGCGAAACTAGAGCTCGGGCGGGGAGAGGCGGAAGGCGCCACAGAACTAGCACGCGCTGCCGACGAGGAAGACGCTACAGAGCTGTAATGCGAGCTCGAGGAGGCCTGGGCACTGGAGCTGGGGCGGGCAGCAGAGGAAGTGGCCGTCGCCGAGCTCAAATGCACGCTGGAGGATGATGAAGCGCTAGAACTCGGGTGGGCAGACGAGGAGCTAGAACGCGCCGCTGATGAAGACGGCGCCACTGAGCTCAAATGCACGGTGGAGGACGCTGCAGCGCTAGAACTCGGGCGAGAAGACGAGGAGGGAACAGAGCTGGAACGCGCTGCCGATGAGGAGGGCGCGACAGAGCTATAGCGAATGCTCGAGGAGGTCTGGGCACTCGAACTCGGGTGGGCAGAGGAAGATGGGACGGAAGAGCTGGAGTGTCCCGCGGAAGACGAAGGTGGAGCGGCGCTGGAATGCCCACTGGAGGATGCTGAGCTTGAACGCACTTGGCTCGATGAGGAAGCCGAGCTGGAGTAATGCGGGGCGCTTGAAGACGCTGCAGGTATCGAGCTCGACCGCGTAGCAGCCACGCTTGACGATGAACGCGCCGTCGAAGACGTAGAGCTACCTCCCCGAGAGGAGGAAGATGCCAACGGCACCACCGAGCTGCTGGCATGCCCGCTGCTCGAGATTGCACTGCTGGCGCGCGCAGATGATACAGAAGAGTATACTGGAAATGCAAGGTCAGTCATGCATACTTGCAGAGCGCCAAAAAGACACACCTGCAGCCGAAGACGCGCGGAAGACAGACGAGGCGCTGCTAAGATGGCTCGAAGCCGAGCCAGACCCGCGGGTAGCCGAACTCGAGGGTACCACCGTCGACGAGTCGGCAGTCGGCAGCGTAATAGACGAGCAGTCTATTCCGACGAGGTTAGAGCCGACGGTATTCCCACAGCACTTGGCAGCAATCTTATCCGACGAGCTGCAAAGAACGAGATCAGTATAAAGTAACCTGCAGTAACACGAAAGACGCACCAAGAACCTCCGGAAACGGGTACACATCCCGTCCCAATCTGCTCTCCACAGCTGTCGGGGTGTAGACCCAGACCGTTCAGGATGCCAAGTCCCTCAGTGCTCTTGGCAGACTCGAAAGTCGAGCAACAGAAGTTTTGAGCGGTGGCGCACTGGAAGGGCGTAGACGAAGCACTGGCAGAAGCTGAAGACGAGCGCGCGATGGAGCTACTCGGGTGGGCTAACAACGAGTGAACGGATGATGCAGCATCGCTGGAATGAGCTGATGATGAGGAGACGATGCTCGAACGCGCTGCAGAGGAGCGAGCCGGGGAGGATGAGGCTGCGAAAGAGCTCGAACGAGACGTCGAAGATGCCACTGCACTGGAATGGGCGGAGGAATAAGGCACCGCAGAGCTCGAACGAGCCGCCGAGGATGAAGGTACTGCAGAGCTAGAGCGCGCAGCAGAGGAAGACGGCGCCACCGAGCTGTAATGCACGCCGGAGGATGATGCAACGCTAGAACTCGGGCGAGGAGAGGAGGAAGGAACAGAGCTGGAATGCGCTACTGATGAGGAAGTCGCGGCAGAGCTATAGTGCACGCTCGAGGAGGCCTGAGCACTGGAGCTAGCCCGCACGGACGAGGATGGGGCAGAGCTCGAGGAACGAGGCGCGCTCGAAGAGCCCACCGAGCTCGAACGAGCTACAGACGTTGAGACCGACACCGAGCTGACTCCGTGCGAAGAAGACGAGGAAGGAGAGGAAGCAGCCGCCGAAGACGAGCCACGGGCTCCACTCGCACTGCTCGACGCCACACTACTGGACCGCACTATTGATGCAGAAGAATGCGAGGACGAAGGCGCGGCACTACTGGAAGCGCGGACAGAGGAAGCAGAGCTGCTGCTCAGATGAATGGAAGAGTATCCTAAAGAGCGAAATCAATCTTCAGAATTTCAGACCAAAAGAAAAGATACACACCTGCGGAGGAGCTCCGAGGAGAAGCCGAAGAAGACGAGCTGCTCGCACGCGCCGACGACGAAGAACTGCGGGGAACACCAGAGCTGCCGGTGGCGGATGACGCAGAGCTAGAAGAACGCGCCGAGGACGAAACCGAGACTCCCCGTGAACTCGAGGAAGCCACGGTCGAGGAGTGCGCGGCCGAGAGCGTGACCTCCGTGCAATCAATACCGACAAGATTGGAGCCGACAGTCTGGCCACAGCATTGCGCGGCAATCTTGTCCGAGGAGCTGCTAAAAGGATCAGCAAATTGACAAGAACACGGACAAGACACGTACCAGGAACCACCCGAAACAGGCACACATCCAGTTCCAATCTGCTCTCCACAGCTATCGGGATACAGACCGACGCCACTCAAAATGCTCAGTCCTTCCGTGCTCTTGGCGCGTTCAAAGGTCGAGCAACAGAAGGTTTGCTTGGCAGTGCATTGGAACGGCGTGGACGAAGCACTGGCAGAAGCTGAAGAGGCGCGAGATGAGGAGTGGGATGCCGATATAGAGGCAGAGCTGCTGGGGTGGGCAGAGGAACGAGCAGAAGCTGATGAAGCGGAAACGCTCGAACGCGCCGAGACACTGCTGCTAGGCCGGATGGACGCCGAAACGGAGGATACGCCACTCGACCTCGCTGACGAGGATGCGCTACTGGAGCGAGCGTAAGATGCGCTGCTGCTACCCCGAGCCGAAGAGGCCGAGGAGCCACCGCTCGAGTGAGCTGACGTGGCAGAGCTGGCCGGTACACTGCTGGAACGCGGGGAGGGGGAGCTGCTACTGCTACCCGAACGAGGGGAAGAGGAGCTCGCAGAGTGCGCTGACGATGGAGCAGCACTCGACGAATGGAAGGCCGAGCTGGAAGCACCACTGGCATGGGAAGAGTAGCCAGAGCTACTAACACGAGCCGAGGAAGATCCACCACTCGAGGGAACCGAGGATGATGACCCACGCCCCACCGAGCTGCTAACGTGTGAGGAAGCAGACGACGCGCTGGCGCGAACGGAGACTGATGCTGCGCTGGAAGAGGCGCTGCTGAGATGGGAGGAGACAGCACTTGAGCTGAGGGCTCCACTGGCGCTCGAGATGGCGCTACTTGAGTGGGCAGAAGTCGACGAGCTCTTGCTAGCGGACGCTGATGCAGAGCTACTTGGGCGTTGGGACGACGCCGAGGCCCAAGATGCCCTTGACACAGTAGACGACTCGCTTGGATGGCTGGAGGCGCTGCTGGCATGGAAAGTGTACGTCGAGGAGCTATATCCACTCCTGCTTGCAGACGCAGAGCTGCTGGGATGCGAGGACGTTGAGACTGATCCCGAGCTACTGGACGAAAGGTGCCCCGATGAAGACGCAGCGCGCGAGGACTGGGCAGAAGGGGCGGAGGCGGAGTGTGGGGAAACAGCTGATAAATATGTCAGAAGTTTCTCGTCTGAAGGGTCCCAGTAATACCCACCTGCAGAGCTACTCGTACGAGACGCCAATACGGAATGTGAAGACGAGGTGGACTGGGAAGCAGCCGACGCGCTCGAGTGAAGAGAAGCTGATGCAGATGGTGCGCTGGACGAAATGCCCCGAGCGCTACTCAGGCTCGAAGTAACACTGGCCCGGGATGAGACACCACCACTCGAGGAAACGGCTCCACTCGAGTGAGCAGAAATCGACGAGCCGTACCCGCTCCTACTCGTGGAGGCAGAGCTGCTGGGACGCGATGATGATGCCGATCCACTGCGGGAGGCACTGGATGATGATGCAGCATGCGACGATACGGATGAAGACGATACAGCTGAAAGTTTGGTCAGATAAGTATACCCTCAGACATCGCACGTTTACACACCTGCGGAAATACTACTGGCACGCGACGACGCTGCCGAGCTGCTGGCATGCAAAGACGATGATCCTACGGAACCACTCGAGGGTAGACTTGATCTCGAGGCAGATGACGCTAGTAGATGGTGGCATAAGTCTTGAAAACAACAAGAAAGGTACAAGGACACACCAGAAACACTGCTGCGCGACGCAACCGACGCGCTGGAGGAGCGAATTGCACTACTCGACGAGGGAACATGAGAGGAAGACGCAGAGCCGGCCGATGACGTGACGTGGGAAATTGATGACGTCCGGGAGGTCGATGCCGAACTGCTACTACTTGATGTTCGACTATACGAGGATGAAGTCGATGGCTGAGTGGATGAATGGGACGCTGACGCGCTCGATAATGTCCCTTGGCGAAGTGTCAATAAATTTTGGGAAGATGACCCGACACACTCACCAGCCGTGCAATCAATACCAATTCCACCAAAGAGAGGCGCGTCAAACAGCGTCTTGCAGCACTTCAGTGGGGTTTTGTACGCAGAGCTAATCCACCGTCAATTTTACGACCTCTGAGTCCCAGCCAGAAAATCACCCACCAAGTCTGCACTCCACCAACAGTCGAGGGGGAAACACAACCAATGCCAATGTTCGCCCCGACATTCATAGCAGACGAAATCCCCGCATTAGCGAGACAGCTACTTCCATGCGCGCTCGTAGGAATGTCGATTGAGTCACAGCAGAAAGTCGACTGCCCGTTGCAAGAGACAGCAGCGGATGACGACGCGACTGCTGAGCTCGTGCGCGACGCCGCCGAGCTGCTGATATGGATACTGCTCGAAGAAGTGCGAGATGCAGACGCGGAGGAACTAGCGCTGCTGGCACGAGATGCTGAACCACTGCTCGATGCACGTGAACTTGATGCTGAAACGCTGCTAGAAGCATGGGCAAAAGAATATCCTACAAAACAGTCAATAAGAAAAACAAATCCTATCAAGATAAGAACGCTTACCAGACGAAACACGCGCGCTGCTCGAAGCAGCCGACGCCGAACGCGAAATAGAAATAGAACTTGCAGACGCCAACGACGAGCTACTCGAGTGAGGCACAGAGCTACTCGCACGAGACGCGCTTGATGAAATTCCACTGGACGCGCTCGAGTGTGAGTATCCTAAATTTCATGTCAACATCGGAGAGAGCACATTATAAAGTATACGCACCTGCAGATGAGCTCGCGTACCGATAAGCAGACGACGATGCCACGATACTGCTTGCACGCGAAGCCGAGATACTACTCGATTGATGAACCGACGCAGAGGACGACGCCGAGTGCGCTGAGCTGCTAGGTCCAGCTGAAGAGAACCCTAAAGAAATTTCGAGTCAACAACACCTCAACGAACCTGAATTCAAGAATAACTCACCAGAAGAACTACGCGGCATACTGTTAGAGCTGCTCACACGAGATTGAGCTGAAGCTGAAGAGACGCTGCTACTTGACGGGCGGATGGAGGCCGACGACATCGAAGATGCTCGAGATGCAGAGGACGCGCTGCTCGGACGACCTGAGCTGCTTGGTACACCGCTGGAGCGGGACGAGGACGAATACCCTGCACAGAACTCAATGAGAAACCAATAACAACTCTGGAATTTGAATGACTGACCTTGAACCGAAGAACTCCGCCCAGTGCTCGTGGAACCAACCGAGCTCGAACGCGAGGCAGAAACACTCGACTGGCGCGCCGACACCGAACTTGACGCGGTACTTGAATGCACAGAGGAGGATACTAAGAATTCGAACCCATCAGCATCCAAGCAGCATTGAAAGAAGAAAATTTAAAAATGTTGACTTACCAGCTGCGGAGCTACTTCCACGCGATGCTGATACCCCACTAATCGCTGAAGAGGCGGAGCTAGCACGTGAAAGAGATGCCGATGCAGACGAAATGAAACTCCGCGATGCAGACGCCGAGATACTACTGGCCCTCGAACCTGAGGCTGAAATCGCACTGCTGGATTGGCGGAGCGATGCCGAGGATGCCGACAGGCTGGTACTCCGCGACACAGAAGCAGATGCAGACGGCGAGATACTACTCGCCCTCGAAACCGAGGACTGCCGAAGTGATGCCGATGATGCCGATACTGAGGATGCAGAGCTCCGTGCACTCGCCGATGCCGACCGAACTGATGACGCGGATGACTGCGCCGAGTTAATGGAGCGCGAGGCCGAGGCGGTGGCGGTGGATGACGCGGAACCCGTACGCGAAGCCGAGGATGAAAGCGGCACACTCGTACAGTCGATGCCCACTTTATTCGATCCAACAGTATTTCCACAACATTCAGCGGCCGTCGTTCCAGTTGCGCTGAAATGGCCACCAAGTTAGAAAGAAGAATGTAAAGAAAAATGAAGCACCAACGCACCAGGAACTCCCAGACATCGCAACACAGCCAGTACCAATCTGCTCCCCACAGCTGTCGGGACTTAATCCAACTCCGTCAAGTACGCGAATGCCATCCGCACTCTTCGCAGCCTCGATATTGGAGCAACAGAACTTCACTTTTGAGGTGCATTGGAATGCAGTCGCAGATGCTGAGGGTGCGGAAGAAACGCTGCTTGCACGAGAGGCGGAGGATGCGTGGGAGGAGGACGGAGAGCTGGAGCTACTGCCACGCAAGGACGAAGCACTGCCAGACACTGAGGAGCCCGAGCTACTCGCGCGTGACGCCGACACAGAGTGAGAGGCCGAGATACTGCTTGACTGGCGTGTCGATGCAGACGATGCGGAGGAAGATCCTGGAAGGAGTGAGCCAAATTCAAATAGCACAAGATAAAATTCTCACCAGCCGAACTACGCACACTGGTCGAAGACCCTACAGAGCGCGAGGAGGATGGAACTGTACTCGTATGCGAAACCGAACTGCTGGGTTGACGCGTAGAAGCGGAGGACACGCTGCTGGGAACGCCACTAGAGCGGGATTGGACGGACGACGAATAGCCTGTAGACAAGTTGGAATCAGTATCACTCCAACCACTCCAAAAAACAACTCACCAGACGACGAAATGCGCACACTGCTCGCGGAAACAGATGCCGAGTGGTATGCAGAGCTACTTGAGTGAGGAGATACGGATACACTGCTAGACTGTCGCGCCGACGCTGACGATCCTAGAAGGATTGAGCTCATTCGGAATATTACATAGCAATAATAAATGGAATACGCACCGGTCGAAGAGCTACGCACAGTGCTTAAGTACCCAGAAGCTGAGTGTGAAGAGATTACGCCGGAGCTGCTGGGAACACCGCTGGAACGAGAGGCTGCAGACGAATAGATCATTTGGAATCGAAAAGGCTTGGGAACTATGACCACTTACCAGACGACGAACTGCGCGAAGAAACAGGAACGGAGCTTGAACTGGTTGCACGTGAGGATGCAGATGCAGAACTGGATTGGCGGGATGACGCAGAGGCCGAAGTACTGGGCACACCGCTCGAGCGCGATGAAGCAGAAGAATATCCTACAAAGGATCTCAAGTCAACGCATTCAATGGGGATTTTGGAAAGAGTAGCTCACCAATTGAGGAACTACGCGTGGGCATCGAGCTCGAGACGGAACTGCTCGCATGGGAAGACGCCGATGCACTACTACTCGACGGGCGAGTCGAAGACGACGAATGTACTGTGCTACCCGAGCTTGCATGAGACGCAGAAACGCTACTCGATTGACGCGTCGACGCCGAAGATGCCGAGGAAGATCCTAACAGCAAAAGCTCAACACCAAATATGGAATTGAAACGAATAAATATACGGACCAACAGACGAGCTATGCACACTGCTCGAATACCCCACCGAGCGCGATGAGGAGGCCGACGAAGAAGACGCCAGGCTACTCAAATGCGGGACCGAACTGCTAGACTGGCGCGTCGAAGCCGAAGATGCCGAGAAAGCTGAACTGCTGCCGCGTCCCGTGGACGACGGTCGAGAAACCGAGCTGTAGACTGCAGACGAGGATCCTACACCCAAAAATTGAGTCGCACTCGGAGATATAGAAAGGTTACGCACCAACAGATGAACTTCTCGCACTGCTCGAGGAACCTGATAGGCTGCTTGAACGCGATCCAGAGCCTGCGGAACATTTACCATCGGATGTCGGTTGGGAACATAAACGAAATACGCACTCGAATAAACGGACGTTGGTCGAGACGCCGATGAGGCAGCGCTACTCGAACGCGGGACGGAACTACTACCCTGAGATGCAGAGCCACTGCTTGAATGCGATGCAGAGCTCGATACGCTGCTCGGGTGTGCGGAGGACGACGCTGAGATTGTTTTGATCAACTCCAGCCGACTCAACTAACGAGAAAGATCGTTTGCTCACCGACTGTCGAGCTAGGGCCACTGCTAGCGGAAATTGAAGCTGCCGAGCTGTGGGGCATGGAACTTGAATGCACCGAACTGCTGCTGGCTACGCCGCCGGAATGTTGGGATGAAGAGTAACCTAAAAACAGTTGAACAATAAATCCACATAGGAGGGGCAATTCAACCCACCAGAAATGGCCGAGTGAGAAGCAGAGGAAGCAGACGCGGAGCCACTGGAACGAGATGCCGAAACGCTGCCTGACTGGTAAACAGAAGCGGAGCTGCTGACACCTGATGCCGAAGACCCGCTACTCGGGCGTGCTGAATTCGAACTGCTGGAAACTCCGCTGGCAAAAGACCCTACAAGGTTCAAATTTAGACAAATTAGACGAGGTCCAAGTCAGGATTAATACCCACCGGTCGAGGAGCTGCGAACACTGCTAGAATATCCAGCGGCGGAAGCTGACGCCGAACTACTCGAACGAGGCACGGAACTGCTGGTACGAGATGAAACAGACCCACTGCCACTCGGCTGGTGGGTAGACGCCGACGATGCGCCGCTGGAACTCGGGACGCCGCTGGACCGTGATTGGGAAGAGGCGCCTAAGAGATGTTTAAATCAACAATGAGTTTGCAAGGAAGATTTCTGAATGATACTCACCAGCCGCTGAGCTCGAGGAAGCCGGGGTCGACCGAGAGGCGGACGCTGCAGAACTGCGTGCACGAGATGAAGCAGACGCGCTGCTACTCGACTGGCGAGTAGACGCTGACGATGCCGAGGACGAGCGAAGACTGGAACTAGGCCGGGATTGAGAGGAGTATCCTGAAAATACGTTCATATCGCGATTTGAAAGGAGGGAAAACGAAAAATCTTACCAGCGGAGCTCGAGTAAACAGAGGCAGAGTGAGAGACGGAAGCTGAAGCCGAGTTACCCGAAATCGAATGGGCCACCGAACTGCTGGCATGAGACGAGGCCGGAGCACTGCTACTCGACTGGTGCGCCGACGCCGAGGATTCACGGATTGTTGAACTCGCCATGCCACTCGACCCTAAAACACATCCATCAGTTCAAATCGGAGAAAATGGGCAACACAAAATGATGCTCACCAGCAGCTGAGGAACTCCGAGCGCTACTCGAATAAGCCGTGCCTGAGTGAGAGGCTGACGCAGAACTAGTCGCACGGGACGATGCAGAAGATCCTACAGACGGTTAGCATGATCCCACTCAATCAAGGGGGAAAAGCAACACTCACCAGCCGCGGAACTCGAGCCTCGTCCACTACTGGACGAAATCACCGACGAGCGGGACACCGAGGAATATACCGAGGATACAGAGCCACTGGAACGCGGAGCGCTGGCAGAGGAGGCACTAGAACTCGAACGACTAGCGGACACGGAGCCAGAGACATGCGAGGCAGAAGACACCGCTGCGCTGCTTGCAACGGAGCTCGACCTGGATTGCGAGGAAGAATATCCTACCGAAACTTCAGTCAAGACCGAGGCAAAAAGGGTGTTATACGTACCAACAGAGGAGATACGGATGGAGCTCGAAGCAGAGGCAGACGAACTTGAAGCGTGTGCCGAGGAAGCGACGCTATTGGCACTTGGGCGTGCAGAAGACGATACTAATCACAAATTATTCAGTGACAGAATGGATGTGGAATAATACGAGACACTCACGCGCTGAAGAGCCACGAGAAGCAGCAGACGCCGAGGAAGCCGAGCTGTGAATTGAGCTACTCGGGTTCGACGACGCCGAACTAGTACTTGATCCGTGGGAGGACGCCGACGATACACCACTCGAGCGTGATTGCACAGAGGAAGAGCCTACGAAGAATTACTTCAACAGATCCAAAGCTAAAAACGAAAGATACTCACCGGCAGCCGAGCTCCGCCCACTGCTCGCAGAGACTGATGCGGATCGAGACGCAGAAGAAACCGAACCACTGACATGAGACGACGCGACGCTGCTTGACGCGCTGGAGCTACGAGACGACAACGCAGAAGAAGAAGAGGCGGCACTTGCACGTGATGATGCCGACGGTGACACAGCACTGCTGGCATGTGACCCGGATCCCGCCGAAGATGCCGATGAGCTGGGGTGAGACGCCAGGCTGCTGGAGCGAATCGAAGCCGAAGATGCCGATGCCGAGATAGCCTGTGAACCAGATGCCGACGATGAGCCACTTGCACGAGAAGCCGAAACGGTGCTGCTCGACGGGCGGAGTGATGCCGATGATGCCGAGGCTGCGGATACAGAACTCCGCGCACTGGACGAGGCGGTCGGCAAAGTGGAAGTCGAGGAAGCCGTCCGCGAGGCTGAAGAAGAAACAGGTACGCGCGTGCAGTCGATGGCCACTTTATTTGATCCCACCGTATTACCACAACATTCAGCGGGGGTCGTTCCCGGAGAGCTGGAATCCAAAATCAATTACTCATGAAACGAAAAATTAAAGAATCAACGCACCAAGAGCCCCCAACCATCGGCACACACCCAGTCCCAATTTCCTCCCCGCAGCTGTCAGGGTTCAACCCAACTCCGTTGACGACGCCAAGACCGTCGGCGCTGTTGGCCGCCTCGACGTTGGAGCAGCAGAATTTGTCCTTTGACGCGCATTGGAATGCAGTCGCCGATGCTGAGGGTGCGGAAGAGACGCTGCTCGTACGAGAGGCGGAGATGGCCGAGGAGGATACGCGGGAGGAAGAAGCAAAGCTGAGGCTACTGGCCCGCGAGGACGAAGGGCTCATCGACGGACGGAGGGATACTGACGAAGCGCTGGTGTGACCCGTAGATGAGCCCGAGCTACTTGCGCGCGAAGCAGAGATAGACATGGAATTGCTACCCCGCGAGGCCGAGGCGCTACCACTTGAGGAGATACTACTCTGCCGAGAAGCAGAAACACTGGCGCTGGAATGATATGCCGAGGATACCGAACTGGAATGGACGCTGCTGGCACGCGAGACTGACACACTACTCGAGGAAGGAGCCGACGCCGAGGACACGCTCGAGTGAACTGCAGAGGACGCAGAGCTACTAGCACGCGCAGACGATGCCGACGCCGAGTACGAGCCACTCGAAGGGCGCGCCGACGCAGATGAACCGCTTGAATGCACTGAGGAGGCAGACAAGGCACTCGCACTACTGGAAGCACGAGATGCAGAAGAGGCGGAGCTTGCATGGGAAGAGGGAGCCACGGACGAGGAGCTGCTGGTGTGATAGGAAGCAGCCGCCGAGGAACTCCGAGTCGACGCCGATGAAGCACTCGACCGCGCTGCAGAAGATCCAGGCGCAGAGCTCGAGCGGATCACAGACGAGGCCGAGCCGCTGGCATGACCAGACGCTGACGACGCGCTAGAGCGTCCCACCGACGAGGCGCTGGATGTATGAGACACAGAGACGGAGGAGGAGCGTACAGAAGATGCAGACGAGCTAGCACTCGAGCGTGCAGTAGCAGAAGTCGACGAAGCCGGATGCGAGGACGAAGACGAGGAAACAACGACGGGAGCACAATCAATACCGACGAGATCCGGGCCCATAATATTGCCACAGCAAGTCGCAGGACGGCTATCCGACGAGCTATTCGTTCACCAATAAGCATCCAATACGAGGGTGAAAATAACAGGCGACGCACCAAGAATCCCCTGCCAACACAGTGCACCCGGTACCAATCTGCGCCCCATAACTGTTGGACGGAATCCCGAGACCGGTGAGGTAGTGGCTGGCATCAGCGCTGCTCGAAGCCTCGATATTGTCGCAGCAAAAATTCTTTTTGGCCGCGCATTGGAATGGAGTCGACGACGCCTGGATGCGTTTCGCACCTGAATAGATAGAGCTTAGTGTCAAGCAGAGGATGAGACAAGGAGAGGCGCACCGGGCTTGCGACGAACAGGTGGGAGGGGAGGAAGACCGCGAGCAAGACGCCGGGCATTGGTATCCCGAGGCGCTGCTTCAACCACCAAAGTCGTTAAAGATAACACAAAGGCAAGCACAATAGCCGCCTTCATCGTTGCTGTAAGATTCTATTTCCTGAAAATCGTTAGAAGCGTTAGTCGTTCGTCAATCGTTAGAGCCGTGAGTCGCGGTCGTGAAGAAGCGTGAGAGCAAACCCGGAGAGGGTTCGTTGAGATTCCGAAGGGGCAGTAGCCTTGAATTTATAGTCGTGGAAAGTGAGACTGGGCGGGTGTGAGATGGGAAACAGAAATGAATCCGCGGCAACGTGCTTCTTCCGCTCGGAGATTTGATTCATATTGCTCGTCGAGGTCGGCGAGTGGTTTCAATCGCACAGGAAAAAGTCGCTGGAAGAACTGGATGAACAAGGCCAGGGTTGAGTACGGAGTGGCCCAAAAAGTCGATGTAACTGCAACATAATACACGTCGTTCTGTGCTGAGACGCCCTCGCCCCGATCGAGACACATCAAAGGGGCCGCCCCAGACAGTTCAGTGCGGTGGAAACGTGGCACGGAGACATACGGAAGCGCGTGTTCTCCCGCGAGACAATAAAGTTCCTGGCCGAGGTGATAACAGGGGCAGGCGGAACAATCGAGGGCGTACCACGTTTCCGGAAACGAGAACGACGGTTTTTGTATTCATTTCCCGTGCGATTCAAAAGGAGATGTCGACGATCGATAAAAACTGGACGCCGTGAATATCAGTGGTCGGGTTGGTTGGAGGGCGTACCTGAAGGTCGTTTTCATCTGCCTGGTACAACGTGTCAGGTCCAACGGTACGGCTCCTTGGTATAGAGTATCATCGCATCCACCGCAAGACGCACCATGAAACTGACACGGACGTCACAGAGGACGAGGGAGGAGGAGGATGAAGATGAAGTGGTGGTTGTAGAAGCCCACGAGGAGCACCGGGAAGAGCAAGCCGACTCGTGTCGACAGCCCGCTTCCTGACCAAACCCTGTCGGTTCTCGATTGTCATGCGCGATTTGCAGGAGTGCTTTGAATACATCGAGTTGAGTTTACGCGCCCAACGCGCTGCGGAGGGTGGAGTCGTCCGACGACGACCGACGTGGATAAGCCGAGTCGGAGGCGGCTGCGATGATGTCATCAGTCATAGATCAATATCAGTCGCCCCGGCGTCTTCCTGTGCCGACGATGACAGGCTGCTCATGGCAAGGCGCATGCACAAAGCTCAACTTAACTAGGTTCTGTGCCCCTGCGCAATGTCCCGAAAATTCCTAACCACGGTCACATCCAAGATTGGCCTCGTCCAATTCGAGTCCAGGCACTCGTTCGACTGGGCGCGCGTTTCTCTTTTTTTTTATCCATTGACCATGTGGAATACCTTGACGTGCAAACTTTTTGCTCGCGGGAGCTCAAAAGTTTGAGATCTACTTACCGGTTTGTGTTAGGAGTCAAAGAGCTTGAGATGGAAGTTCGAACTCCAGGTTGAACCCAAAAGGCCAGTGTAATTAGCGTGGTTCCCGACTGCATTTACCACTACCTTGGCACTCGGGGACTAGGGGCCGAATCTCAGCACAGCCAAAATAGAGCACTTTCTTACCGGTAGATCCAGACCGACGGTTTGATCGAGGCCGACGTTTGAGCACCCCCGTTGCACTGCTTCGAGGAATGCATTGAACGCAGCATCAACCCGTCGCCGGTGGGTGTCTACTTATTGCGACGCCTACCCCGGTAGATGATTACCGTTGCCCGACTCTTGGGGTCGCCGACACATCTGATTCTAGAGCTCCTGGAATTCACTCGGCCGGTGTTCACAGCGTAGATACGCCCACGAAATTCAAAGCCACAACTCCGAAGGCCTCGGGAGTCGCAATAAAACGTGAAGGAATTCACAAACACACGGCAAGTCAAGACCACTTGACAGCCGCACATAGCTCGACGTTCGTTTGGGAATAAGAATCAAACTATTCTCAGCCTTACCTGGGGTTCAGGTTTGTCACCTTGCCATTCATGGTAATATTTCACCACGGATCAGAAGTGGGACAGTGGGTGCCGCTGGTGAATGCTGTTCGGACGTCGGGACCGTGTCGAGTTCAGGGTAGCTATAACATTTTCCCGCCACTCAATGGTCGCCACTCGGGACAGTTTCACCTTTGACTCGACGGCGAATGCTGTTGCCGACACGAGCGCATTCAGAGGTCTGCCATGTATAAAAGCTGCCCAACTTGAGCGACATTCCTCAGTTCAAACATTCCGGATCCTTCTTCTTCTTCTTCTCCTTCAATGACTTGGACTTCTCTTGTTGCCTCTCTCGCACTGACTGCTGCTATCAGCGGTGTTGCCAATGGTGGGTGATTCCCTCAGGGCCACTGTCTATGGTGACTTACCCAAGCTCATAGCGGCGGCCACCATCCCCGCCAAGCATCTGTGCCCCGACGGCAAGAACTCGGCCTCGAATCCCAAATGTTGCGCTCTTTTCCCCGTTCTCGAGGATATACAGGCCAACATGTTTGGTGACTCTGGGTGCGGTGACGCTGCCCACGCTACTGTACGCATTCCTTTGAGGTGACTCACAAGTCAATCTCATTTCAAATGCAGCTTCGTGTGGCCTTCCACGACGCCATCGGTTTCTCGCAACACAATCCAAAGTTCGGGTATGCGACAGATCCGATGCCCATGTGAACTGTGCCTGACTTTACCCGCAGTACCGGTGCAGACGGATCCATGTTCATCTTTGGCGAGACAGAAATTGGCTACGATGCCAACCTCGGTATTGCCGACGCGTTCAACCTCGAGGCGCCTTTCATCGAAAAGCACCGCGGAGCCATCGGAGTTGGCGACTTGTATGGTCATATTTCAAGTCTTAATTTTTTCTGCTGACCTCGGAATAGCATCCAGTTCGCTGCCGCGGTTGGCCTGACTAAATGCCCGGGAGTACTGCAGCCTCCTTTCCTTCTCGGACGTGTGGATGCCAAGTTCCCCGCTCCCGATGGAACCGTGCCGGAGGCCTTCCGTATGTATTTTGATTCGAACATGATCATATTTGAACCTGGTTCCAGAGAGTGCGCAGACTATTCTTGCCCGAATGGCCGATGCTGGTCTCACCGCTGCGGATACCGTGGCCCTGCTTGCCTCGTGAGTCAGTCTCATCATGTACTCTATCCTCACTTACCATCGTAACAGTCACTCCATCGCCGGCGCTGACGATGTTGATCCTGATGCCGCCGGTGTTCCGTTCGACTCGACACCATCCCTCTTCGACACTCAGTTCTACCTCGAAACCCTCTTGATCGGTAACAAGACGCTCGGCGGTAGCCAAAACAAGGGAGAGGAGGACACTCCCATCAAGGGCGAGCTGCGCCTTCAGTCGGACTTTGCACTGGCCCGTGATCCGGCCACGGCTTGCCTCTGGCAGGGCAACGTGAACAACCAGGCAAAGATGGCCCAGGCGTTCCAAAAGTCGTTCTACAAGATGCAGAGTCTCGGACAGAACGTGGCCAAGATGACGGATTGCTCTGAGGTCATCCCTGCGGCTGCAAAGCTCTCCGCGGCACAGGCACAGGCGTTCTTCCCGCCCACATTGACCAGCAAGGATGTTCAACAGGCGTGCAAGTCGCCCTTCCCGCATCTCCCGACCAAGCCTGGCCCGGCCGAGTCGATCCAGTCGATGTAAGTCGCTCGTTCTGCGTACATTTCGGATCTGACCCACAATATACAGTGTGCAGGACCCCAAGACCCAGGGCTCTTGTGATGACAATGGCACCGACTGTATCCTGCCCCCTGCTTGATGGTTCTGTCTTGAACAACATAACTCCATTCCTTGGAAATTCCAGCTCGCACTCCTTCGTTTCTTTACCTAGGTCCTAATCCATAATTTACTCTCTCTCACTTGATCCGGGCCTACTGCCGTGCTATATCTATTTCTTAGACTCACAACAGACACACACATATATATATTGGGCTCTACTATAGGATAAATATCTAGTACTGTAGCATTACGACCATATGTTCACGGGGTGTCACCCGTCACTCAACATAGGACCCCTGATTATCCTATGACCTGGGATTAGGCCTCTGCGAGGCGGGTGCTGAACCTTTAGGCCCGGTTACTTCACTTTCCTGTTCATGGACAATTCTTCCAATGTTCAAGGCAATTCACCGGCAGAATATCGAATGGACATGCTCACTGTGGGCAATACAAATTGCAGCCCAGCTGCCATGCACTCGAGACATCGATATCAGGCCCTGGAATTATGCTGACTTTGTGCACACTTGGTGCACACGAATCCGACGCGGTTATCAGGTTACATAACGTCGTAGTGATAGCGGAGGTGCATTACCTCGACAGATACATACACGAGGCCAATGAGAGGCGAGAAGGTTGGCTGAAGTCGATCGGCTATCACGAATATTTGCTGAAGTGGTGGCGCGAGCAAACAGTGCGCAAGCCACCAGCCGGTGTCAGAGGCGAGGCGCTGCTTTGAATAACTGTCGGCGACCTGAATGTTGTGAGCAAAACCAAGGATGGCGTGGCGTGCCACGTCTAATGTAAGATGTTGGAGGAATGGAGGAATGGACGCAAATGACGCATGAACCCGGTAGATGGTATCGTCGCAGGCAAGGAATGATGTAGGTAGGCTGGATAGACTGGAGGGAAGCAGTGGAGGTCAATTTCGTGACTCAAGCAATTCACCCTTGCGAACCCGTCAAAGGGAATCTCAACTTTCGCCGAGACACGGGTTGATCGAGAGGGAGGTCAAGTTCGGGACAAACACCACCGTGGATTCAGAACTTCCGGAAGGTAACATAAATCGCTAATGTTCCCGGCACAGTACTGCACTTGAGCTCGCGCTGGGGGATCGTTGAGTCTTGACGCTTTACTTTACATCAGAGTCGAATGATACCATGGTTTAAGGAGCTTTGAGGATGAAATGGGCAAGAGGGCTCGCTGGGTTTAGCAAACGGTCTCGGCCAGATATGATCGGGAGCAAGACATGGGTCGTGTCATAGGTCATGAGGGGGACTCGTTGTGGTGGTCGACTGCGAAGTCCCAGACTGATTACCACTCTAAGAGGAAGAACCCCTCAAGTCGAAATAGGGCGGGCTCGAGATTCAGACAAGTCACAGAATGGACGCACGAGTATGGCACATATACTGTAAAATAATTATTGGAACTCATTTGGATTGCATGTTCATGTGGTAATCTGGTTTTGGAGCGCAACTTCAGGTTGGCAGACATCTGGGTCCCAACATTTTGTACTTTGAGCTGGTCACTGCCTGGATTCCGGTCTCCACGGCCAGGTCTGGTGTGATAATCTAGGAATGCTGATAGGTGATTTTCCGGCTTGAGCGATCCAGTAGATGTTAATCACAAGATCTTATCAGTTCATCACTATATGACAGTAAATCAATGTGCTTTACTCTTCCCAAATACAATGCTGGAGCAGCGTAGATAATACTCTGAGTAGACAGACAGAAGCAATGGATTTACTACTCAAATGCCAAACCCATGCAGAGCACAAGCGGAACAAGGCAAAGACACGGAGCATTTTTTCGCAATCCCGGTCTGGATGATAGCCCATCAGTGTCGCATGGGTGGCCGCATCCTCGGCAGATCGGCAGTCAATGTCGAGAAATGAAAAGTCTTTCTCTGAAAAGTGTTGAACTCTCTTCAGATGCTCCCCAAAAAGCCAGCCTCAAGATGCTACCCAAACTACTGAGCCAGGACTGAGTTGGGATCCAGAAGCTGGGCTCCCAGCGGATGTTCCCGCAACAATTATTTTACAGTATATTGCCCATACACGAGCAAGTGCAAATGTCAACTAGATCTCGGCGAGAAATGTCGTCTATTCAATCTGGTTTCATTGGGCAGGTTGGACTGCAGAGTTTGGCATTAGAACTGGAACTCGCAGGTTGTGGAATGGCAAACAGCCTCAAAGGAATCACAGAACGCGGCCCAGAGTTGGACGCCACGTAGCCGCAATCGACAAGCGCTCCATTGGACGTCGCTCTCGGAGCTGGGGGACAACAAGGACACTTTGGCGGAGTAGAGGGAACAAGCTATCGGATCTCTTTTGGTACATCTGACGGCGTCCAGTGGCTCAGCTTGGATGGGATCACCCACCAATCGACAGATCTCGTGAGCTTGAGAATCGAGAAGAACAAGTGGGTGGTTTTGCTTCTGGGGTCTGGTATCTTTCGTGTGCGTCTTTGAACAGTGGATGTTAGGCGCGTCTTGACGGGGAGAAAGAGGAATCTTCAAGCCTCAAGTTGAAGATGAGGAACCGAATGTATAGAGTGGGAATTGGTCGGAGGGCGGTCGCGAACAAAATTCGGCGAGACAATGGGGGGAACCGAATCCCGGCTGGAATTTCATGGGAGATACTGGCCATGTACTTGGACGATTCATAGGTATTGCACGGCTGTATTTCGAAGGTCATTTGAGATGGCCGGCGGCATGCAGGATTTGGAAGAAGATTCGGCGGTGTTGAAAGGAGGTGCTCAGGCTGGTCTGTATTGAGTGGAATGCGAGGCGCCGTGACCACCCTCGGGCTTTGACGGTCACGACTAAGGCGTCCGAAGGCAGATGCAAGCGCAATAACCAGAGACTTGCCAGAGACAGAAACGCCGAGAGGAACACAGGCAAGCAACCATTGAATCGATTCGCAGAACAAGTCAAGAAGTTGAGAAGAAGAATGCGTCAGAACACGGTTGCTCACAACGGAGGCGACTCATTGACGATTGTGGACAAGTGACAGGTGGCTGTGATGATGATCTGTCAGTTGGATCAATATTTGATTCCAGTTGGTTTTTGCGCCAATTTGCACCGTGCTCAAGGATTCAAACATCGTGGCCGTGAACGCCGCTGGTATTGCGCTGGCAACAAAAAAGAACGAGTAGTCGAGAGCCGAGGCAGCTGGACTCGGAGATGGAGATGGAAACAGTCAGACGGAGACCCATATCACGATTTTCATTCGCCCTCCTCCCATGTCCATCGTGCCACACATGACCATGGTACCTGGCATCCACCACCTCAGATGCTGGGTTCAAACACATGGTGAGGTTGCATATAGAACAACACCTTGACAACACATCAGTGTTTTAACATTTTGATTGCCAGGTATTTGCCGTTGTCAGGTTGTGACAACCTCACAACCACCGAGACCAAACCGAGACCCGGTTTTTCCTTGCTAGAAAATGAAACCGGATCCCTGGAGGAGCTCAGAATAGCTTTAAAGTCATGTACCTGCATTTTATTCAATGGGTCAAAACTCTAGAGCAATGTTGGAATAAAATAAAATGCATTGATGAAGGATCGAACAGGGGAGGTTGTAGCCTTTCGGACATGAGGTTGTCAGGTTGTCGGAACTCTGCCGGCTGTCGCGTTTTGGCAGAGGTTGTCAGGTCGTACGACCTGACAATCAAACTGTTAAAAGTCTGATGCACCGGAACTTGGAAGTAAAAGTTGAGGAAAAGAAGGATATACATCACTTTGTGCACATTTGTTCTGATGCACACAAACAACAATGCCTTGGGTAGCCAAACCTGAAGGTTCAGCAATGAGAAGTTACATCCGGATTTTCGGCCTCCAAAAAATTTTGTCAGGACTTTTGGTCCGAATGCCGTCCCAAATCTCGTCAGGATTCCGGTACAGACCTCGGCCCAGGCTGGGATTTGTCAGGACTTTGGATCAGACCTCGAAAAATCGAAAAAATCGGAGAAAAAAAATCGCCAAAAATCGCCAAAAATCCTATTATACACAGTCGTCTTCAAACAGCTCCGAGATATCAATATTGGTCTGTCCCTTCCTCTGCACCATGTTCAAGCTCGCTACGGCCTTCGACAACTGCACCTGCTCGTTCAAGAGCTCATCCAATATGAATCAATGTCCATCTCAGACTCCTCCATCATTGGTGGGAAGGGAAACTCGATAAACTCCGAGATGGGGAGTGTTGTGGGCGGAAGGTATGCTGCAAATGATGCTGGGATGGCTAGAAGCTCAGCGAGTGCTGCCTGGACGGTGGTAGGTAGTTTTTCATGCTCGAACGACGAAGATTTTGCCTTGAGAAATCCATTGGTCTGGCTCCCATCCAGCAAACAAACGGACTCGTTCGTCGTCGAAAATTTCGATGCTGTCCATGAGTGTGTGCGTAATCAGTGGGGACCCGCAACGCCTGCGGTGTTGATGGCAGTGATTGATGTGTCGTAAGTGACGTTTCAGAGTGTTTTCATGGCAAAAAACTGGCAACATCGATAACGGTTCATCCAAGGACAATGGACATAAGCTTCAGTGAGAGAAACTTATTGTAATACAAATCTCTGGGTATTGTTCGGGACAGAATTCTTATTTCCAACATTTTAAGCATAGCTAGAAACATCGGACTGCTCATGGCACAAGAATGAATCTACATATAGAAATTCTGTCCCGGAGTCTCCGGGACAGAATTTCTATATGAATACCCAGCAAATTGTCTCTCAAGAGATGCCTGCGCTTGTCCTGAGTCCTCCGAGCAATGTTGAAAGCAGGATCAAGCTCCGGAGATAGGCACCAAATGGATGATCTCCACACTTTCTCGATGCATTTCTGGACAGTTTTGGGCCAATCCAGTGATTCTTAATGCAGAAAACACTGAAGGCATTGTTTTAGGTAGTTCTTGACCCATATTTGATGATTTCTCAACACATGCAGAACCACTGGCTGAGTCTCTGATTTTCAAATCAAGCTCTCCGGAGTGAATTTCCAAACAATTTCCGAGAATCAAATATGCAGGGACCATACGATCACTCTATTATCATGATATTTCGACTTTGGAGAGAGCCCAATGGCTGTGGACAGAGGCAACAGCCCAAAAAGTAGATTTGCCATCCATATCAGGTGAGTGATAAGAATCAGTGGCTGTAACATTGCCATCAACACCGCAGGTGTTGCGGGTCCCCATAATCAGCAGACTGACAAAGAAATGAAATGAAATTGACTATGTGCTGTGGTAGCTATGAGCGCAAAGGTAAAAGGACAGTTGCTATTTAAGGATGTCAGGACTCTGGCTCAGACCTCAGCCGAGCCACGGGCCGTTGTCAGGACTAGGGATCAGGCCTTGACGGCGGGCGGAGCCCATTTGTCAGGACTGCGGCGCATACCTTTCGGGGCTGATCACCGACTTTTGTCAGGACTCCGGATGTAACCTCTCATAAGGTAATCAGGGGTCCTCTCAACATGTTCACTGGATAATATGTTCACGGATCAAAAATCACTCGGCATTCGGATCAAAATAGCATATCAGGAAGTCTGGCACATCGGCGATCACTCGCATCAGACGGTATTGCGGCCGGAGCGGAGCTTTTGCACCAAAATCTCAACCGTCACCGTCACCGAGGCCAAATAAATTCAGTTCGCGGGCGTCCGTCACCTGTCACCTGAACATGTGGTCATAATGCTACAGTAGAAGAAGAATAAATTATTCGACAAGTCATTTGGAATCAAGGGGTGATTGATCATCTCCAGTCTGCATGATGTATCAGGTTTGTCGAAAGGATCTGCCAGGCCACCGGAGGCAGAAGTTCCGGACAGTGGGCCAAAATTTGAGTGAGGTTTCAGAAAATGGGACTTTCGATTGAGCCGGCTGTGCACTTTCCTTTTTTCAAGCGGTATCTGTGCGCAGGCAAAAAATATTGATTTCGTCACCCCACAAAGGACTTTTCGAACAGGAGAGCTCCTCCTCCGAGAATCACGTATCCAGAGTAAATACGAAGGATCTTGCCAGAATTTCAGTGGGCCAAATTTCAGGACAAGTTTTCACTAAATTCAGACTTTTGATTATAGCGGCTGTGCACTTCCTTTTTGCGGCCACAATCACTGATTTTGACAGCTGGTATCATCTCTTTTTTCTTTTCACTCTGGAGTGTCCCATTTTGCACCAAGCCCTCTGGGATTCTGCAGGTACACTCCTGGTTGTTGTAAGGGGACATTGTCTCTTTCTCACTCTCCCACCCACCATTTCCCTTTTTCTATTTCTCTCCTATATTTATTCATGGTCTCTTTAGCCACATTCATCCTCTCTTCTTTGAACCTATTTATTCCGAGTTACTGTGACGATGTGTCACGTCACACGCGTTACATCAGGGATCACAGCCTGTCAGAGCTCCTTAGACTTGTTATCTTTGGATCCCTCTGCCAGGTATGCCCCTCTATACCACTGTGTATGTATTCTAGCACTAATCCACTTTGGATCCCTCTGCCAGTCCTCCTTGAGTCGTCCCAGGCACTCAGGATCTGGGGAGTTGCCCTTACAGTTGTTGAAGTTGAATTTCACTCTGCAGGAATGGCCTCCCATATCCAATGGTATATATAATATCTTCAATTTTATTGCTTTTCGAGATCAGCTCATTCCAGGTTCACCAAAGGTGCTGGGTCTTTGCAATGTAGGTCTGTTTGAAGCTTAGGGCCCATCAATATGTATGGCAGCCCTAAGAAAAATTAGGAAAATTTGTGGCATTCAAAATGAGTTGAACTCTGTGATGTATACTGGTGCCAATCAAAATCTGTGTCCTCATACCCATGGACAACATAGTCGAATTCCTGGACAGTGTCAACGACAGCGTCTAGGCCGGCTTGCCGGGTGATCGGATCAGACGCGGAACGGCGTGGGTGACACGGCCGGGTACGACGAGAAGGTCGACGAGCTTGAGAACGTTGAGAGGAGACGAGTTGAGCACAACAAGACGAGTTGAGTCTCGGCGAATAGGCGAGTTGGGTTGTATCTGTGAAGGGAGAGAACGTAACCCGTAAGCCAAAGTAGCGCTGGAGATTAGATGAGGTAGAATCTACTGTACATGAGATTCTACCTAGGTATAAATACCAAACTCCTCAGGAGCGTTCTCCTGTACGATCGGTCCCTGAACCTTAATTACCCCTGTGGGCCTGCGCTGCTCCTCTCTTAATAGAGTTAAGTGGAGCGTCTCCTGTAACCCTGTGGATAACCCCTCCTTGGCATGATCACTCCGTCATGCCGAGGATGTTGTTGACCTGTGTTTAAACCCCTCGTCGGGTTCCGACATGGCGCGTCGGGTTCTGTCCTAGCAACCCTTCCCGTGCTGGACAGGTACTGCTGTCCTAGTTCGAGTGATAGCTCTTGAGCTGTCCTCCTTACTCGGGCGGGCGACATCCATCCTCAGGGAAAGATTGTCGTGCGTAGACCGAATGTACATTTGTTGATGATAATAGATCTTGTGATCCGTAACTGATGGCGGTGATGGTGGTGATGGCGCATCAACGGATCAGTCAGCAAGCGCTGGTTTCATGACAGACAGGAATTTGGCCTGTAGACGTCTGCTGAACCACCCAGACTGTTGCGGGGGAAACTGCTCTGTGGGCCAAGCACACAATCTGATTACCAAGTCACTGGTTGGCAGTGGTTCCTAACCATGTGGGTGAGATATCCCTTGCATTGTCATTTCTTGACAAGGATACAGACTTTGGTGAGCTCTGGCTGCAATTTTAGCAGTGCTACATCTACTAGTGGGCCGTGGCAGAAAGTGTGAAGCCTTTGTGCACTGTGATCGGAGTTGATCAGTTATCGCACATGTCACATTTGTCATGTCACCCTGATTGCCAGTGAGACTGCGTGCACCAATGAAAGTCATTTGTTTCAATTGACCAAGCGGTGTTTCTGGCAGAATTGAAGGTTTCCATGAATGGTCATGCATGACTGATGTCACGGTGCGGTTCCTTCGCTGTGACGACGTCACATGTGACAACATGACTTTCATGTGTCTGCCCAAATATTGTGTTGGGAAGGCAACTGTCACATAGTCTCTCTTACAGACCTTCGCCCTCTGTAACCCGGGCCTCCGCTAAGTCTCATGTGTTTCTTGTTGTTATTGATCATTTCAGATTCTGAGGATTCACATTTGATTTACATTCTTTGTTGTTCAACAGATTGTGCCTCACCAGTGTCTGCTAGTTCAATAGAAAAGGTCTAAAAAATAAGTTCTCGTATATGCCGTGCTTGCAACGGGAACAAGCAATCAACAAGCGAGATCACGTCGGCCGGAGTATCCTGGGTCCAATTGCCTGATTGGGTAGCCGACGGCGATCAAACGAGCGTGGTGCTCTCGCTTTCCATAGTTGGGTCCCTTGGTTACAATTCCTAAACCCTTTTCAAAGGAATCGTTCTTTTTAACCACCCCTTTTGCCATCAAAAATGGCAGGGCTCAAGTTGTCAAGGGTGTCTGCCCATTACATAAACTTCCAGTTTCAATCAAGTTCCAATTAGTTAAATTCAAGGTGTCAGATTCCGAGTCTTAAAAATTTATTTTTAAGCTCGGTCTTATCAGCCGTTTTCCCGCTAGAGTGGGGTCGCACTTTTTCGATGACGTCAGTGCCATGTGGTGGAATGATTTCCATTTGAGGTAATTTTCACAATCTTTTCGCTCGCTCTTCTTGGGAAGGCTGTCTGGGGTGTCTAGATATCCCGGGATGGTGGAGGGAGCAGGAGAAAGGCTTATCGATGTATTGTAATCGTTATCGGATCGTTATCAAAGCTATGCTACAGCCCTACATATGGTGGGAATTTGCCATCAAAATTGATAGCGCAATGTCCCGCCCCAGACCCTTATGACAGGGTTCCCTTTGGGATGTGATAAGGGTCTGGTTGCCGAGACTACGCTTTACACACTGAACATTTATCTTTGCCTCACTTCCGCCGGCCTGAGTGTCAACATCTCCGCCGACATTTGATCGAAGTTCGAGCGGAAGGGGACCGGATATCGGTTTGACCGCCGATGACAGGTCCGTTCCTTTGACAGCTCGGCGACGGCTCACCTCTTGCTTCCACCATGCATCTGACATTGGCCTTGGATGACTGCTCGTTCAACACCTATTTACGCTTGCACCTTGGGCTAAAAATTTATGTCTGTCACCTCCAACATATACTCCAGTGCACTCCGAGGTTTGTGTTGCAATTTTATTGTCATTCAAATTCAATCAGTCTGTGCTGACCGGGCATGTCTCAATTCCCTGGTTTCCTGGTCTCTGGCTCCCTTCCCTCACTGGCACCGATGGCCCCATCAGACTCGGAGTGGCATGGGAAGCAATGGCCCTAAAAGCAGGTATGCCTGCTGAAATAACAGGCCACAACAGGCCACAACTTCCAAAAAGGGTTGGTCATGGGGGAGATGAAGGTCTAGGCGTGGGGTAGGGTAGTACCTGTCAAGATATAAATATTTCTGCCACGTCAACACCCTTTACCCTCGTACCCACACCACAAGCTAGTCAATGTCTTTGCCCACTGCTGAAACACAGATGGGGACACATTTTCATGCACACGGTGAGCACAAATCAAAGTGAGCAGTACTTGGCTGACTTTCAGGTGGCACCGGTGGTTCTGGCGGAGGCGGTGACCAACATGGGGGAGAAGGAGGTCCCGGTGAAGGGGGAGCCCTGTTTTATCAAAGTCAGATCAATAACTTGAAGTAAATTCCCAATGCTGCTGCAAGAGCTTGATCTCACTGTACACAGTGTTTATTCACATGGTCAAGAACCAAGACAGCAAGGTCAAATTGAACTCATCAGTATGTACCAAATAAATATGTCTGAGGCCCACTAATCAAATAATCACAGCTCAGGAAGAATGCCACACTGCTCTGGCACTTGTCCGATGTCCTCCAGCATCTCAGATTTTTCACGGAAGAAATGAAATTCTGGACAAGATGCAAGAGTACTTCTCCCAAGAACCCAAGAAGAGAAGGATTTTTGTCCTCTATGGTCTTGGTGGCTCTGGGAAGACTCAGATAGCGTTGAGATTTCTTGAGGAAACATCTGATGAGTATGTGTGCAAAGGAGTAATTTCCGTATTATTGACATCCTTTTCAGGGTATCAAGGCAATTTTTTGTGAATGCCAGTTCCTCTGAAGCGCTGAATAACTCCTTCACGAACATCGCAATTTCTCAGAGGTTTGGCCAAACACCAGAAGCAGGCATCCAGTGGCTTATTTCTGAATACAAAGAGTGGACTCTGCTGTTTGACAATGCAGATGATCCAAAACTGAAGTTATTGCCATTCTTGCCACAGTGCACACATGGAAATATTATCATCACTTCCCGAAACCCACAAGTTGCTGCTTATGGGCCTGCTTCTCACTCACAAGTGAGAGACTTGGATGAAGAAAATGCTACTCTTCTGCTTCTTGCAAGAGCATTGAAGGTCCAGGAGCACACAGATGAAGACCATACATTAGCGATGGGCATTGTGCAGGTAGGTCCCAGGTTCTTCGGACAATGATTTCATACTTATCAAGATGCGCAGGAGCTGTCATGCCTGCCTCTTGCAATTGTGCAAGCTGGGGCTTATATTGCCAAATTCAAATGTCTCAGGGATTATCTGTCAATCTACAGGCAGAACAAAGAAGAGTTGTTGCGACAGCACCCTGATCAAACTCTTGATAACTATGGATGGACTGTCTATACAACCTGGCAGATCAGCTTTGGGGAACTCAGCCCAGTAGCTGCCCAGTTTCTCCAATTCTGTGCTGTATTGCACCACAGCAATGTTCCCCAGTCAATGTTTGCCAAGGCCACAGAGTGGATGGTAAACAATGAGGGGGATGAAACTGAGTCAATGCGGGAAGCCAGGAAATTTCTCCAAAACTTTGTCTCAGGTTCAGGAAGTTGGTCAAGACAATATTTCAGGAAAATTGTGGCGGAGATTGAGGAATATTCACTGATTCAGAGCCAGGAAGCCAGCGAGACACTAGATATGCATCCACTTGTGCATCTGTGGTGCTCAAGCACCCTACCTGATGCAGTAACAACACGGGCATGCATGGCAAATGTGGTGGGGATGTCAATAGATGTTGGCCCTGACACATATTTGGACAGGATCAGGATGATTGAACATGTCAATATGCTTGTCCCAGATTTCACTGTTGTGAATTCTCAGTTCTGGAGCCAATATGCACGGATATATTATGACGGAGGGTTCTGTCCTCAAACAGCGTCAGAAGCTTCTTGGTGATGACCATCCTGACACCCTGAGAGCCATGGCCAACCTTGCAGCCACATATGGGCAACTGGGTCGGTACAGAGAAGCAGAGCCCCTCGAAATTTCTGTCCTCAAACACCGTCAGAAGCTCCTTGGTGACAACCATCCTGACACCCTGTTAGCCATGGCCAACCTTGCAGCCACATACGGGCAACTGGGTCGGTACAGAGAAGCAGAGCCCCTGGAAATTTCTGTGCTTCAACAGTGTCAGAGGCTCCTTGGTGATAACCATCCTGACACGCTGTTAGCCATGGCCAACCTTGCAGCCACATACGGGCAACTGGGTCGGTACAGAGAAGCAGAGCACCTTGAAGGTTCTGTCCTCAAACAGCGTCAGAAGCTCCTTGGTGATGACCATCCTGACACCCTGAGAGCCATGGCCAACCTTGCAGTCACATATGGGCAACTGGGTCGGTACAGAGAGGCAGAGCCCCTCGAAATTTCTGTCCTCAAAGAGTGTCAGAAGCTCCTTGGTGACGACCATCCTGACACCCTGAGAGCTATGGCCAACCTTGCAGCCACATACGGGCATCTGGGTCGGTACAGAGAAGCAGAGCCCCTCAAAGTTTCTGTCCTCAAAGAGCGCCAGAAGCTCCTTGGTTATGACCATCCTGACACCCTGAGAGCCATGGCCAACCTTGCAGCCACATACCGGCAACTGGGTCGGTACAGAGAAGCAGAGCCCCTCGAAATTTCTGTCCTCAAAGAGCGTCAGAAGCTCCTTGGTGATCACCATCCTGACACCTTGAGAGCCATGGCCAGCCTTGCACTCACATACTGGAAACTGGGACGGTACCAAGAGGCAGAGCCGCTGGAAACTATTGTGCTTGAACAGCGTCAGAAACTCCTCAACGATGATCATCCTGACACCCTGAGAGCCATGGCCAATCTTGCCGTGACACTTTATAGGACCGGCCGGCACCAAGAAGCGGAAAATCTTCAACTCAAAGTTGTTGCCAAACGCAGGGATGTCCTAGGCCCTGACCATCCAGATACTCTCCGGGCTACCAAAGACTTAATGATCACAAGAGATGCTTTGGGGAAGGCCAAGGATACAGAATCCAAACACACCAGTGTCAAGAGGCTCTCCAAATTGTTTTCCAGATTCAAATTTCCTGCCTCCAAAAAGTAGGTGCCTAGCAGCGAGATATCCAAGAGATATCCGCAAGAATAATCCTGGGGCATTCCGTAGTAACTTCTGCCAAGATGTATTGATTCTTTCCTATGTCAATGTTCCAAATTGCCCAGGAGAGGAGAGAGAGAGCATTGATCTTCTGGAATACAGACTGGATCTCCCCCTACGACTTCCATAATTTTCACTTATCCATAATGACTGGGGATAATGGCCCGCAATATTCCCATGGCAAAACTTCAGAAGCATGTATCCAGTAATCGACCCAGCGTCAGCATTTGTCCATGGAGTGGATTTGCGAGTCCACATCTTTATTCCTGCTGAACACCGTAATTATTTTGTGATGGGGGATATCAAAGTACTTATTCAAGGTGTCCGTGGTAGGGCTCCGACCCGACCGTCAAAATGACGGGTCAACGAGCCGTCATGACGGGTGCCGGCCCGGCCGTACAGCCCTCTGAAGCCAGAATTTTGACGGCCGGGTCCGGGTCCGGTTCCTTGGCTGACGGGGTACCCGTTCCCGGCCGTCGACGGGCCATGACGGGTGGTGACGGGTCTTCGGCTAACTAGCCATGCCGAGCTGCCATCATCGCTTGATGCTCCAGGGGTAGCGCACCTGGGTCATCGGCAATCTTGCTGATGGCCCACTACTGCGGTTTTGCAGGCTTCCCGAGTACCAATCGGTCCAATCCGTAATTTTGACTTGCCGGCATCACGTTGACATCAATCTGATGGTTGATTTAGCTGGAGGCACGGGCTGTCAGGGGCTGTCACTGCTTCGACCCGTCATGACGGCCGTGACTCACGAATGTATACTTGTGCCGCTCACTACCTAGCGCCCATTGGACTAAGTTCTGACATTGTGTATGTTTTCGCAGGCTTCAGGTTCAAGTTGTATGTAGTCGGCCCACTTTCCGGGATTCCAGCCGGCAGAAGCAGCTCACTTGCGATGTCTAGGTAGCAGCATCAGTTCTGGCAGCAGGGCAAGGTTTATGCAATGCACCTACGACTTCAACGGGAGACTTCTGTCCCACCAGCTCGGCCACCTCTTCCGCAGTGATGTTAGGTGCCGGATCCGAGGCTGACTGGAATCCCGGATAAGGATGACCGGACGGAGAATGACCAGAACTCCGGGACGAAGGACTCCGGAGAGGGACGAAAAGTCGGAGGAGGGAGATGGAGTCCAACCGGTGACACCACAAAGACCCAGGGTGACCGGGTTCCCTACGCTACTTCCAAGGGAAGCAATCCAGACGAGACGAGAAAGGACGACAGGAGGGCAAGAAAGAGAGCAAGAGGAAGGGCTCGGAGCAGCCAAGGTCGAATAGATTCCAACTGAGTTACATGCCGGTTGTACAGAGGTTTATATACTAAATGCCCACTGATGTGTACCCAGATGAATATGGAGAAAGTGACAAGGTAAAAACTCGGACCCCGGAGTGGAGGTGGGTACCCCGGAGATACCGGAGAAACCGGAGGGTGTAAGGAGTGGATATCTACACCGGAGTAAGGTTGAGTGGGTGAAGGATGGAATGAAATCGAAGAAGGGCAAAAGTCCGAACGAGGACCAGAGTCCGGTCAAGATTGATCCGGATTGTTGGAGCCGGAACCGGAGTTGGGTCAAGATTGGTCCGGAGTTGGTGAGAATGGAACGGGACGTAACAAGTGAAATCGCTGGGATGCATCTTCATTCCGAGCCCATCCGGTTTCTCCACGAGGATTGGTTCAGTGACGGCGTCCTCACTTGATTTGCCACTTGTCTACCCTGTCAATAGTACATATGTCAATTTTTTAATCCTCAGACGCACACCACCAATGCCACCAGGTGGAACATGCGTCCCACCTTATCCAATTTCTTTCTTCGAAACGCTGCCAACGATTTTGAAGGTCCAAAAGCGCATAGTATTTGATGCCACTAGCGGTCTGTAACTCGTGTCTAGGAGCGCGTTAGCACTGGGTAGAATGAAAGGGAGAGAAGGACAAACCTCCATTCAGCATCCTCGATCTTGGCCTTCGTCTCCTCGATCTTCCGCCTCACGGCTGCAATCCCATCTCCCCCACGCTTATCGCTCTCGAACGCGGCATTCACAGGCTGCAATTGCGCATCGGCATCTGCAATCGCCTTGCGTGCAACCTGCAGCCGCTCCTTGCTCGTTACATCTCCCTTGCGCGTTGAGGCCGGGTCGACGACGCACTGCACCCTTCATCCATCAAATCAATATGGAAGGATACATGTAGCAAAATTATTTGTGACACCACCGAAGGACTCACACCCAAAAAAGCACCACCTAGCTGAATGATGAGAAAAAAAGCACCACTTGAAAAACAAGTGCCTACCACTTGGAATTTGAAGCCACTTGGAAGCAGCCTCTTGCCAACGGACACTGATGTGATGCCGCCGCCGAATGATACCAAAATCAACGGCAGAACACTCCATCAGCCAGGGGGCTGATCATGATGGCCATGGGGTTGTGCAGGTTCATCATTACCACTGATTGGCACTCTCCTAGCCTTCAATGTTAAGTGACTGTGGTCCACATAGATATCTTGTATCGGTGGCAGTGGAGCATCAGGAATGGAACAAACCCTGCCATGGGTTGACATCTTTTAGCCTTGGTGTACCAGCCGAGACATTGCCGCAACATTGCCGTCTAGGGGACGCCATCAATGATTGATGTCCCGGCATATGTCGGCATCTGTCGGCATCTGTCATGTCCCCCAAACTTCTGAACTCCGGAGGTTGCATCTTTTTTTCCTGAACACCCAAAGTGGTTCATTTTTTGTGTCTTCTTGATTCACAGAATAATTTTGCTACCTGTATCCTGCCATAAATCAAGGGCGGCATCTGGTAACCACCTGCCTGCCTGTCAAGTAGCGATGGCCCAGAGTAAAAAATTCAAAGGAAAAAACATGCACCTTGTGCAAAAAAATACACACCTTGTGAGAAAAAAAACACGCAAGTTGCACTGCTCCAGGAGAACACACACCACACTATACCCACGGATTGACCGAGTAAGCCGTGCTTGGGGTTATGGGCCGTTGCAGAGCATGGCATGGACGAGAACTTACTTGGGTTTACATTGCACTTGGATGAAGCACTTGTGGATGCTGAACAGTGCAATGTAGTGATGGGTCGGTTCAGTTCGGTTCGCGTTCGGGGCACTTTTCGTTGAACGCCGAACCTGTACCTAGCGTTCGGTTCAGCAAAACCTCGAACGCCGAATGTGAACGCGCATTGTTCAGTTCGGCACCTCGAACCGAACTTGAACGCGCGTTGTTCAGTTCGGCGTTCGAACACGTTTGAACCCCGGATTTTCCCAGCAATAGTCCAAGCATTGAATAACCCAGACTAAGCACCCAGCCGACTTTTAGGTGCACAACGCCTGCAGTGATGGCCCTAAGGCCTTAATTATCGACCTCCAGAATAGCTAAGGCCTTAGGCCTTAGGTTAAGGGCTGAGGCCTTAGGCAGCCTCAGCCCTTAGACACCAAAAAAGGAAATTATTTCTCATCAGTAGAGAGACCAAGTGGAACCTTCCGGGCGGCAACTGGTGAGTTGAAACTCAGCAACTGTGCCCTCTGGGGGCTATAGACACTGCACATATCATGAACAGCAACTTTCCAACACTTGGCATGCAGTGCCAGGTGTTGGCCGGATGTTGATCAATCAAAAGTGATACCATCAGTAGGCCTCAGGCCTTAGGTTGAGGAGGAGGCTCCAAGCTAAGGCTTAGCCTCAGGGCTTAATTAAGGCCTAAGACCTTAGGACAAGCCTTAGGCCTTAGGCCTTAGGGCCAACACTGAACGCCTGTACAGTAGGAGTCGCGCCGCTCTGATGTGCCATCAAGACCGATCACACGGCTAGCGCCGACCCACCACAGTCTCTAACCTGGGTTCTTGTTGAATGAAAGGTCACTGTGTGAGTTTTCTCTCCACTCTGTCAAATCTCAACCTGATTCTTACCTTGTAATTGCCGTCAAAATCTGAAAGATGGCGGCTTTCGGCTCAATTTCGCGTGTACTCCCGCCCGAACGCCAAACTGAACCTCGCGTTCATGTTCAATAATCTGTTGAACCTGAACGCTGAACAGGTGTTTGGTTCAGTTTGGTTCAGGTTCGAACCGTTTGTTTGAACCGGACCCACCCAACACTAGTGCAATGTAGATCTGTGGCTGTGTAGAGAATCCGACTCGCTGTGATGTGACAAGTGTGACCCATCTGTTCTGATATCCTTGACCCTTCCAAACTTCAAGTTCATTTTGCAGCTTCACAGCAGTGGTTGAAAAACTGAACAGAATTGGAAGACAATACTTGAGTAGGACTCGGAATCGATCAGAAGAGCATTGGATATATGTTACTGGATCATTGAAAGTACACAACAAGGTCCTTGACAGTTCAACTAACAGTTTGGGCATGCATTCCTGCAGTCAGCGTTTCTTACACTGCCAAGCCGGCTCATCAGCAGACTGGCACTGATCATAGATTGCAAGTGGATGATCTCTGACAACGGGACCCCAGGTTCTGAATCTCATGATACTTACCGTGGTGAGCAGTGAGGAAATAGCCCAGCCAGGATAAACAGCATGGGGAGCAGCCACTGAGTCCACAACTGGCAGAAAAAAAAACCAATCTGTGGTCGGGAAGCACAAATAAATCAGTGTTGATGTATACATGCATCCACACAGAGTGGGTGTCATGTTGGATGCATGTAATTTTTCTATTTTTTTGTGGAAGGTGCCCTGAGTAACAGTATAATCCCCGACTCAAGCCTACCCACAAACCAAAGATCCCGGGTGCTCAGTGAGCCTAGAATGGGCTGATCACACAGAGTAAGTAAATCAGAGATGTCACATCCAATAGTGGGAATGAGGCCTCAACCTTGGTCAACAAACTCCAAGTTGAGCTACCAGGAGTGTCCTCGCAAATTTCCAGGTCAATAGGTGGGTTGTGCAAAAGCCGCATGAACCGCATGCGGCTCTGTGCGGCTTTTTGGCATTGTGCAAAGCCGCACAAGAAATGTACTGCCGATGGACTGGTGATGGACATCGGATCAAATTATCTCATCCCGCGAGTGATTATCCATCTTGCCGAGTGCCGGATCAAATGAGACCGCCCACAGGAAGCACTTCTCACGACAATCGGGAAGAGCTCCACCATGACCTCAGCATGGTGTCCAAGCGCAATTCATCAAGTCTTGCTTCACATGGGCTCCACACTCGCCGTGGACGAAGACAGGCCGTGTTCGGCACTCTCTCGGCATGGCGTGCGGCATCGGAGGCCGTGTACATGATAAATAGCCACTGACACAAAGCCGCACGCGGCTTTGCACAATGCCATAAAAAGCCGCGCGGCTTTTTCACAACCCATCTAATACGTGAGCGACTGTAGGTCCCAGAGAGAAAGGAAATCTGTGGTGATCACAGCTGTCAAAATCAGTGATTGTAGCCGCGAAAAAGGAAAGAGCACTGCCACCCTCATCAAAAGTGGAACAGACAGAAAAAGTTGTCCAGATTCTGGCCTGACGAGATTTTAAAAGAACGAGAACTTAGCAAGTAAGTTCTCGTAATTTGAAACAATCTCATCAGCAATCATTATACCGTGCCTTGGGCATACGAGTTCAGGTGTGGTATCGTGGGTGAGGTTTAGACACTGCGGAGTTCTGGAATGTGCTCATGGAACCCATCACTCACAGGCTTTCTCAGCGGGGTCATACTCGGTTCGATTCCGTCGGTGCCCAATGGCCACTTTCATTAGAGAATCATATTGTTTGCCAATAGAGTATCCCTGTTGGGATAATGGATGGACAGATCCAGAGTGTGGCTTTGATTCTCCTCTGCAATGAAGGGAGGAGGACTCGAGTACTTCTGTATTCGAATCTGAACCAGGGCATCACAAGTTTCCTGCGGGCACTCACTGCTCACCGCGACAGTTGACAGGAGTACGGTTCAATTCCATTCGGGGGCCCAAGTTGGACCTGGCATTTTTATTTTTCTACTCCAGCTGTGCAAGTTGGGAAGTCACTGCCCTGAAAACGAATAGATCCGTTGCGCCTCTGTTCCGCTTGGGTGCATTGCGAATGTTTATGAGGTGAGTTCAGAGCTGTCAAGTTTCCTGTGGATTACTTAAATTCATTGAATGTGGGTATTCATTAGTTCCATCCGTCCAATATGCGCAAACTCCTTGTGGCAACCCTCACCACGAGAAACCTGCGAGGCTAGATCGATTTCACGAATCATGGCGACTTGAATTTTAGGTGCATAGTATGTACGCAATGCATATGTGAAAATAGTAAGAAAATGTCATGTGTCCTGGTCAAGTTGATGGACCCCCCTGCTCCAGTCCTCCCATCGTGAGATCAGCTCTTCTGAGACTTCACAACCACTGGGGGGTTGTTGCGCAGTTGGATGGCGAAAGCGCTCCAGATAACGGGCGAATATATGGTAAACACTATGATGAGTCGAGATGAGGAGGTCTTTGGGAGCCGTAATGAGAGCAAGCTCCTGTACTAGCTTTGCATCAAGAGATAGGTCCTCGTGTGACAAATATGCACGGATATCCGGCAAACTGGGCCTAGAATATTCAATTGGTTACCCGCCGCATTAATGACTGGAAGGTACAGACATACCAGATGGCATTATACGGTAATTCTCCGTCGGTCATTTTCCGAAGCAGAGAAACATAGCCGTGTGCTACAGCATCGCGGTCAAGAACACCTCGTAGATGCGTCCAAGGGAATTGAGGAAGTCGGTTTTCGTCCGGGTAGATGGATCGCAATAGCGCTAATGACCTGAAGATGTCATCCCAAGAGAGATCCAAAAGGATCCGGGGTTGGAGAAGAATATGGCAGGGCGACCGATGGGGTCCTGACACACTGGATGAGATAACTGCCAGGATTTGTTGCAGTTGAGGAGTGTGCGCCAAAAAATCAGGCAACTCGGAAGGACAGCCCAAGCCTTTGCTGGATATAGCAATGGCCTGACACATCCATTCTGCACATTTCCAGAGGTGTATGATATTTTCAAGCTCGGGCGAATTGGCAGGGAATTTCTATCTGATGTGTTTGTATAGATGAACAAAATGAGGAAAGTTCCATGCTCACTTTCAGCCAATCTAGCATGTTTGATATCTGACCCTCTGTTGTAGTAATCATTATTCCCCGACCTTCTACCCGATTCTATTTACTCAGCTATTACTAAGTCTCTCTTCACTATAGTAGAATATTCTAGATATTATCCGTAGTATATAAGCCTGTAGCTGAACCACGGAATGCATTATTCTTCTCTTGTTCACACTCATCGAACATCATCAAACAATAGGTTATGGGCCCCGGCCGTAACTGAACTTCTCCCGAATAATCACACGTCTATCACCAGCTTGACCGCTCAAACCGTCACACACGTTAATCACCGGTTTTCGACGCACACTCGACGCCTCTCGATAATCACACGCCAGCTTGACAGCTCAAACCGTCACATGCCTTGATCACCGTTTTTCGACGCACACTCGACGCCTCTCGATCTACACCTAGCATCACCACATTATCATCATGTCCGAATCATCGACATCCGCCTACCGCATCCAGCATCTCCTTGGGGAGGAGAATTACGCTACATGGGCTGTGAAAATAACCGACATTCTCACCGATCAGAATCTGATCGAATATGTCACCGGTACCATTCCACGCCCCGTCCACACCCTTAACGCCAGTGGAGAAATCGTTGATCCACAGGGCGCGAAGGCGAAGGAAATTCTTGATTGGGATCGTAAGGACCGACAGGCCCTCTCCCAGATCCGTCTTCGTGTTTCCGACGATCCGTTGGTGTACATTACTGACGCCACATCGTCATCCACAGCCTGGACCACCCTTGCCGACACCTATCAGCCGAAAGGTGTGATCGCCATCGTCCTTCTCCGTCGGCAACTCTCACGCCTCCACTGCGAGGAAGGTGGGAACGTTGAAGAGCACATTCGAGCTCTCAAAAATCTACGCACCAAGTTGGCCGCACAGGGCGCCAAACTATCGGAGGAGGAATACTCCATCACCCTTCTCACATCACTGCCGGATTCCTGGGACACTTTTACCTCAGGCATCGACACGGCATCGTTGACGGACTCCACCAAACTCGTGGCTCGTATTCTCGAGCAGGACCGCCGGCGACGAGCCAAACCCTCATCCGACGAGGTAGCGCTCCCGGCACACGGCAAGAAATTCGGCAAGCCCGCCAAATTCAACGCCAAAGTCACATGCTATGGCTGCGGCAGAATTGGGCACATGGTTTCGGATTGCCGCGACGTGAAAGCTGGGAGAACATTCACACAGTCCCAGAAGGAGCAGAACACGCGCCAATCGAAGGAGCGTTATGCCAATAAGAATCACGCACACATCGCGGAACCAATCCCTAGCCCCGAATCATCGGATTTTGCTTTTATGGCACGGGACTCCACCGCACCCGCTCTGTCCCCTGACACCTGGCTCGCCGATTCCGGCGCCACGTCTCACATCATCAAGAAGCGGGAATTCTTCACCACTTACGCGCACAGTGACCGAACCATCACTGGTTTCGGCAGTGTGAAGTGTGACGGCACCGGCTCCGCTGTCATTGTCTCTCATGTCAAGAGTTCGGCATACAACATCACACTCAATAATTCCCTTCACGTCCCCAGCTCGCCATACAACCTCTTGTCCATCAGCCGCATTGCTGATGCTGGCTTTCTGATCCAATTTGACGGTGATTACATGCACGTATTCACCAAGGGATCCAGTCGACGCGAAATCATGCATGGCAGAAAGATCGGTAACCTCTACTTACTCCAGATCACTCAACCTGCCAACCGCATCACGGCCGCTGCCGCCGCCATGCCCGCTGTTCCATCAGTCCCATCACCCGTTCCGACTGCACCCGCCGTTTCCACTGTACCAACCTTTGCCGCCGTTGCTCCCGCACACTCATGGGACAAATGGCATCGTATCTTTGGCCATATCTCGCCAGCATCCGTCCGGATGTTGAAGAACAATAACATGGTCAACGGGATGAGTGTTGATCCCACAAGCACACCCTCGGCACAGTGTGTGGCATGCATCAAAGCCAAGTCACACGTCACTCCGTTTCCAGCCGAGGCTGAACGGACATATTCTGACATCGGTGACAACACTTTCACAGATGTTTGGGGACCATCGCGCGTCACCGGCATCTCAGGCGAGCGCTATTACATCAGCTTCACGGACGCAAAGACACGCCGCACTATCCTCTACTTCATGAAGAAGCGCACGGAGGTCATAGACAAAATGCAGCACTACGTTGCATACATTTCCACGCAAACCGGCAAACACGTCAAAGCTTTTCATTGTGACAACGCCAAGGAATACATTTCTAAGGCAGTTCACGACTATCTCGGCTCCCGCGGCATCCGTCTTGAGCTCACGGCACCTTACTCACCTCAGCAGAACGGTGTTGCCGAGCGGCTCAATCGCACGCTTATCGAGCATGCTCGTGCTATGCTCGCCGCACACAGCTTACCCCTTTCCCTCTGGCCCGAAGCTGTTGCCTACGCCACTTACCTGAAAAATAGGTCACCCTCGCGCGCTCTTGGTGATAAGATTACACCGGACGAGGCCTATACAGGAAAGAAGCCTGACGTCAGTGCTCTAGAGGAATTCGGCAATCCCTGCGAAGTCTTGCAGCAGGATGGCAAGAACGGTAAAGTCTTTGTTAAGACTAAATCTTGCAAATTTGTTGGACTTTCCGATGAATCCGGTGCTTGGCGTTACTACAACCCACATACGCACAAGGTACTTACCTCACGGAACATCACTTTCATCCGGGAACCTGTCACATCTGACACAGCTCCGCCTCCGCTCAAGGGGGAGAGTTTGTTGGATTCCACTTTGAAATCCACTACGGTTGAGCCTGAGGCTACGCAAACGACGCCAACAGCCACCCCCATCACTCCACCGTCTCCCATCGCTCCCACTCCGAGCACTCTGACACCTGTCCCATCCGTTTCCGCATCACCGGCCACCGCACCCCGCCCGAAGGCACCACGTGACATTAGCAGTGCCATCTCAGAGGACAACATCATTCTCGGCCCACGCACTCGGAAATACGCTAAGCCTGACAGTGCACTACTCGGCTTTGCGCTGCCTGCCGTAAATTCCGATCCCATCTCCAATGATCCACTCACAGTTGACGAGGCTAAGTCACGGCCCGACTGGCTTGAGTGGAAGAAAGCGATGGATGAGGAAATGGATCAGCTCCGTAACCTCAATACATTTTCCCCAGCACCTTTACCCTGTGATCGCACCGCCATTCCCTGTAAATGGGTTTTCCGTGTGAAGCGCGACGAGAACGGCTCTATCACACGCTACAAGGCCCGTCTCGTTGCTAAAGGATTTTCTCAGATCCCCGGCATCGACTTTGATGAAACTTTTGCACCCGTCGTTCGCATGGAAACCATCCGTCTACTTCTCGCTCTCGCCGCCCGTTACAACCTTGACATACATGTGGTTGACGTTATCGGTGCTTACCTCAATGGCAAGCTCGACGAGGAGATTTACATGCAACAACCCGAGTTATATCAGGACGGCACAACTCTTGCACTACGACTCAACAAGGCTATTTATGGTCTTAAGCAGTCCGGCCGTGTCTGGAACATCGAGCTCAATTCATCATTCCTCTCCCGCGGATACTCACGCCTTCTATCCGACCAGTGCGTTTACATCAAACGTAGCGGCACCGACATCACGATCATAGCCGTTCATGTTGATGACATGACCATCCTTGCATCATCGCCCGCGCTCATCGTTGCCACGGAATCCGAACTTGAGCAGATGTTCAATATCAAGAAACTCGGTGATATTCGCCAACTTTTGGGAATGGAGATCACTCGAGACACTGATGGTTCTATCTTTGTGAGCCAGTCACAGTACATCACCAAGATTCTCGAGCGATTCCAGATGCAGAACTCCAACCCCTCCACCACACCGATGGATCCCCACGTGAAACTCACCAAGACGCCAGACTCGGAGTCTCACCCTGAGATCAAACGTGTCTATCAGCACATGGTTGGATCACTCATGTACGCCGCCATTTCCACGCGGCCCGACATCTCCTTTGCCGTTCAGACTCTCTCCCAGTTCAGTCTGAATCCCGGCCCTGCTCACCTCACCGCCGTCAAACGAGTTTTCCGCTACCTTCGCGGCACCGTCAATCTCGGTATCAAATACACGTCGGATCAGCACTCCACCATCGAGTTATTCTCTGATGCCGACTGGGCTAACTCGCCCGACGACCGCCGATCCGTCACCGGCTACCTCTCAACCCTTGCAGGGGGAGTTGTGACTTGGAACTCAAAGAAGCAACCAACCACGGCGCTATCGAGCATGGAGGCAGAGTACATGGCTCTTGCATCAGCCACCCGCGAAGCTCTCTGGCTTCGTAGTATGCTCTCTGAGCTCGGCTACACACCCCATCTTCCCACTCACATCTCCGTTGACAATCACGGCACTATCTCCTTCGCGCAGAACTCTGGTTTCCACGCCCGCTCCAAACATATCGACGTTCGGCACCACTTCATTCGGGAGAACCTCACTTCTAACGAAGTATCAGTTTCCTACTGCCCTACCTCGGAGAACACCGCGGACTTGTTTACCAAAGCACTCGACAAGTCCAAGCACGAGTATTTCGTCTCTCGACTTGGAATGACTCGCGCTTGAGGGGGAGTGTTGTAGTAATCATTATTCCCCGACCTTCTACCCGATTCTATTTACTCAGCTATTACTAAGTCTCTCTTCACTATAGTAGAATATTCTAGATATTATCCGTAGTATATAAGCCTGTAGCTGAACCACGGAATGCATTATTCTTCTCTTGTTCACACTCATCGAACATCATCAAACAATACCCTCAATCCTATAGTTTTGAAGAAAGAAGAAATCCCAATTGAACTGAAGGAGAAGGGGAAGGAGTTCTGCGCATTGAGCCAGTGACGGTTCCAGTGATGTCAGGTACTTGAAAAACTGGGCAATGATTTTTTGGTCCCTTCATGAATGCCTTGAGATTTGCCAAGTGGAAATAAAAATTCAGCCACGTACCAGAAAGGATAATCCTTGCGTGGACGCGAATAGACACGCAGTAAAGCACGTGCAACACTGAACCTTTCTTGCGCATTAAGATGGAACATAGATGACCGAGATTGAGTGAGTAAAAAGTCGCCGAACGACGCGTGGAAAGGCGTAATTGGATAATGAGAGTTACAGCTCTTTGCGGAACATAGGGCGCGCGCGGATTTTTATCAAACTTGGGGGTACGGGCCGTTGCAGAGCACGGCATAGACGAGAACTTACTTGTGTGAATGATGTACAGTGTGTTGGGTGAAATCAAATGTATGTGAATGTGTGGCTGTGTAGAGAACCCGGCTTGCAGTGACGTGATGATTGTGACACCTTTGATCAATCTTTGATCCCTCATTGCTCTGTCCCAAATATCCAACTGGAAGAGCATCGAAAATGCCCCACAGTGCCCTAGACAACTCAAGGAAGAGCCTATGTATGCATTTTTGCAGTCAGTTTGCCTTACACTGCCAAGCCCAGGGTAGCTAATAGCAGAACATTAAGTCAACATTAAGTAGTTTGTCTGGTGTCATTTGAACCTTCTGTCTCAACAGGACCCAGAGCTCACTACATCTTGGTGTAACTGTGGTGAAAAAGACGAGTACTCAACAGGCCAGCAGCCCGTAGGCCGTGGAGCAGTCACTTGGTGACCTAGTCTAGACCATCCAGGGTTTTGAGGGAAATGTGGGCTCTGTGCACACTTTCAGACAGAGATTTGTCCTCAATCTGCTCCAATATCTCACACAAAAGATGGAATCTCAGTGAGGACACGGGGAATCAGTGCTGATGCATATGAACATCCATCACAGAATGTATGTTCTTTCGGCTGCGAGGATCTTTTGTAATTTACAAGGAGGGGGTTCTAGGCAATATTACACCTCCTTCTTCAGCCTAACCGCATCCCAGAGATCCAGGGTCTCCGGTTGACTCAAAAGGGACTGATTGCAAACGACAGGCAAATCACAGATATCATATGTAATATCCGAAATGAGACCTCACCTTGGGGGAACAAAACTCGAGTCCAGGTACTAGGAGTGTGCTTGCAAAATTTCAGGTCATTTCAGCGGAAATTGAATGCTCTGGAGAGAAAGGAAAAACTCACTGACGGCAGCTGTCAAAATTGCTGATTGTAGCCGCAAAAAGGAAACAGCACAGCCGCCTTCATCAAAAGTCTGAATCCGTATAAAAAGTTGTCCGGATTCTGGCCTGACTGAATTTTAAAAGAACGAGAACTTAGCAAGCAAGTTCTCGTAAAATGTTGAGATTTTGATCACTTTCCCGTGAATGCTGCATATACATGTGTGTTGTATGTGTCCTTTCGCAAGATTTGGGTCGGGCGCCATGAAAGGATACCCACTGAATATATTCCGACGCTTTTGGAGCACAGGGACTACGCGGAGCGTGTGCTAAGTGAGGCGAGAGCAGTGAGTTGCGCAGCTTAGTAAGCATCACGGAACGGTGATCTGCCTCCGTCGAGGACTTTGCACACGCTCAGCGCAATCCCTGGGCTCGGAAACCATCGGAATATCTTCAGTGGACATCCCTGCATGGCGCCCACCCAAACCTTCGCAAAAGGAGGCATACCACACGCCGATATGCGCGAGATTTGCGCTGGTGAGCCATTCTGATAAACCGGGGGTGCTGCAGGTGCTCTATTACAGGGAAACGTTCCCTACGCTGATAAGCCGCAGGACTTTTCGGTGTCCAAAACAACATAATTCAGCATTTTGATGCCTATACCAAACACTGTAGTCCGAAACAGGCTTATTGTCAATCCTAGAGGGTTGGAGCTATCAGAGCTGCCGACCAGAGTGCGGACAGCGGCCGGGATAGGATTTTGACCTCGGTCAAACTTCGTGTAGACTTGACCGGGCATTTGATCCGAACATCCGATAAAGCCGATTCTTTGGGTTCTCATGGTTGGAAGTCGTCGTTTGGAAGGGGCGTCGGTTGGCTGGAACCGGTCTAACATTTCAGCGAAACTAGTTGGATGTTCTTCTCGGGGAGGTTGTCGAATGCTAGAAAACCAAGTGCCGCAATCCAGCCAGTTTACTTTCAAGTCAGCCTCGAAACCAAATATTGTGGGAATCACAGAGGGCCGAGCTTCGGGTCAAAGTTGCCATCAGTTCTGCCAAGATTTGATCTGGATGGTTGACTCCGAGAATGCCGAGGACGTGGATCAATTGTGGAACAATCAGCTTGCGATCGGAGTGATAAAGCCAACATGGGATCAATCCAGTGTGATTGACAGCGCCAAGAGAGTATTTTACAGGGAGATTAGGGAAAGGATTGTTCCTATTGGTTGGGATTATATAGTTCCTATTTGTTCTTTGTTTGCACCCAGCATGTATAAAAGCCCAGTATGTAGAATGGAACCCCACTGTATTGGTAGGCCTAGCTGTGTGCGAAGCTCCATTTCATTGGCATTTACTGTCTAAACCTCTCGCCCCTGGACTCTGTCCTTGTGATTTGTGTGATCTTGTTATTGTTGGATTGTTTTGGTTGGACTTTGGACTTGGTTGGATTTGGTTTGGATTGGGATTTGAACTTGGTGATCGTTGGTTGGCAACGCAGCTTGTGTTCGGATATTGGTTGTGTTGGTTGGATTGGACTTGTGTTTTGGCCTATCAAATCGAACTTGGTTCAGCTTGAGCTTGGTTTTATACCGTCTCGCTGCTTAGTTCCCGTTTCAACGCTCAGTCAAACTCAAAGTGTTCCGTCACTGAGAAGACACCCTCGCACAACAACAACTTCGTCTACCTAACGCAATCCCACTGCCCTTTGTTTGGGTAGTGTTTGAGTGTTGAGTCGGCGGCAGCGTTATCAACGCCATACAGAAAGTGTATTTGAGTGTGCTATGAAAATATCCTAGGCTCAGGCGCACCCCGTGCGTTGTGCAAGCTGGAGTACTGTCAAATAGAGATCACGCATTCCCGGGTCCTCGGATGCACTAATGAATCTGATTGGGTACCCTACGACATGTATATTGACTGTAGAAATCGATTGGTGAAGGTCCGAAGACAATCCGTTGAGAATTGAGCCCACGGCGAGCGGAATACTGAGAAGGATCAAAATGCGTCCAGACAACTTTTTATACGGATTCAGACTTTTGATGAGGGTGGCTGTGCTGTTTCCTTTTTGCGGCTACAATCAGTAATTTTGACAGCTGCCATCAGTGAGTTTTTCCTTTCTCTCCAGAGCATTCTATTTCGGCTGAAATGACCTGAGATTTTGCAATCACACTCCTAGTAACTGGACTCGAGTTTTGTTCCCCCAAGGTGAGGTCTCATTTTAGATATTACATATGATATCTGTGATTTACCTGCCGTTTTTATGGCAGGTATAGTGTAGCAAAACCCTTTTTCGACGCAACCCCCAGTTTTCAGCAAGTAAAACACCCAGCTTAAGGCATTTTGCGTGATAAAAAGCACAACCTCCTTCATGCAACAGGAAATATGACTCAGCTTGAAAATGAGACAAAAATCACCACAACCACTGTACTGCATCAGCACAACCAGCTTGTCACTCAAAATTTTGCGCCCGCAGTTGTACAAAAATGACACAACCCACAGTCGGCGCAGAAACGACACGGCCCAGTTTTCCCCAAATGACACAACCTCCTGTCCGGTGGCGAAAACGGCATAGGTTCAAAATGCTTCGAATATATGACACAGGTTGGACATTACAGCGGTTTTCAAAACAGTATACGGGTTTGGAGCCTCGCTCCACGTACGTTTTTGCTGACCTTTGTTTGACGGAGAGTCGAGCTTCCGCTCCACTCAACTCCACAAATAAATTCAAGAGCTATGCCGTGGCTGGACGGCATTTCCCATTCCGGGCAGGCGAGTGGAGTCGAAGCAGACTCACCGACATACAGAGGTCAACACAAACGAAGGTGGAGCACTGGATCAAAACCCGTATACTGTTTTGAAAACCGCTGTAAGTATGCCAGACAGAAATAGTGACTAGGAGGTGACCCCTGCCGGGCCATCAAATCATCATCAGAGAATCAAACACTGGAAACAACTTTCATGATTGATTGATATCCTGATCAATTTCAATTGAATAATCACGCGCTCAGCACACTTCCTCTTGCCTTTCTCTTGCCTTATCTCCTCATCATCAATCATTAACAATCCTCGGTCATCTACGTCTCTCATACGGACTTGGAGCCATTTTGAATCTTTCTGGGGATGATATGAGCCTTCAGCCTAATTGTTGATCATATTGGTGGTGATTCATTATCTGATGTATCGGCATTCTCAAGGCTGGCACCATACAGCATCAATCCATCAGACATTGTCAATGCCGCCTGCACCATACAGCATCAATCCATCAGACATTGTCAATGCCGCCTCTGTCACGCCTCGTCCAACAAGGACCTGGAATTTGATTATGGGTTGTGTTGTTTCTTGACATGCCAGTGTATACCTGCTGCAAAATTGTTTCCAACCACAGGGTTGTGCTGTTTTCTGAACACGAGGTGAGGTTGTGTCATTTTTCGATGTCACTGACACCTGTGTCGTGCATGTTGCAGAGGTGGTGCTTTTTTCTTAATGCCATCTGAAGTTGTGCTTTTTGACTCACCTGTGTCAATTTCTCGGTGTAGAGTGGTGTTCTTTTTGGCAAAATCACATCCAGTTTTGCTACAGTATACCTGCCATACATTTTCAATCAGCTCATTTCAAGTTAACCAGAGACCCTGGATCTCTGGGATGTAATCAGACTGAAGAAGGAGGTGTACTATTGCTTAGAACACCCTCCTCAGAAATTACAAAAAATCTTTGCAGCCAAAAGAACATAAACTCTGTGATGGATATTCATATGCATCAACACTGATTCCCCGTGTCCTCACTGAGATTCCATCCTTTGTGTGAAATATTGGAGTAGATTGAAGATGAATCTCTGTCTGAAAGTATGCGCAGAGCCCACAATTCTCATCAAAACCCTGGATGCTGGAGCACAGGGGTAATACTTAGGTATAGATCCCCAAGTGACTCCACAGGGCTGCTAGGCCTATTGAGTACTTGCCTTTTTCACCACAGTCACACCCAGATGTAGTGAGCTCTCAGTCCTGTTGCCACAGAAGGTTCAAAGGAAGTCAGATGGCCTACTTAATCTTCTGCTATTAGCTAATGAATGAGGACCAGGGCTTGGCAGTGTAAGGCAAACTGACTGCAAAAATGCACACAAACACTCTTCCTTGAGCTGTCCAGGGCACCATGGGGCATTTTCAATCCTCTGCCAGTTGGATATTTGGACAGAGCAAGGAGGGATCAAAGGTTGATCAAAGGTGTCACAATCATCATGTCACTGCAAACCGGGTTCTCTACACAGCCACACAATCACATTTGCCTTGATTTCAACTTGATTTCTTGTTGATTTCACCCAACACACCGTGTACATTTTCACACAAGGAAGTTCTCGTGTATGCCGTGCTCTGCAGCGGCCCGTACCCCCAAGTATAATCAGTCGAAGAGGGACCTTCACCTGCTACGAGTAAGTTCACAAAGCTTTGCGTCGTGAACGTAGACGAGATAAAGAGTATTACAACAAAGCTTTGCGTCGTTATAATACTAGTCGATAAAGGCAATCACTTAGATTCTTGCAATATCTCAAAGCTTTGCGTCGAGAGTGGTACAAGTAAGGTAAGTGCAACTGTAGTGTACGTTGAGTACACCAAGGTTCACACAGAAGAGTGAGAGTTCAACAGTAGTTGTATTGCAGATGGGAGTAAAGTTAGATTGTCCCTACAGTGGGGAGGGACTCCCTTATATACCTGTAACTACATTAATGAGTCAGAGATCTAAGTCGATGCTGAGTAAAGTATCGACTCAGTTCGAATCAAATCACGGGTCCGGGCAGTACAGCAAAGGAGGCTGTAGCTGATGCAGATCCGAGACTTAACCGAGGTTGAACCGTGAGAGGAATGAAACCAAGGAGGCGAGCAATCAACAGATTAGATTGCTCGGCGTACATGTAGTTGAATACATGAAGGCTAATGAATGGGTACAAGCAGTCGAAAATAAATACCGGCAATGGTCATATCACAGGTTCGGGACGGCTAGCGATGACAATCTTGAGGGGATGAGCGTGTGTAAAGAAGATCTGGAAAATGGAGTGCAATATTTCCTGCTGAATTGCAATTCCGTCGCACTCGTCGAGTCCGTCGACCAGGAGGATCCGCGGCGTACAGTGTTCCGCCGAGGAGCAGGGTTTCACAACGAGTTCCTGCAATTGAGAAGCGATGGAAGCAGCGACCAGTGAAGGGTTAGTCTCCAGAATCCCCGAAACCCGAATGCCCAGATCGCGGTCGAAAATGGCGAGTTGGTACGCAAGAGTAGCGAAAAGAACCCTCCCGCTGCCACGGCTCGGGTGGTTTCGTTTGAAGAAGTAGCTTCCACCCAGCTTCCCCGCGTTCTTGAGGCTTTGGCAAAGTGTCTGCATCACAGCAGATTTTCCCGCCCCAGCAGGTCCGTGAAGCCACAGTACGCGGGTCGCTGGGTCCCATATTTGGCGCGATAACTTGGCCAGAAACTCGATGCGTGTCTCCGGATGGCATCGTGGTTGAGGAAAGCTTTCGGCCGAGTCATACAAAGCCTCCAGTGCGGCATGTCTATGGAGAATATCCAGGCCTTTCCAAGAGGTTAGCTGCGTCGGGCAGTTGGACAAATTACAATGAGGCGCACCTCGGGACCCGTTATCCCCCGACAGCGAGACATTCTGAAAGTTTCCTCCATGGATTGTGACGTCGGTGCACTTGCTGAACATGGAGGAGCGCAGGGAGTAAAGCCAGATGGACGAGCACGGAGGAGACTCTGAGCGAGGCGATGCCAGATGGCGAAACAATACAGCGAGGCAGTGTTGACGTGTGCTCTCACGTAAGTGAGTCCGAGGGTCGCGGAGGCCTTGCGCGACTTTTGTTGGCAAGTTCTCGTTGTGTCTCAGAGTGAATTTGGCGCCGTCTCTGTGTCGAACCGGTGGTGATGAAAGTCGAAGTCTGAAGACGACGCCCGAATCGGGATGTCCGGGTCACTTGATCCACTGATGTGCCCGGGTAAAATGATCCGAGCCCAGGGCAGTCAGCATGATTGAGAGGCTGCTTAGGCGTGTGGGTTCGAATCCCAAAGGAGCCAAAAGAGCCATTAGCACCCAACGGCTTTGAACATACCCTGGCAAGGATGAATGCAACTGTCCCACGTGTCATATCTTGCCCCTCCCCCTCCACCACTCCTTTTTACTCTGGTTCGCTGTCAGAAATAATAGACGATACATGTGGATCTCTCCGTTAGCCACAGGGTGAGTTTTCTTGTTCTCGCCGAACTGAACCGGTCTGACACACCTGTTTACCACAGCGCTTAATTAGTTCAGACTACCTGCGTCAGTTCTCGCGCGATCGCCACTCCGTTAATGCGCGCATTCCGACGCTTTTCTCCCTGAACCGCCAAGATCGCCCGTTGACGAGTGACCTTTCAAGTACGCAACAGCAACAATCTTCACTAGTACGCGCCTTGGGCATACGAGTTCATCCACGGTAATGTGATATCGCGGGTGAGGTTTAGACATAGCGGAGTTCTGGAATCTGCCCATGTTTCCTCAGCAGCACAACTACCGGCCCTCTCAGGTCATACTCGGTTCGAATCCGTCGATGTCCAGTCCCCATTTCCACCCCAGGACCATTTTTTCTTCTGCTATTCCCATTCCTCTCTGGCATTTGAGCCAGGTTGTTACAGGCTTAGTTATAAGCTCCTTGCCCGAGGAATCTTGGTTCATTCCACCGCGACCGTAGCCCCATGGGGAGCATTTAGGCTGTACAGGTACGGAAGCTGTCTTTTTCCATTTCTTTGATTCCAACTCGCAATGGAAGCTCGAGAATTTCACCCTACAGACCAATCAAGAAAATCAATGTCTCTACCGACTCTATCAGGCATCCACATGGTATGGTTGAAAATGGAAACCGAGCGGATCAGCTTTATCGTGAATGCCGGGGCTGATTGTTGGACCCACACCGTTGAATGTTCGGCGTATACATGAGGACAGGGACAATAATGCTTGTCATCGAATACAAGGCGAATACAAGGACGGCGATCGCATGAGAGTACACCGCAACACGCGCAGGCCCGGGCCCATGCATTGTACTATTGTTCTAGCGTGGCGCGAACAAGGACTGTTGAGCACAAGGATCCCTTTTGTGTTCAGAATACATAAATACGCTTAGAATTGAGGACTGTAAGCCAGAACGAACACAGAATCCAGACAACTCCAAGAAACACCTCACACAAACGAGTACCACATTCGATGATGTCAGCGTCAATTCAGATCCATGGTTTGTCTTTGAAAAAAGTTCGTTCATCATGGATCTGATTTCGGTTGCAGGAGGAACGGGTGGAGCAGGCGGCAAAGGCGGCAAAATCGGCGGCAACGGCGGCCGCGGTGCGGCGCCTCAGGTTGACCCAGAGTTAGCCGCACAAAAGGGAATCAGTCTTGACAGTGTTGTCGGTGCGTGCCGTGCAATCAACAGTGCTGAATGGACTTACTGATTCTATGGCAATCAAGGCGGTACAGGCGGCGCCGGTGGTCAAGGCGGCATTCAGGACGGCGCGGCTGGAGTCAGCGAGGTGGTCAGTATCAACGAGCCGCTGTTGTCCCCGGAAGAAGCGGCGTTGTTGCCCGACATGAGCCTCGATAAGTTTTGCCAGAAATATGCGCTCGACGACGCGACGTATTCGAGGCTCTTTGCAGCAGGATGTGCCAACGTCGCCGATGTTGCCTCTAAATTCGAGCTCCATCTGCGCAGACACGGTTTACGGACCGATAACCTCGACAAGTTGAGGGAGGTCTTGCAGGAGCTGATCGAGGAAGCCGAGGTGGAGGAACAATCCTCATCCCAGTCGCAGGTTTCCAGCTAGTTTGTGGTTGAGAACAGAGATCAGCGAATTATTGGTATAGTGATCGCCGAACAAATACACAATTCTTGTTCATTTTCGCGTGCTGAGGGATGCATCCGCGGCCTCAAGGCAGGCTCATGCCTGGCCGGTGAACGCGGATGTCATACATACTCTATCGACCCACGTTTAGCATTCCGCTGGCGGAGAATGCCGATTGAAGCTGTATGATGGGGACGTTTTTGGGTTCTTCCTTCTCACCCTGATGGCCGCACTGATACCGCCGACCGCAGGGAGTTGGCTCTAAATTGCATTTGGAGCAGACCGACGGTCGACGATCGGCGGCATTGCATTCAGATCCGTCCGACCTACTTGCGCAGAAAGGTGAGTGTAATTTATCGTTCAAGTGGCAATGGGCTGCTGATCGGCGGATGAACTGTGAGATGTAACCTACTGGGAAAATAACGGCTGTCAGGGAATGCAATGAGCGTGAATTTTAGTACGCAAGCTAAAATATACGGTGTACAGGAAAAGGCGATGGTGTTGCGATGCTGCACAGCCGGTGTTGAGCAGGCATAGCAAGGTGGCGTCGATCTAGATCTGCCATCCGACCCACTTTGTATCTGGGTCGAGGGACGAGCATAACAACCGCGTGTTTTCGTATCCTTGACATATAAGTAGGTGGACTAAGAGTGGACCCTCAAGAAGCAGAACACCCACCTACTACCGCTCGCGAGTACCAGCAGAGATGTTGTCCCTCAAGATTAATGGCACGCTCTCTTCCTTCCGGCGTGATCATAGACTTATGGCTGTGGTAGGAGGAAGAGGCGGTCCAGGGGGAGCCAGCCCCAGGATAGGGGGGAACGGTGGCCGTGGTGGGGGTCCCCGACCCAACGCTACCCTGGTCAAAGTAACCCAGAGTTTGGAGCTTACCGGTACGTACGATGGCACTAGCCGACTTCCACGTCCATATATACTCAATTCGACACTCAAGGTGGAATTGGGGGCGCCGGCGGCGAGGGAGGAAATATGGGCGGCCAGGGCGGACACGGCGAAACCGCTGATATGGCTGAGCCGCTCCTTCCCGAGGACGAAGTGTATTCGCTGCCCGACATGGACCTCAAGAAATTCTGCACCGAGCACGGCATCGAGAAGGCTATATATCAAAAGCTCCGTGCCGAGGGATATAATAAGCTCTCCTCCGTTGCGAACGCCTCTCCGCAGGAGCTGAAGGATGATTGTGGGCTGAAGGGCGGGCACATCAACGAGTTGAAGACGGCGATGAAGGTGTTGCTCAAGAAGCTGGCCAAGAAGAATGAGGCGAAGTAGATACCCAACTAGGCCGGATGGTGTTTGAAACTTTCTCGGAATCTTGGTTGAATGAAGTCGGGTCCAGGGTACATCAAGGCTTGACAAAAAAAAAAGTCTTTCGGCAGGCGGACCGCGGACGCGATCCGAGCGGGCTTACTGCCTCCAATTACCAATGCCGAAGCGGGCCCATTCGGCATCACGCTCCGCTGAGACGGATGAGCCCGAAATGGCAAGTGTCCGGCCAATTCGGGTCGCATGACCATGATCCGTGACGTGCCATGATTCCCACACCGGCAGCACCGGCCTTATACTTAAACAGGACTCTCTTCCTCACCATCACCCATGTCTCCCAAATCCTTCCGCGAACTGGTCGGAGCTCCCCCTTCCACAGCGACGACCAAAGACTCCGTCCTCGTCATCATCGACGCGCAAGGCGAATACGCCGACGGCTTGCTCGCAGTTACCAACATCTCCACCTCGCGCCCGGCTATCGCCACCCTCCTCGAGAAATACCGTGCCACCGGGGGTGCCGTAGCCCATGTCGTGCACATCACTCCCGAAGGGGCGCCCGTCTTCACTCCCAAGACTGCGCTCGCCGAGGAATTCCTCGAACTCCGGCCGACGGAGGGCAGCACCACCGAGTTTGTGGTACCCAAGCAATTCCCGGGATGTTTCGCGGAGACGACGCTTAGGGCTCAGATCGACAAGACAGGGCTCAAGAAGGTTGTGCTGACAGGGTATATGGCGCATGTCTGTGTGAGTACGACGGCGCGCGAGGCCGATCAGCTGGGATACGAGGTTTTGGTTGTCGAAGATGCGATTGGGGATCGGGATATACCGGGAGCGACGGGGGAGGAGGTTACCAAGGTTCGTGCCAGTTGAAACTTAGCTCCCTCGCTGATAGTCTTGGTAGATGGTGCTGGTAGAACTCGGGGACGTATTCGCGACCGTCGTCAAGAGCGGCGATATCCAGTGACGGGCTCTTGTGGCCTTCTGTATCTGCTACCGGAAGAATCGATATCGTATGAGGCTGTGCGCTCGTCAAAGCAAGGTTCTAACCCGTTCGATTCCGAGTTGAGCAATAGTAGCTCGTTTGTCTCCCCGGTTTTTTTGCTTGGTCTTTCCTGGCTGGCTCTCAGAATGGCTTCGGATGTGAGCTTCAAACATTTTGAATATGCGTCCTCCAGATCGGCCCGCACGGACAAACTAAACTTCGATGTTGGGGCCGGATTCTCTGGAAATGTTGAAACCGACGGTAGTCTTTGGTACCTCTGTACGTGAGGCTCTGATCGTCATGGTCCTTTTGGTGAGCCCGTTCGATTCTGGCCCGTGGGATTGTCGAGCAAGTGTATCTTTTATGCAAATGCTACTAAAATTGATTCGTCGCCTTGTTCAATCTCCTTCCTTCCGGTGTGGGTCGTCGGGTCTTGACGTGTTGGTTTTACCCGCGTGGTGCAGACTTCACACGTTTGAATCCTCAGCTCCTTTCTCTGACCACCGGGCGCCGTCCCCCTGCCTCTGACCCTCCCCCTTGAACGCGCACGAAGGATTTCCAGAGTTGAGCTGTGCCTGCTGACTATCCAAAAGGTTCATTGACGCTCGATAGCGGAAAAGCAATGCTTGTACCTGTTCAATTCGGGGTCGAGCGATAGATGTAGTAGTGAGTCCTACTTTTTTGTTCATGTGAGTAATCTCTTCTAAATAGTGTCAACTTGTACCTCGTTTGCATTCAGCCGACTGGCAAATTTGATCCCTCGCTCCTTGTGATCCTTGCTCGAGTATGGTTTTACATAAAGCCAAGTTCGCAAGTGAGCCCGCCCGAACCATTGTCGATCGAATCTTTTGATAGGCTAACGCAATTTATTCCGCCGAGTCGTAACTTACGTGCCCACCCGTTTTCCTTCCTGGCGACCTGGCCTCTCACTTCCTCTGGCTCCCCTCGATGCGCCCGGTACTCAACAGTCCAGTTGCGGACCTATGTACGTTGATGGACCCTCGATTGCGGATGACCCGCACTTACCCCCCGATGAGTGGAAGAGTGACGGGAAGCCAGGCCTGTACCCGTTCGATTCGGGGTCGAGCGATAGACCGACCGCCTTCCATTTTTTGGATTGGGCCGACTGGTAAATTTCATTGCTTGCTCCCTGAGATCCTGGCTTTGGTAACTGCTCGCTTGGTTCCGAATACTGTGTCGAACTGTAGCTGAGCTCAGTATGGTGTCAACCTCAGCCCGTGCGAGTCTGGTCCGAAGCATAGTGACGTCCTGAAGAAAAAGGACAGTATCTTTGATCCATGCTCAGCCAACTATCCGGGGCAGCCGCGCCAGTGACATTTAGGTTCTGTTGCGCGCAATTACACTTCACCCTTGTTGTGTATATCAGATTTTTGTGTGTATTTTGGAAATCTGTGTATATTACTATTCTTGCAATTCATTTTGTGACTCGGACTCCGCCCGATCATAAGTACAGACACACTGCTCAATTCAACTACCTTGTCATTAAGCTTTCGAATGACTTGGACTCCGCCATCAAGATCACTTGATGCCATCATTTGGACTCGGTTCATTCGTCGAACCACAGCCGTTGTAGTTAGTACTAGTATGGAACCAGCTGTACACCCAGAGTTCAGAATGCTATTGGAGTCTCCTGGAACATTTTAGAACATCTGGCTTTCCTTTCTGTCTCACAGTCTTTACATGAATGTTCTAGCACATTCCATGAGTCCAGGAATCTTCCAGTACACTACAGGAATATTCCCATCAACTCTGGAATGTTCTAGCAAGATCTGTAGTAGGTACTATATAATGAGAGCCCCCTCTCATGTGATGAAGAACACACTTACTTTCATACCACTACGTAGAACGTCTACTCGGAGAACTACTCCCACTTTCCTCGCTAGAAGCGGCTTAGCTGTATAGCCAAGAGCCAATTCGACCTGCGTCCTAGCTGCGTGCCTAAAGGAACAGTGCCCTGGGTCTGAAGCTTCCGCGCTTCGAGGTCAGGGTCAGGATAAGTGATTGCAGATATCTCGTCTTTGTGTGATTGAAGTTGAGTCACTTGCATTGAGGGTTTCCTGAACCTAAATTCTGAGATTTCAAGTCTACAACGACTTGAACGACCGACTATAATTCCGCTTTCGTCTCATAACTCGCTCCGTCGTCTCTACGACTTACGCCAACTTCCCAAGCTACACATTTAAATATATTCGACATCAGCTTACGACAGCTGACATACGCCCGCAGAAAGCAGAATCATAACATTGGTGGACACATTGGGAAATCTTCTCTTGAGTACCACTCCTTATCACGTACCACATCATGTCTCACACTTTAGCACAACCCACGGAGGAAGCTAGTTCCTCTAATACCCCCGCCGTTCGCCGTATCTCGGTACCACTTGTCACAAGTACACCTGCTGGTCCCGAACCCGCTACTACCATGGGTTCTGCTCCACCGAATTCGCCTCGGAACAGTCCACCTCGGCCGAATAGCAAACCTGCCTCAGTCCATGAGGAGGTTGACAACCGGTCAGCGTGGATTGCCGTCCAGGAGGATCCGACGTTGGACATTGGTCCAGACAGCCATCTGGCCTTTCCAACTCTACAACCCTTGGAACAGCCTCGCACTTCAGGTGAGGTACATTTGGAGCCATTATGGATGGACCAAGTTCGATTCCAACTCCCAACTGTGATGCCTGAGTATAAAACCTCAGTTAATCACGAGGTCACATCTAGACGGATGCAAGCTGTTGCAGCGGCCAGCAGAATCTTGAACAAAGAATTCCTTGTCACCGCAAAGCATGCACCTCGCAGACTACATGACGGAGTTTTCAAAAGAGAATTGATAGCTCTTACTGAAACTTTGACTCAGGCTGAGAGAACATCTGTTCAGGGTCAAAGTGATCGTCAGGTCTACACACTCAAGAGCGAAAATTATCATGCTCTCATGAACATGATGACATATCGCTTTGGAGAATCAGCAGCTGCATTCAAGCAGTGGGGAAAAGAGATTCCTCATCTCCCGTGTTGGGGTGCAGAGGCAGATCACATAGAGGATTGGTCAAATATCAATGACTTCGAAATCCTCGCCATCTGTTTCCGTCTGGAGGTTGAGAACTGTCTTGTTCAAATGGACAGAGTCTACGACTTCACTTGTGGAATAGTTCGGCCTCCTGTATCCACTCGGAATTCCTCTGTTGCTCGTATGCCGGAAGTTCGCACAAGATCTCCTCTTGTCAAAGCTGTTTCACCTGACAGTCGGAGTCAGGCCTTCTACCGTGACTTGCCGCCACACATGACAACTCCTCAATCGGTGCGTTCGGTCACCAGATCACCTGTACAGGAGAAGGGTAAGGGAAGAGAAGTCATTGGAGACTTTGATGCTGTTCGCAGATCACAAGCAGCGATGTATCATCGCGCTGATGCTCAAACCTCCCGCATCCTGCCAGGAAATTCTGTGCCACCCAATAATACATGACTTTCGGAATTGTTGAGACCTATGGGCACCCTGTATGAAGTTGACGAGAATGCAGAGCAATCTCGTGGCCCTTCCTTCCAACCTGAGGAACATGAACAATATCGCCAAAGTAGCTACCAAGGTGGTCAAATTCAGTTCCCCATTCGTCAATCTCCTACTCGTCGCGGGCAGGACTTCTACGGACACCAACTTCCTCAACAATCATCTATTCCAGTCGCTCAGGGTAATCCGGATCCCAATCCCAATCCGGAGGATGATGAGAATGACGATGAGCCACCTTGGCGTAATCCCATTCCACCTCGTCCGCCTGTTGGAAGGCCGGGTAATCCGGATGGTGACCCCAGCGATGATGAGAGTGATGATAATGGTGGCCGTGGTCACGGAGGTCCCCCGGGAGGAAATGGAAATGATCGTCCTAACCCTGGAGGTCCCGGGTATCCTGGTGATCCCCATGGTCCTGGAGGCCCTGGTGGTCCTGGTGGTCCTGGTGGTCCTGGTGGTCCTGGTGGTCCTGGTGGACCTCAAGGGAACAATCAAAATGGAAACATCAATCCGAGAGGTGTCAGTGTCACTGAGCCTCATTTTGATTTGAAGTTGAAATATGATAGTGTCCCCACCTGGGATGAAAACACCGATGAGATTGTTCGCTGGATTTCCAAAGTCAACGACATTGCTCAGGAATCCGCTACTGTATGGCGCCAGCTTGGCCGTGTTGTCCCCAAGCGTCTTCAAGGTACTGCCGAAGTTTGGTATTGGTCCTTGCCGATTTCTTACCGCGCAGACATTGAACGCAACTGGGATACCTTGAAAACCGCTATTGGTACATACTTTATGAACCGTAAGTGGTTGGACAAGCAGAAGGCCAAAGTAAACCACGCCTACTACTGTCAATCTGGTTACCCGAGAGAAACTCCCAGTGAATACTTTATTCGCAAGATGGAGCTACTCAGCACGGTCTATAATCTGGATGCATCTGAAGTGATCATGGAAGTTATGCAAGGCGCACCAGCAACCTGGAACACTATCCTGACTACCCGGAGAGTGTGATGGCACGGGCGGGGTGGAAATGAATGAGGGCGGTGCACAACATCGGATGCTATAATGAAGCGGCGGTTAGCGGGCCATGAGGACTGGTGATGGACATACGGCGATGGGACCCGACGCGGTTGCTAAGGTACTGGGCACGCTGACGTGGCGTTGAGAAAGGTTGAGCGCGGTAACGGAATGGGAGGGGCAGAACTACAGTGAGGTCAGTCAATGGATTGGATTGGGAGGGCGGACTGACCATGAAAGCGTGGCCAGCATTGCGGAGATGCCTGCAGGGCATTCAGCCGATGCCAAGAGGATGGAGCCAAAACTCACCGGAGTCAATAATGCAGTCTCGGCATACAGGACCGAGGACCATGGACTCGGAGAACCATGAGAATGACCAGCAAGAGTGGGCGAACACCCGGGAGGCGGAGGAGAGGAGGGAGAGAAGATGGGGGGCGGAAGGAAGAGCCAGCTGGATGTCTGTCAGTATTTATGTCACCTGCGGATCATCAATCAACCTGCACACGTGTGCAACTTCGGACATCGGACGCCGCTGTGCAAATCAACTCAGCATCGTAGACGAAGAGAAATATGTTGGCCTCAATATCAGGTCGGACACGCGAAACATGTTTGCCGCACACTACAAATCGAAAGCAAGTACCGCGAGATTCTGCGTGCATAGAATAATGGGAATTGAGGACTCGGCTGGTCGATTAAGCCCGAAGCAGTTCAACAGTCTCCTCATGGGTCAAGTGGATCCTCACCTCGTCCATGGCGGCGAAGTATCACCGGACAGTGAAGATGCCCATGTGAAGGAACTATGCGCGATACAGGTTGGCTTTTTGCGACAGTCACTCAATGTCCATTCCCACTCTACTGTCGTGGGTCTCTTCACGGAAACCGGGATCATGCCCCTTCGAATTCGACGTTTTCTGCTCTTGCTCGGATTCTTGAAATACCTTCTGTCCTTGAAACTTCCCCACTTGGCTCGCGCAGCACTGGACAGCTCCATCGAATTAGCAGCAAAAGGGAAGAAGTCTTGGGTTGGAGATGTTCTCACAGCAGCAAGAAAATTACCATTCGAGTGCCCGGCACTAGAGTTCTCCACCATCTCTGAGGGGAGCGTGGAGATCTTCCGCAAAGATGTCGAAAAGAATGCACTTCAATGGTTGCAGATGCAGGTCGACGCAAGTGATAAACTTTATCTATTGCACGGACGACGTGAACCTCAAAAGGACCAGCCGCCAGCCCTCAAAACCTTATTCTTGAGGCATTATCTGTTCATGGTGAAGACACAGAAGCATAGAGAGGCACTCACATCTATCCTGCTTTCAACTCATCGTCTTGCCTTGGAACTCTGGCGGTACAACGACCACGCACATGCACCAGTCCCGCGAAACGAACGTGTCTGCCGCTTCTGCCACACAAGTGTTGAAAGCCCAGAGCATGCATTGATTGACTGTCGAGGATCTACGGCAGTCGTTCAATTGCGAGCTACGTTCCTGGAAAAATTATTCAACACTGTGCCAAAGCTGCAAAGGAAAATGGATGAACTTGACAGTGTCGAGTTCTTGAAAGCCATGATCCATGAACGCGCGACAATTATACTGGTAGCCAAGTATGTGCATGAGGTCCTCGAGGAATTCTACACTGTCCCTCACCCTCGCCCATAAAGTTTATCCCTTGTTCATTCGAAGATGCGCTGACTCTGGCACATGATTGCCTTTTTTCGTGGTCTAGGTTTTATCGTGGGGCATGGGTCTTCTCATGGGGTCTGCGCGTAGGGCTTAGAGTACGGAGGGAGGTCCTGGGGCGAAGGTGTATTTCACTTGCTTTGTACACCGGGATAATCCCAGGAAACCGGCGTTCGATAAGCGGACCGTGCCGTGTAATATATCCTATCCTATCCTATCCTTCGTAATCCGTCGCAACGGCAACAGATGCCATATCACTTGCTCGGCAATGGACTTGGACGGATTCTTTAATTTCCCTGACCGGCGCCGAGCCAGCTTTGCACAACTTTCGAAACTTTAAGATAATCTTTCACATTCCGGCCTCTGGAACTGTTCGGGACAATTTTGCTATACGGATCAACTGTGAGGGCAGGCAGATGCTGCCAAGCATATATTGTGAGCTTGGTAGCTGGCAGCCCTACCAGAACTTGGACTTGAAAATTTGGTGCCGGGTTGGTGTACTTTCACAAAATCTGCACATAGTTTCAACATCTTGTCAAAGATGTGCAAAAGTTTCGACACTTACTGCCTGTCAAAATAATGTTTCAAAAGGTTTCATCAAATTCTCAGGGAGGTTTTTCCTGATGTAGACGACAGTATCACAGCATCAAGGAAGAGGGGACAGCGTTCCAGGAGAAGTTGGCGCAGAATGAGGGCTTTTACCGGTGCGAGGGAGTGTGGACCCTGAACTCAACCGGACCCGGTGTCTTTACTTGCCGATCACATGTTGTGACGAGCATCTGATCCGTCGCGGCATGTTGAGTTGACGTTCAACGTTCAACGTTCAAACTTCAGGAGTATATGGTTGTCGCGCATATCGACAGTACTAGTCAAGCACCGATTACGGAGAGATTTAGATGGGTCGCCGAAATTACCGTCACAGCAAGTCAACAGGTACTTAGGTGCGACGCACAGGCGGAGGTGGACAAGCTTGAGCACACCACGCGAAGGATGAGTTTGCGAGTTGAATGTAATGCACGATTTGTGGAGATTGCAACAGAAACAAAAGAGTTGGATGCTTCAGGGCTTCGACACAATTGGCAAGAGCCCGGGTCGAACGAGGCCACCTACGCCTAATACCCGAATGTCACAGTTCAAATGGCCATCTTTTGAAGTTTTAACAAAGACCCGCGCCCCGATGCTCATGGCAGGTACCGGTGACGCACGGTAATCAAACAAAACAGAGGCATAAGATAAATTTAAAACAAGCCATTAGGTGAACAAGGAAAATATTACTCGAAGTTAGACGAAACCGCAACTAGTTGGGAAGGAACGTCCAGCTCGGCGTCGAGAGATACGCCGCTGGATACGTCCCCGCCAACGCCGCCATGGCCGACGCCGCACAAGTATTAGCCACCCCGGCACTCGACCCACAAATAATAAAGAACGTGTTACTTCCATCGTTCTTGTTGATGAACGTACACTGGAGAACCTGGCCGTTAACAGAAAAGGTAAATGAAGCGTCGACACTGTTGCCGCTTTGCCCGTTGCAGTTGAGTGAGATCTGGGCGTCGGGGAAACCAGCAGCGGGCGTGTCTTCGACCACTTGGAAGACCCCGTTGCATCCGTTGTATGCACCGGTGAGGTCGTTGGCCACGTAGTGGACGCCGTTGAGGGATGTGCCGGTACCGAATGCGTAGGATTGCTGGATAAGCGGTCAATATAGGATTAACACGAAGAGTGACTGGGAGACATACCGTGTTGCCTGAGCCCATGGTACGGAACGTGCCAATCAAAGGGACGGGATTGCCATTGGCGTCGTTTCCGATGGTGACTTGTCCCTCAGTACCGGGGATGTCGCAAGCCGGTAGGGTGGGTGTCGGAGGAATGAGGTTCGCGAAGTTGAACGTCTGGGGAGCCAACTATGTCGCCAGGTCAGTAGAGTTCGAGATGGTATTCAAGGAAAGAACTCACCCCGGCAGAGAAGAGTGGGAAACACGCAGGCACCGGAGTATTCGACTGAACGCGAACCCCATTCATCTTAGTGACGTAGTAATTGTACGCATTCGTAGCTCGGGACGTGCATCCAGCGGGATATGTTGCCACCAAGCCACGCAACCACGCATTGAATTCGACAGGCAGATTTGCATCGGGCGAGGCGGGCGTGATCTCAGCCAGCAGGTTTTGCACGTTCGTAGCAATCGTACGAAACACCGCGGCATTATTTCCCATGTCTTTCCCTAACATCAGAGCCAATTCGAAAAACGGGATAATGACAATGCTCACACGACCCAAGCGCAGCGAAATTGCGGATGAAATACTCCATATCCTGAATGATATTGAACGATGCCGTGAAGGAGGTGATCTTGTTCATGTTGCCACTTTGCGGCGGATCGGCGGCTGTTGCCTTGTTCTGATTGACCAGGTTCGATTTTGCTTGACTGGATGGTTCGCATTAGCAAAGAGAATAAAAGGAATGGAGGGAGGACTCGCTTCATCGGTTTATCTACCCAGACCATGTTCGACGTCTGCCACGAGATCAGTTCTTGTAATGAACCGGGAGCGGAACGTGGACTCACCGTGTCTATAGCGTTGAGCAGTGCCGTTCCCATATTACTGCCATCTCGGCGAACGAAATTGAAGACATTGGTTTGAATCCTATATGACTATGATGAGGCGGAGATGAAAAGAAGTCCCAAAGGGGAACAAACCAGTTGCACGAGATACCAGCCTGGACAGCCGTCTTGAAGAATTGGTCGATATAGCCCAATTCAAACACATGCTCCTCTAAACATGGTCAGCTGGCGAAGTCGGCTAAAGATAAGATACGCACGAGCAGTGGTGTCAGCTCCATTACCAGTCGGGCGCCCTGACACTTGAATCGCCGTCAGGGCAGTCCCCACGCTGATGGGAACCTTGGTTCCGATGGTCCAATACGTCCCTGCGCCCAAACTGATCGAGCTCGGGTTAACGACGGAGATACCGCATGAGTTGACAGCGATGGCTAGACAAAATACGAAGAAGATCAGGTTCAAGTGGAAGGAAAACCAACGGGTGACGCACAACGACCAGCCCGGCGCTCCAAGCTCGTTGCGTTACGCAGGGAATTGGTAGCAGGAATCCCTCTCCGACGATCAGGGTCCGAGCCCAAATCCGCCCAATCTGAGTTCTCAGAATCATCCGAAAGTGCGTACGTAGCCGTAGGAGAGGGACAGGAAGAACTGCTGCTGCTGCTCGTCGAAGAGTGCGAGGTTGAGGTCTTGTCCGATGAAGTCGACGTCCGAGTCGGATCCGGGTCGCTCCAGCCACCTGTCCATCCGACGGGCGGGGCCGCCGTAGGAGTGAAACCACCGGGAATACCGACGTCGACCGGGAGCAGTCCACCAACGAGCCCGCCAAAGAGGAGGAGCCACCAGTCGTCGCCGTTGCTGTTTTTATCTCCTGGCGGACCAGTGATGTTTTGCGGGGGTGAGTTGGATGCAGTGGGGACCGCGACAACCGTGGTGTAGGAAGGAGGAGCGGTGAAGGTCACGCTGGACACCGAGGTGGGAGGGATAATGTTGGGGTCTGGAAACTTGATTCAGTTTACGGAAAATGAGATCGCTGGATGGGCATACTCCACGTTGGCGTCGTAGCCCCCGGCTGACTGATTCCAGAGGGAACAGGCCCGTTGATCGGGGTACCTCCCGGGCCAAGTGTGATCGTCGCAGTCGCTATGACCACAACAGTCGTTGTGGTGGGTACATGAATAATCACGGTGCTTGTGCCAGTAACAAAAGTCTCGGAGACAGCGCCGGATGGAGGGGCGGGATTCGGATCTGGCGAGCGAGTTAAATCACCGTGGCACAAAATCCAACTGCTTCCTTACTCCATGCAATTTGACTGTACGAGGGAACAGCAGAAGTGGTAGTTGTCTGTCAATATCTCATCAGTCGTCACATTTCAGCCAAAGAGAGGAGTGATGAACCGTTGTAGAAGGAGAGGACGAAAAATGCAACCAATCGTTGAAGCTGATCAAATCTGAGTTGAGGGCCATCCAGGGTTGCTGTGAACGTACTTGAGATACGGCACCGTCGCGCCCGTGGCCGCCCAGGCAGTGATAGCGTTCCAAAATGCAATCACGACGGCGTTCGAGCTGAGATGGTAAGAAAGACAATCAAGCTACAGATGGCAGGCGCGCATACCTCGGGAAATTGGCCGTATTAATGGCCGACAGCTGGCCGTAATAAAAGTCGATGTAATTCTGCTGGGTGATTGGGCTGCAAGAGTTTCATGAGATGATGATGGGCTGGTGCTGAGTGTAGCGAAAAACGCACCATCCACCAGTGGCGAATGCACAGCTCCCAACAATGGGGGCATAAATCTGTGATCAGGGCATTATTAGACTGGGAATCAGACGAGTTGAAAGGACGGACGTTAGTGTAATCCAAAGAGGCCTGGGCCGTGGTGGTTGTCGAGAGCCCCGTCTGACATTCAACGCTGCTGATCAAATCCCCGACCTACGGACCGCGTGAGCAATGTGGCCGAACGTGGGTGGGGGGTCCTTACACCATAGCAAGTCGCAGCCGCAACACAAGACTTGACACCCCATAGATTGTTGATGGAAGACGTCTGAAAGAATTAGTATGGGTCGGCAAGGATTGACTGCCAAAACTACGGACATCCATTCCAATCGTATCGATACAATTTGCCGCCAAGTTCAGGCACGAGAGTTCGACGGTCTTGAGGCATTCTGGGATTGCCGTTCGTTTCTGGAACCTCGGGACCTTGGTCGCCGGGCTAGATGACGTCTGGGCAGCACTTGAGGCCTTGGCGGAGGATAACGCGAAGGAGGAGTGAGTGGATGCGGAGGCGAAGGCGGAGGAAGTGGGGCCAACGCTAGCGCTGATTTGTGCAGACGCCGTCGCGGCTGCAGAGCGAGACACGCTGACCGTCGCCGCGAGTGGTAAGCCCATGGTCGAAGCATTATCCAAGAGAAGACGCTGCCCAGGCATTCTGGACGCCGCAGAAACGACGCCGACGCCATGGGAAAGCAATCCAAGCAGGATAGCAGGAACGAGCATGCTGCGGATCCTTGCTGTGAGTATCTTCCAAGTCCATACTGGCTTTTATACGCACTCTCTAGATGCGAGGACGTCGGACGTTCTGGCTGTCCTAGGTTTTGTCTTTGGACATCAGTATTAACTGATGATTTGGCTTGGCGAATGCGGCGTACCGAAGATGTCTGTAGACGAGTTCCTGACTTCGATTGTTCGCTTCATGCTCTGATCGGCGCTCATGCATAAGCCCTGGGCGCTCATAGCGCTCATGCGGCGTACCGAAGGTACACGTGGACGAGTATCTGCGCCTTCGGTCAGTTCCGGGATAATCTGGCGCTGATTGAACCAATTGTATGCGACAGAATTGACAATCAACTTACGGACCTAGATCAAATACAGCTAGATTGCACTGAGAGTCCACGCTCGGCTCTCAGTTCCGTCCGGCTTTGTCTTCTAGGGGTCCGCATGAGTGATTGTCCGTCGCACATTCCTCGGAGCACTCTCGGTCTTCAGGCGAGCAATGTATTGGAACTATGCGGAGAGGCCCCAGGGGATCTCAGTTAGGATGGATCTAGAAATGCATGAAGCCACTGCCAAGCCAGGATGATCATATACTTATCCTTTCGCGTCGGTCGGAGAGAGGCGGCGGAACTGAGCTCGAGAGTGTCGCAATGAGTTAGTAGTCCCGCGTCCATGACAGCGACGGAGGGGATTGTACTGTGTTCTTCCGACATCGAGACATGGTCGTCGGGAGCAAGGCGGAATACTTACATGAAGCCACTGATCCGATACAACAGCGATTGATCCGATAGACACCCGGTCATGATCCCGCGATAGATACAGAGGAGATAATGTGGGGCAGCTCACTGTGGTCAGGCGGCTGACTATTCGGCCGAGGGACATTCGATTCGTGGAGACAACCCCGCTGGTACATCACGCATACCTGCCGAGGATGAAGGAAGTACTCCAGTTTATGAAATTATGTGCGCTCGATGTAAGCTAGAGTAGTCTCTCCATACGATCAATCAGGGTTCGATTCCCTCGGGACCATTGGCGTAGACTCGGGTAAAATTTTCGTTGCTGTTTCTCAGAGAGTTGAATGACTGGCCTCTCTCTTGGCGGCCGAACAACTCCGCGAGTCCTCACTTCGTTAGATCGAGAAATGCCAAAAGGCTCAGATTAAATAAGTCCTAAGTGTACGAACACCGAGAATCCGAGCCCAAATTTCACTGGGGAACGTACGGGCTCGCATTGGGAATCGATTCCGCGAAAGGCAAGCTCTGGCACTGCTTCCCGCCCGAGACAACACAACTCGCAACATTGTTGCCTGCATCCATCCCTTCGAAATACGCCCCTTGGAGGAATCCTATCAACCACGCGATCAGCCACGAAATCAACTATGAGAGAATAATACTCACCAACATACTTCTGACTCGTCGCCTCCCCAGCAAACCAAAGCCGCTTGCCAACATTCGCACGGAGGTTCATATGATGCGGGGTAACCAAACTCGCAGGCCAGTTGCTGTAACTCCCGCGGTAGAGCGGGTCGGTGAACCACCGCTGGAAGAAGAAGGCTTTGGGTTTGGGTATGTCGATTGTGGGGAACATGGTGTGGAGGACGGAGAGGAGTTGAGCTTCGACTTGGTCGTTGGTGAGGGATTCGATGGATTCGGACCAGTCGCCCTGAGTTCGATGTAATAGTATAAGTGGGGTGAGATGAGAGAGGAGGGGATTCTACTCACCGTGACGGTGGCGAAGATGATTCCGGATCCGGGGAGGAAGCCTTCCATATCTAGGCTTTGCCAGACTGGGTATCGTCCACGAACCTTGTCGGCATACAACGCAAACTACAAAATCTTGTGAGTCAAATCTACAAGAGTAAGATGAGAGTAGACAAACCTGCGTATCGAACCAAAACTTCTTCTCGAACTGCAAAAACAACTTTGTGTATGTGGCCATTTTGGTGCTCTGAATGGCTTCCTGTTTCCACATGGGCAACGCCGGCTCAAAGATCACATCATCCTGCTGCAACACCCCAACACTGAACGTCGTAATCGCATAGTCAGCCGTGATCCTAGTCCCATTCGACAGCGTGACCACGACCCCGTCATCCGAATATGCGATCTTGGCCACGGTGGCGTTGAGGAGGGTCTGCTCTGGCTTGAGGAATTCGTCTGCCTCGGATTTAATGATATGCTTGAACCCGCGCGGGTCGACGCAGAGGAGGTTGTCGTCGGAGAATCCGCCTTCGTTGACATTGTACGTGAAATTGTTGCCCTGTGTGTGGGATGAGACCTGTGGTATGAAGAACGGGAGTCTTACCCATGCAGAAGCAATCCAGGAGCTCTGCTCGGGAGTTTGGGCATGCTCCCAGTCCTATAAGATGGAGTAAGACACGGCGTTCGTCTTTTTTTAACGGAAGAGACGCGCAAAGAGAAAGTACTCGGTGACTTTTTCTGCCGGGGTCTTGGGCTTCTTGCCGATGAGTGAGTATCCGGCTCTGCAGTTCAAGTCGACCTGCTGGGTAGGCACTCGGGCTCCTGCGAAAGGAGTCAGTGGGTTGGTAGCGACAATCAGAAGCACGTACCGGCGGCTATTGTAAGGTCAGTGAATGCGGCGACAGCGTCCATGAGGGTCTTGGTGTAGTTGACCTTTCCCGTCTCATCGAAAGTCTCTGCTCGAATCGTAAGTGACCATGCAGCTATCGGAAACCATATGCACCGATAGACCCGAAATAGTCCGATTCCATCGTCTTCAATCCGTGCTTCTTGGCCAGCGTGTAGATGGGATTCGCAGGACCGCTTCCATGCTGCGTGCCCTGAATCCAATTCGCCCCAAGCTCGACGGTGTGGCCGCCAAACTCCATCGACCGCATCCGCCCGCCGAGTTCATCGCGCGCCTCGACGACGAGGAAGTTTTTCACATTCTTCTCGAAGAGGGTGCGAGCTGCGATGATACCTGCGACGCCGCCGCCGAGGATGAGCACCTCTTTGTCGTTCTTGGTGGCGCGTTTCTCGGTGTGATTGGTCGGACCGGCCAAGGTGAGAGCGGCTGTGGTAGTGAAGAGCAGAAGGCGAGTGAGGCGAGCCATGGTCGATGAGTCTGGAGCGGGAGTCCAATGAGAGTGCAGTCCGATGTGGAGACCTTTTATATGTGGAGGTTTACCCGAAAAAGCGAGGGCAGAAACATTGTCATACGTATGCTTCCCTGGAACGCGTGCGGCTGGCATGCGGCCGGCAGTCAGTGACCAGGTTGGCCGGATGTTTGAGGAATACGCCCGGATGAAGTACTTATCTTGACAAAAATCGATCTAGACAGGGGGAAGAACCGTGTTCCGTGAACGGCGACCCAGAGCAAGCCCAAAGTCCCCAGCAGCGCAGTCGTTCGGAGTCAGAATAGACTATACTACGTTGATCAAGCCACAGCCGTTTCAAGGAGTCGGGGGTATACACCTTGGTGCGGAAAGATGGCAGCAACCCAGCTTGAAGAACGGATGGATGGGAGTGGAGAGATGACTCATTTCATCAATCTTTACCTGGGCCGGCGCTGTCCCCGCGTCTGTAGCAGACTCTTCGAATCCAACTCAACTCACAAGTCGTACTGCAAATTTGCGACCTGTGGTCATCCTCGGGAGTTTGGGAGTGGAGAGATGACTCATTTCATCGCAGTGAACAAAGCCTAGTAAGGTTAGACTCCTTTCTGACTGTCGAAGATTCAAAGTCACATACCGCATGTCGCTATGAGTTACAAGCAGCCTGCCATCGGGAAAATACATACTTGCCCTGAGCCGTCACGAAGCTTTGCGAGCCTTATCGCCAGCACGATACCGCATTTCGTGCCATTCAGGGTGATAACTATGGTAGCATGATCGTCGGGATCGAGAGAAGCAACGACCAACCCGATTTCTACAACCTCCTCCTTTCAATTCAGCGAGTGCTTTCCACATGAAGACAGGACTCACTTTCACATATGTATACAGTATCCGATTGGCAAACAATAAATACATTGTCCTCCATCCATCGACGCTCGCTACAGCTTACTCCAAACCCTCCCACCCATCCTTCTCCTCCTGCGTCTACCATGCTCCTGTCCCTCGCTGACCTCGGTATCTGCCTCAGCCTCACCCTCGCTCCCATCCCTGTCTCTCCGCCCATCCTTCCTCCGTCCTCTCACCCCCGCGACCCTCCTCACAACAGCCCAATCCACACTCACCCCCTCCTCCTCATACGCCTTCCTAAAAATCGGATTCCCAAACACCTCAATCGCAATCCGCTTATCTCTCGGATCCACACCGGGAGGGTACACTTCGTAGTCGGGCACGCGCGGGGCGTGGGCGATGCATGCGGCTTCTATGAGCACTGCGCTGCTCCGAAGGTTATCAGATGACCTATGGGAATGAGAAAACCGCACCTAGTCATTCCGAAGATCGGCTTAATCCCCCCGGCCTCACGACCCGTCAAGAATCGATGCACGCGCGCGGGGCGTTCGCGGCCCAGCGCATCCACGGAAACAAAGTCGTTGACGGAGTGATACGGGACCTCGACGAGTTCAGATTCAGTGGGGAACGGCGGGGATGAGGACATGAAAGCGGAGAGTGGGTGTGAGAAGAGGGAGGTGACTTCAGCTGTGTTGAGGATTGGCTGCAGAAAATGAGACGCGGTTGGATGAGCAGGAGGATGACGCACGACGATGGGGTCTAGGATGAGGACGACGACTCTGCGGTGCTTTTACATGCGTGGATTCTATCAATGGGCGGTGAGACGTACGGTGTAACGATGAGCTTGTTCGACGCCATGAATGGCTCGAGGATGCAAAGCAGTGGGACTTTTAGTCTATCGCGAGGAAGGCCAATCTACAGGAAACATTAGACGGAAGCCGCGGCGCGAAGTAGATCTACCTCTTCGAACGCCTCTCGTCGCTGTCATCGCAGAATGAGAATCAGCCATTGACCAACAGGCATGCCACACACCGCAGTTTCCTCTAAACTTTTATCATCCGGGTCAACCTTCCCGCCAGGCAGAGACGTGTCGCCCGCGTACGAGCGTAACGTGGCAGATCGTCTGCGGGTGAATGTCAGAATGATGCCGTCCATTCCCCAACGAGATGCTTGTACGCACCGATTTAGCAGCACATACAGGTCCCCCATCCGACCGACGAAGAGCGCGACGATGACCGCTGCAGAGCGTGTACGAGGATATGGGTAGAGAGCCTTGCGCGGGCGGTAGGCGGCGAGGTTGCGTAGACATCTGCACCATTCTTAGTACATACACCCTCGACGTGGAGCCAGGGGGTGGAATTACCGCTTGGACTCTGCAGTCAGTGGAGGAATACGAGGGTCCGAAAGCCGAATTCGTTTGGGGCGGTGGTATTCGAGCAAGTTGAGCGGTTGGGGAGCCGCCTTGTCAGACATAGAGGTCGGGAATAAAGGTGGCCGTAATGCTGTGCTGGCAGTGATCCGCGCGTATGATAAACACGGACAAAGGTTGCGGACGCGTTCCAAATATGCTTCGCGTTCAAGTGCCGCTTAACTTGTCGCAGCATTACACTCGGATCTCAGTAGTATAAGACTACTATATCGTTCGAATACTTGATCTGATTTCACTTTGAAGAGTACCAGAGCCCGCCGCCCGGAAAGTGACGTTGTGACTCGGTGGGATTATGGATAAGCCTAGCAGGGCCTTTGCAAACTTCAAGTCAAGTTACAGACGGTGATCTATATCTCCACGACCAGCGCTTATAGTTCCCTAGACAGAAAGAAGAGTATTGTAAATGCAACCGTCCGTTCGTCCACGAAACCAATAAAAACAGGCCCTCTAAATGGGGTGCTGCCGATGAAACGGGTGACGTCCGTCGTCGGACTGACTTTCTGCAGCTGCATGTTAGAGGACCGAAGGATGAAAGGCAGGAAAGACGCACGCTCTCAAGATCAATTTCTATCACCAGAGGATAATTAACCACCCCACACACCCTGCAATACAAAGTTACGCACCCTTTCACGATGGCGATGATTCCGACTTGCACTACAGCCGCGAGCTGCACAAGTAAGCCAGGCATCCAGACCTCTCGACGGGCATATCGTACCTTCAAGGACCTGCCCGTGGACCAATGAATGCCCCGGCCGCAGAAGAGAGAACAAGATGCACCAGTGAATCGTCTGAAGTATCTCTATCTTCCCAAAGTTCTTGACGCCGTAAAACTACGCGGCTTCCACGGCCAGGCCGAGATGCAGCGCATCGAAGACCCTACATACCGCTCGGCGCCCAGGCCGCAAATATCAACCGCCAGGACTGCTGTCAGTGCTTCACTATCGGCGACAGCACCACATGCACGCCCTGTTGCTTTGCATAAACCAAACTGCTGGGTACGTGAAGCTCAGGGTAGACATTGGCGCCCGCACTTACTGTGTCCAGCTTTAAAATGAACGGATTTGGTTATCGTGACGCAACTGGGAGTTGGTATTCATGTGGACGGAGGATGTTGTTGGAGTTGTCATCTGGATTGGCCCCAAATAGTGGATATAAATTCAAATTTAAAGAGGGAGGATGTTGATTTGTTGTGGTTGCTATGTTTGATCGACTTGTGTTCAAAGCGCGACGACTCCCGCACTGATACATTCCAGCTCAAGGCCAGATCTTTGTCCTATCCCATCCCGCGACTTCAGATCATTAATGAGCGGGAAACGATATGGACGCGGGTTGATATCCATTTCAAAAGGCGATAGAGCGTGTATCAGTTTCTGGGAGTTGAGTATAAAAGTCGAATCCCGTTCACCATCCGTCCCTCCAATTCAATCCAATCCACCAATGCAGTTCATCTCAATCCCTACTCTGGTCGCTCTGCTTGCAGCCCTCGCCCTTGGCGCTCAGGCCACAGTCGTAGACATCCGAGCCGTCTGCCACTGCATTGAAGTCCACGGCGTCGTCGAATGCTCGGCGGGCTGCCCCCAATCCTAGAGGCCGTAACCGAGTAAGTGCACTTTGGAATTCCGGACGAGGTGGTTTTTGATTTACATCCGTGCGCGCAGAGGGATGAAGAGCAAGTCTTCAGGTGTGCATTAACTTCCAAGTGTCTTCGCACCGGAGTTGAAATACAATAGAGCTATGTTGAAACGTGTGGAAGTTGCTAGGACCATGACTACATTGTGCTCATTCACATCCCGTACTTATAAATTATGAATCTACCACGCAAATTCTCCATTGCTCATCAATCCAAGTCAACCGCGGGGAGAAATTGGACTAGGTCACGGGTAAATTTAGTCTGAGACTGTTTCACGATGGCACTCACCAGCACGGGAACCAAGATTACGAGAACTTACTTGCTAAGTTCTCGTTCTTTTGAATTCAGTCAGGCCAGAATCCCCACAACTTTTTATATGGATTCAGACTTTTGATGAGGGTGGCTGTGCTGTTTCCTTTTTGCGGCTACAATCAGTGATTTTGACAGCTGCCATCAGAGATTTTTTCTTTTCTTTCCAGAGCATCCAGTTTCCACTCAAATGACTTGCGATTCTGTGAGTACACTCTTGGTAACTGAACTTGAGTTTTGTTCCCCAGGGTGGAGGTCTCATGACAAATATTGCCCATTATATCTCTGATTTACTTGTGGTTTCCGATCAGTTCATTGCAAGTCAACCAGAGCCGCCGGGTCCTTGGGATGTGGGCAGGCTTGAAGAAGTAGATGTACCATTGTGTACAAAACCTTCAAGAAAAATTACAAAAAATATTTGCAGTCAATATGAGACGAATTCTGTGATGTGCATCAACACTGAGTTCCTTGTCCTCGCCAACTGGGGACTGAAATTTCATCCTGGGTATGCCATTTTAGAGCAGATTGAAACCCAAATCTCAGTCCAAAAGTGTCTGTAGAGCTGGTCAAAACCCTGGATGCTGGAAAACATGGGTAATAGAACCCCAGAGTCACCAGGGTTTCTCACCTCAAGTCTTTAGCTATTTCACCACATTGGCATCAAGATCCAGCGAGCTCTGGAATCCTGTTGACACAGAAAGCTCAACCAAAGTCCCATGTTCAATGTTCTGATTCAAGCTGTGAGTTGAAGAGTAGGGCTTGGCAGTGTAAGGCAAAGTGATTACAGAAATGCATCCACATACTCTTGCTTGAGCTCTCAAGGGTAATGTTTGGTATTTTTGCTCAACTGCCAGTGAGATATTTGGTTTGAGAGTGATATGTCACACCAGTCATGTCACAGCGAGTCGGATTCTCTACACAGCCACACATTGTCACTGAATTCACGTGTTCACCTTCAACAACTTGTTCTTCCTCCAAGTGCAATGCACACCCCAGTAAGTTCTCGTCCATGCCGTGCTTTGCAACGGCCCGTACCCCAAGTCGTCTTTAGCGCCAAACGAATCGCACTTAGTGATGGCCACGGGTGCGGTGACCCGCGACGGGTCACGGGTACGGGTGGCGGCGGGTACGGGTACGGGTCAGGGACTCGGACCCGTGGGCTGACCCGTGGCCGACCCGTGGGTCTCTGGCATCTGCAAGCGATGCCTATGAGAGCTGAAATCGAAGCAAGTGATTCAAATTTACCCTTACTTTGCATTTTGAACGCCAAAGAGTTGTGCCAGCAACCGCCAGAAGTCACGGCACACCGGCGATCAGCCACCCGTGCCTAGCCGACGGGTACCCGTACCCGCGACCACGGGTACGGGTCAAGCGCGGGTACGGGTACGGGTAGGTCCTCGGCACCTCACGGGTTACCCGTGGCCATCACTAATCACACTGCGCCGCATACAAGGTCGGGTCGGATGGGCAGGGCTCGGGGGGCGGCGCACCATCCGGCGTGAGGCCGAGGAAACCAGTCCAGGTTCCTATGCAAGTTTCTAGATCAGTATGTTTTTGGTACATGATCAGGAAACGATCGCACCGCCATGCTTCATTTGAATGCAGACTTGAGCACACCGGCCCTGAGCGAAATCCTCCAACGCTCCTGCGATGGCGCCCCGGATCGTCGTGATGTCCGCAGTCGTGCTGCACCCTCCGCCCTGGGAATAGAAGCTAAACTGCACCAGGCCATAGTGGGGATTTGATACATCAAGTCTTCGCTAGTGGTCGAAAAGGCGTGGCATATGAGCGACCGCTGATAAGCGGAAGCCGTCGGAAGCCACTGATGCGGGGATGACACCATGGAGATGATTTAACCCGGCAAGCGGCCGCCGTGCTGCTAATCGTTTGACCGCCAAGACCGCCGTCGCCGCGCGCGCCGCGCCATCCGCCTGGTCCGTGCACTCGCCCAATTGGGGACCATGTTTACATCTGTTAGGATCGGGATATCATGGCGCCACCGCTTTGCCTCCGGTTACTCCCGGCTTTGGGCAGCCTGGGCAATGCTTGCTCCCCACCCCCGCCCCACCCCGCTGGCTCCGCTAGGCTGGGTCCCATACACTCCCATAGTTGGTTCTCGCTGGCCGCTACCTCTACGTGACCTCTATCGTACGACGTAATGATTCACTCTTCGCACTGGATTTTTCTGCTTCTGGCGGGAATCTGGGGCACCGTTTGGTCGATATCCCCTCATTACGCGCCACAACGCACTCGACATATGCTCGAGCTTCTTCCCCACTCTGAGGACACTGAGTTCTTCTGTATCTTTGCCAAAACCCTCGCGCATCCGCATCACGGTTTCGGGGAATTGGCGAAAACCGTTGGCTCTAGCTCTAGCCTCTTCCCTGCCTTATTCATCCATTTAATACAAGCAGATTGATTATACTACCTCCACCACACATCTGATTCCCTCCGCTACTCGGCTGTGCCCGTTTCTATTTCTCATCCACACCTGGGTCCAGAATTCTGTCCCACCCCACCCAGCACCGCGGCTTGTTTTGCAGGTTGAATGATTCAATTGACTGGCCCTCTCCTCGGCTCCGCGCTCGCTCCCCGCGTTCCTTTCTAGTTCGTTTAATGTTGAACCCTCGCGGCGTCGCCCGTTTCGTTCGCGCTGGTTTTGCTCTGCTCGCACACTTCCTGGTTTGAATACTGGAACGAATCCCGTTCTTTGGAGACAGAATAAGCAAGGAGCTACATTCACAGTGCTACACTCACGCTCCATAATTTCCATGTGGTATTCCTAGCTTTCCTTCGATTACGACGCGTAGCAGGCTGCACAGACGCGACCAGGATCAACGACGGCCAGAGTAATGGGGTCGAGATCCATAGCGTCATTGGGGGTGCAGATGCACACTAGGGATGGGTCTAAATCAATCCTCTGCCTCCTCGACACACTTTCCCCTGTTTATTCTAACTGATATCTGCTCGTATGTATTTTTCCTAGTCAGTTCTAGCCTGGTACTCGGTGAATGAATATAAAATTCTGAGCAATACCCCTTGGTCTCGGCGCACAGGCATGAATCGCACAAAACACCGATTTGATGGTTTTGAAAGCTTGCTTCCTCGTACCTTTCTTGGACTCCAATAGAACAATGTTAGCATTCAGTTTGTGGGATCTACTTGTCTTTGAAGAGAGAAACTAAAATTAAGGAAACACTGAGTGGTTGCACAAAGTGTGTCGGAAAGTCGACGGCAGTTGTATAGGGTTGAACACTGCTACCACCCACAACCACGATCCAACATTTCAACTTCGGCCCCGGCTCCACCTCCCGCGGACTTCTCATATATTCGGGTTTGGCTATTCACCTGAAGTATTTCTTCCACTCAAATGTGCCCATGAAACAGCTTTGTTGAGGCTCAACGGCTCAATTTTTCTGTTAGTGGCTTATTGTGATGCCCTGCCAAAGTATACCGATGCTGGTTCAAAAGAATTGTTGCAGTCTGCTCCATCCAAAGCGTATGAGCTGATTTGGCTCTTAAATCCACAGCTTTCTACTTACTCAGAATGCGAATTGAGTGGAAGGGAGACTCAAAATAAAGTGAACATTCAGTTAGTGTCCATCGGCAATATCGGCCGGAGACGTGTGACAGCGTTACACATGCCTCTCTCCACACGACCACCACGACGACACTCACTCACTCGCCTGTCCCTTCACCTCAAGCTGTTTTAGTCCGACTTGGATACGGTCCAGGTCTCCATATCTGGAGTTTCCCGACTTTTGGCTGGAATTCGAGTGCAGGAGGGGCGGATGCAGTTTTCGATGGAACGAATCAAAGGTGCGTCTGCTGGCACCGTCCTCCTCTCACTTGAAACTCGTGCATCCACAGATATCCTTTCTACACTCCCTAGAGCGTGTCTGTGTTGCTCTCATGGCGTCTAGTTCTACCATCCGTCCGCTGGATATATGCGCTGTGAGCCCATCCAGTGCTTTCAATCACCCACCTTCGGTCGCACCCCCTCCTACGCCTACGCCCCTCCTGGTTTATCCCTATACGTTCGCTGTCTTTCCAGAGCTATCTATCAACCCCAACGGCACAGCTACATGCCATACGGTCGACCAGTGCGGGTCGCATTCCTCGTTCCTCCCTCCCTCCCATTCGGCATCCCATCTCGCGCGTCGACCGGCCCTGACTCGTTTCACTGCGTTCCGCGCCACTCATGGGCGGCAATGAACGGGAGGGCATTTTCCACCGAATTGCTCTGCACTCTCCACGAGCGCCTGCCGCTCTGCATGAATCATCCTTGACTCATCGGCCACCTGAATCTCGACGTCGTGCCGCCCTCGCCCTGGCCCCTCTCCAGCTGAGGAGATTCAATGCCGAGCGGTGTGCTGCGGCCTGATCTCCTTTCGGGTCCGGGGAGGCCGTTTCGCACACACGAGGAGCTCGTTTCAATCCAGGATGTGACCACCTCGGATGGCATCCAGGCGTGCTCGCGCGGGGCAGCGTACCGGTGAGCATGCCGCTACATTTTGGCCTGCATTTGGGCTTAGCTGGGCGTCGATGGACCGGGGCTACGAGGGGCCTTCCCGTGCTGTTTCCGCCACGTCATGCAGGGCATGTCCCGCGACTGGGGAGTGTAGGCGCCGTGCTGGGATGGGACTCTGATCTGTGGCTCTTATTGGAGGGCCTGTTGGCGCAATTGCCGTATCCTTTAGAGCCCGGGGAACGCCTGTTGTAGTGCAGAAGCTCCATTTTTTTCGTAATTTATCGGATTTTATTTTTTCTCCAATCGTGGTCACTGTTGATGGCGACGTCGACTGGTGTTTCGACGCTGTTGCCGAAAGGGGAAATTTTACATAAGCATTACCACCTCGCTGCTCATCGTCGACCGCGGTGTACACAGGTTCTTAGCCGCTGTGGGCAGAACCCACGTGGGTATTCGTTACACGTGAACCAATGCTAGCCGACAGGCAGGCTGATACATCAGAAGGGATCTGTAACTAGGGGTCGCTCATATTCCACGGCTCTTCGACCATTACAAGCGACTGATATATCACGCGCCCAGCATAAGGTGACTGCACGCCGTCGATGTCACCCGAATGGTCGCTGCAATCGGCGTTCTGCGAGTCGCTGAAGATGAGGTTCCCGATGTAGGACGCGATGGGGCGGAGGTTGTTGACAAAGGTGAAGCACTTGTTGACGGCATCGATGACCTTGAGGCAGTCCGAGATCTGGACGCGTTTCTCGAGAACGGTCGAGTTGGGTTCGAAAAGCTCGAGGTCGGTGCTCAGATAGATGCGGTTCTCCAATGCCCGAGCTGCGCTGTCAGGCCTGACGACGTAGACGGCGCGGGCGAGGAGGGGCGCGCTGGAAGCGATACCGAAAAACTTGAGAACGCGCATGGTAGCTTCGAGAGACGTCTCTGGAAGATATATGAGTCAATTTCGAACGAGAGAAAGTGGATGTACCTGTGAGTGTTGAGAGTAGTGGTTGTGTTGTTCGACCTGCTTTGCGCCTCTGCTATTTATGCATGCGCTGACCTATGGCGGAGCAGAATGAACACGACCGTCAAACGTAGTTTGTATTCAATTCAATCAACCCGGGGCCCAAGAAACTCCTATTCATAGTTTCAAGTCTCCGCCTTCTCTCCGCCACACACACACACACAATATCTGTTTTTTTTCACCCGGATCCGTGGCGATGCAGACGCACTGATCCATTCTGGACTGCCTTCACCCTGAAAATTCCATTGAGAGCGAATACACAGGGTCGTTTGAAAGGATTTCATGACAGTTGTCTGCGTAAACGCTTTCAACACCAGACCTTTGGCGGCGAAGAGAGATAGAGAGAGATTGAGCGCCGGAAGACGCGTGACGATTTTTGCTCCAGCCGGAGCGAATCCAACCATCGACCCACATATTGAGGTTGCGCTAGTCGGCACAATTGACTCACACAACCGGCGCCTGTGTCGCGCCGGGCTATGCTGTTTGATCCCACCAATCGGACGTTCTATTCGCCGTGGCCCCGGGTATCAAAGCGGCACGGAGGAGCGGTGATGAGATCACAATATATCTGATATCACTGCCATTCAGTGCCCTGCAATAAATAGGAGGAAAAAATCCACTGCACTTAGAACTTCTCACCGAACCAGCCTGCTTACTTGTGAGTGAATGTGAATTTGCTCTGCCTGTATCCCACTCACACAAATTCAGACACCATCATGCATTTCAACCTTCTTGCCCTTTTTGCTGCTACGGCTCCTTTTCTTGTCTCCGCGGCCTCCGTCGGCATCGCCGACACTAGTCCCACAACTCGAAGCGTCACAGAGCGCTTGATTTCGGTCCCCACCCACAACCACACCACCCTCTCGAAGCGCACTCAAATTCGTGACTGCATCCTCTACTCCACATACTTGAGTCAGTGCTACGCCGGTCTCTCCGACTCGAACACAGTCAAGTTCATCGGCGACACCATCGGCGGCTGAGTCAAGAGTCGTTCTGACAGCAACGACTGCTCGGTCTTCTCGGGCAGCGTGGACGGCGTGCAATGGTGTTACTACGCGAGTGGGGATTGTTCGACTACCGCTGAGCTCACTACCATCCGCGGCGCCATCGACTCGTTTTTGTCGAATAATGTGAACGGCAGGTGCCAGCAGATGTGCTTGCAAATGAACCATGGTGCGTGTATCGCAGCCTCGTCTAAACCCACTCTGATCAATTTGCAAGGCGGCACTTGGAATGGGTATCTGTCCATTACGCCTGCTGGAGCTCCCGCGCCGACGGACTGCGGCCAGATCAACTACGGTTCTTGCGCAAGTTATGGGGGCAAGAACGATCTTGGAAGACGCGCTGGTGAGTGTTTCAATCTCAGAATTGAAGGTCCGTGGCTCACATGGCTGCCAGAAGATGTCGAGAATTGAAGTGGGCGTGGTGTATTTATTGAACTTACTTGGTTCTGGTTAGCCAGACATTCACACACATATACACTATGTATACATCCTGTACCGAACACAGAAAAATCTGAGGAAATCCGTACGTATCCTTGAGCCTTTGGATGTCTACGGCAGGACGTTCTGGTTGAGTGCGGACACCCTGAAACACGATCACGGATCAAGCACGGATCAGTCGGTATGATGCACATGACAAGCATCAGCACATCTTTCTCTTGACCACCATGTCCGATGCCCAACCCCTACACACCTTGGATACCGTCCTCGACGTACTACCCAGGTCCGCGACGCATATCGCACGCACGCAGAGGAGCTCGGTCGGAAGTGTCGATCCCTAGAGCAGGAACGGGACACCCTACAAATTCAAGTCGGTTCGCTTACCCGTGCGTTTGACGAATATCGCGTCCAGAGCTCCGTGGCCATGGCAAAGGTGATCTCTGAGAAAGAGGCCATTTCGAGGGAACGGGATTCGTTGGCAGCGCACCTGGAGGAGGCTCTGAAAGGTACGGAAAACATGCACGTCAAGCTTGAAGGCAAGCCTCTCTACCTGTTTGCCTCCTCTGAGTATCTCATCAGCCGTGGCACAGATATCAAACCCAAAGTCAAAATGGAAGTCAAGTCGGAGGAATCTAATTTAAACGGTGAGCTAGTTCCCCTTTCGTCTGCGTGGTATCCTATGTAAATGTACGATCCATAGGTGGAATTTTCGGCGACATCATGATCAAACGAGAGTACCCCGAAGACGATGATATTGAGCGGCCAACAAAACTCCGAAAACTGTCTTCTGGTGCACCACGGGCAATGAAGATGGAAGTCGTCATTCCCAAGCCTGCACGTCGATCTGGGTCAGACGGTCAAACGTATGATCACGCCTTCTTGTTTGCGACCCTGACAAATCCATTGTCTTAGGTCTCACGTCGCCGATTGAGCGTGAATCTACCACGCCATTCTTCGCACACTGTACCGATTCCGTTTCCCAGGAAGGCGCTTGTCCTCATTATCTCTTCCAGATGCGCCTATATTCGACTTTGAGTCTTCCAACGGGGGCGCTCGCAGAGTCGAAGCGAAGGTCCCGGTACTCACCCCACATTGTAATCTTTCCTCTAGGCTTGTCGACGTCTGCTGACAAATTTATAGACATTCACTTGTTCGACCTGGACCGGCTCTCGACTGCGCGTACGCCGAACCGTGAACTTCATCTATTTGAATCTTACATGACGCGTAGGAAGCCGCCTCGAAGGACCCCTCCTGGGCACTCCGCATTTCTTCCAAGTCCTCTGGAAAACGGAATTCTTTCAAACGTCCACACGTCTAGCTGCGCTGCTTTCGGACGCAAAATTGCTAGAGTTTGTTCCATTCATTACTCGACTTCACAATCAGAACGAAGCCGGGCTGCCGGGGCTTGGTTGGCCCTGCAGCGAAAAGGGTACGAATAACGCGTTGCCCGCATGGGTGTGGGGATACATCCTTCGATTTATTATCCTCGATATGATTCTCTGGCTGAAGGGATATAAACCTGCTTCCGGAGCCGTGAGGCCCACGGGGGGTGCGCCGCCCAAACCCGCGGCACCGGTATGTGTTTCTTTCCACTTGCGTCGGATCACCAGCCGCTCACCTTGCCGGTGCTCAGTTCACGAATAAACTTCACAGGTGGGAAAAGTACTTGGCGGATGCTGCTGTGCTCGGGGAGGGTAATCCTGCAGATGCGACCCAGGGGTATGAGAACTTCCGTCTCACAGCACTCAGCTTCATCTCCGTCATCGAGGTAAGTTTTTTGCCCTCTGCACTCGCAGTGTCTCATTCGCGCCACAGGAACCTTCCCTCCCTCCACCTGGACTGGCCCCAGATATAGCCGACGCCTTCGTTCCAGCTCGTTTCAGCAAGGAAGGGGAGACTCCCGGTTTGACGCAAGCAGTCCTGAATCGCCACCTCGCAGTGTGGCTCTTCATATCACCACTAGCGGTCCTGGTCGACGACGACCTCTCCGCCCCGAAAAAGGTGTCCCACGAGCAAATATCCCTTGTACGTCTCCAAGTCATCCTCTCTCCGGTAACTCATCATCTTCAAGGCGCAACGCGCTATAGGCACGGCCCGCCCACTACGTATTGCGATCGCGGAGCGTTACATGCATAGCGTATTGTTCACGCTGCTCAGGGATTCGCTCTCTGATTCTCGGCTTGATGTGCGCGCGGCGTTTGAGCGCACAACGGGGGCGCCGGAGCACGTTCAGCCACTGCACGTTGACTCATTTTTTGCGGCGATTTCGGGCAAGTGGGGGTTGGATGTTTGATGGTTTGGTCGTGTAGTTACGGAGGTTCGAATCTTTTATCACATATTTGAGGTGGTTCATGTCGGTCGAAATTTGAATATACCCCAGTGATGGACTCTTTCTTCCTTTCTCGCCTCAGTTATAAGTTTACGTCTGGCGGATAACGAAAAAAAGCACTTATCTCCGCCACGGCGTAATCCTGGTTCGAGCAGAGAGTTACCCCGAGCCCGAAGCCCGGCGACCCGTGATATGGATGCTCTTGAATTGGATGATTTGCCGTGGATACATTCAACGGTTTCTCGATGGATCGCCTCTCCGCACAAAGTTCGGCAGCAGAACGTTAACTCGGAAAGTGAGGTGGGTACTGATGGATATCTACTCCACTCAAAGCTAATTGAGGACTCCGCCCCACAGAACCGCTTCTGACAGAGTGCGGGGTTCTAACCAGTAGCCAGATCGGAGATGAGATGCATTGGAGTCTGGGCATAGCATACACAGACCCGGGATACGACGGAGTTGACAAGATATGATTTTTGTCGTGTTTTGGACGCCGGACGGAGTAGCACGGAGTACAGAGTATATATGTGCGAGGGCGTTGACGCTCTACTTACTTCCACTTCTTGTGCACAATCATTTTTTTTCATCGACTCAGCACGATCCAAGCTTGACCCAAGCACGAAGGAAGGGTGGTGTACGAAGGTGAGTTTCCGATCTCACGGTCCGTCTGGGCTGCCTGCTGGAACCCACGGCCCGTATCTCGAACGGCAACGAATCACACCGGAATGTCCTGCCGAGGTCGTAAGGTTTGATGCTGGTAGGTCTTGATTGCACGCATTACACGTCCTCTAACGATAAACAGATACTCCCGAACGACTTGAACGACTTGAACGGACTCAGGATTGAACGGAAGGAAGTTGCAAGATTCTGTGGCATAGTGGTACGAACTGAGGCAACGCGAGGATCATTTACTGACTACAAAGGACGCCTCGCCCAAACGAAATACATATCCCACACCGTCTGACAATTCTCGTCATTCAGCTCCTCCTCCTGCGCTCTCGCCATATCCTCCGTGAGTCCACGGTCATGGAGTGACTTGCTCAACGAGTACGCAGCCCTCAACCACCCTTTGCGAAGCGCAATACCCAGCTCGTTCGTAGCCTCATCTGCATTCAATTAGAGCTTAACTCCAACGCCAGAAAGATCAAAGAATACGTACCGATTCCGCCGCGCCCACTCATCGGCATCTGCACCTTCCTCACATGCACCTGATCCTCCTTGAACCTCCGAGTCCCACGTACACATCCCTCGATCTTCCTCCCAAAAGACAAATCCGCACCGCGATCCGCCCACACCTTGGTGAAATGACGGACGAAACGACGCGTAGCGGGTCCGCCCGTGGCTGCCATACTGCTAAAGTCAATGTCCCCGAGGATGAGGGTGCCGCCTGGGGCGACGAGGGATGCGATGGATGGCATGAGGGTGGAGGCGTGTGCGAGCTGAGATGCAAAATGAGATGAAGGGAAGGGAAAGGAAAGGAAAGAAAGGACCAACATGGACGAGCACCTGCCTCGAATACACGATATCAAACGCTCCAATCGGTAAGCCTCCCACGCCTGCCTCGATGTCAGCTTGTATGAACGTAATATTCGGCGGCAGACGGCTGTGTGTAAGAGGTGTGAGAGTCGTGGGGCAACAGAAACATGGGATGGACTAACCGATCGGGGAGGGGTAATAGATCAACTGCGAGGACCTGGGCATCGGGAAATTGAGTGGCGGCTTGAATGGCCCTGCATGGTATGTTAAGTACTTTCGTACATCCTTCGCGACTCGCGAGACTGACCATTCTCCCGTCCCGCACCTGGATGCTTGTCAGAATTCAACGGCAAAATCGAAGCGACAGGCAACGCACCCGAGGTCTAGGATTCGCGCTGGTTGCAAATGGTCGAGTGGTGCGGGAGACAGCTTCCCGCCGAAGAATCGCGCGAAGGCGAGGCACATTTCGTCCAGGCTGAATGGTCAAATCAGATCTTGTTCACGTCGTGCATCTGTAGTGGCGTACCACTGGACTTCCGCCTTTAATCCTGCCGCAACCTGAAGCGTATCAGCATGAGCCAATATTCCCGAGGCTGGTGAAGTGAGACGCACCCCGACGTGGTACGGGCTAGCGGCCGCCGCCTTTTTGCTGCTCGAAGATTGCGAAATGGTCATGGTGGGGCGGAGTGTGAGCGGGCGGGACATGGGCAGAGGAGTCGGGTGTGGGCATTTAAATACTCGCCGCGGTATATCCTTGTCAGTGGACGATAATCGGGGACACGACACTTGTACAAAAGGGATTCGAATATTGGCGGATGCGATCCGAATCAGGCTGAGAGTGCATATTCTTGGTCCGAGCTTGCTGCCAGGAGCCCGGAAGAAGCAGAGGAGTGTGATTTGCCAGCGACAGGAGAGGGAATTCGATGGCAGGTGCAGAAGAGAAGGAGAGATCGCCGATGATACGAATCGAGATAGAGAATCCAAGGTCTCGGCGACTCGGGTCGCAGATTTCAAACACACGAAAGAAGACGTGGATCCCGGGCAAGTGGACCGTGGTGCCGTGGTGGTACGAGATCAAGAGTGATGATGCACCGCCACCTACCCACTCTTAACGTCCAATTAGTGCTCCGTCAGTTGGGTATTATCTGGCCCAGGCCTCGCAATGCTCATGGCGTATTGGAAGATTGCACCACGACGGAAACAGGGGCTTCGCTTTTCGTGTCCTTCTCTCACAAGCTCGGGAGGTCGGCATCCGCTTTCAATCCTCTTTTGCCCTTGATCGCGAATACCAAAAGTGAGATACACTCGCCGATATTCTCTGGCTGTATGTAGTGATGTCAAAGTTCGGTTCGGTTCGAGTTCGGTGGGCCTTCCTCTGAACTCTGAACCTGAACTTCAGGTTCGGTTCGGCAAAATCATGAACTCCGAACCTGAACTGGAGTTCAGGTTCGGTTTAGGTTCGAACCAAGTTCGAACCTCCCACGCTTCACCAAGCCTCAAGGGAAATTTGGGTTACAGGATTTGTTCAGGAAAGCATAGAGCAAGTTTATCGAGCTTCATAACATGTCTCCACACCTTCTGAGACAGTTACAAGCCCCAAGTTGGTTGCATCAATGTGATCATGAGCCTTGCACAACCCCATCAACTGTCAATAAACACATTTGCACTGGGGCCTGCCGGTCTCAGAGGGGATATTGGTTTATTTTCTCCACTCAGAAGGTGATCAACGTCAGAATCTGTCCAAAAAAATGAGAAAACCATCAAAAAGATCACATTTCAGGTTCAAGTTCAGTTCGGGTTCGAACTTTCCTGCGATGGCTGAACCTCGAACCTGAACTCCAGGTTCGGTTCGACCATGCACTGGAGTTTGAACCTGAACTTCGGGTTCAGTTCGGTCCGGTTCGAGTTCGAACTGTTTACTCGAACCGGACTTTGACAACACTAGCTGTATGACTTCGGTTTTGAGAACGGTGAGAGTGCCGTAAACCTGTGGCAGCGTTGTTGGAATATCGACTCCGACGCTCACGGGCACATGACCCCAAGGGGTAGGCACCCTTAAAAAATTATACACAGGGTCGGAAAAGTGAACTAAGGACCCCCGACCCCCTACCTACCTATTAGCCGAGCCCCATAGGGAAATTCACGTGACTGATGGCCGAGAAATGTGACCGGGAGATCATGAATTCTCTTAATCTGCCACCTGGCTAGTGCAGGAATGTTATGTTGGAAGGAAACAGCGTGAAACCCCAAAGTTGATATGCCAACACGCCGAGCCCTGCCGAATGGAATGCATCGTGTACCAGGCTGTATTGCGTTTCTCCACTGAAACCGATTAGTTGCAGCACTGGAGTTGTCTTGAGGCGTCGATTCGTCCTCGGACGGTGACGGACCACGGTCCTCCGCCAAACAAGGGTTCACATCCTCAGCTCCAATTGCCATCCCGTGGTCTCTCATTTAAAAACGACAGCCAAAGAACCTGCCGGCTCCTATCTGTCCGATTCTGTGGGAGAACAAAATCCACGCGGATGACCTCAATCACATCACAGTTCCGAGTCGAACGAAGGGCACGGTATGCATGTACACGTGCCATCAACAATGAGAGCCACACCGCGAAAGCCTTTACGGTTGAGCCCAGAACTACTTCCAACGCTTCACGATCAGGCTCTGGTGAGTTGTTCTGAAAAGGCTGCGAAATCCGGACATACTTACTGCAGACGCACAATGAGGAAAGCATCGGCGACGGCACAACCTAATTCACACAGAAGTTCACCGGCACCGAACGCGTGGAGATTGTGGGAGCAGGGTTAGACTGCCTGGGACGTCCAAGATGTCGGAGGTATGGTGCGCATCGCCTAAACACCACCAAATTTTAACAATCATTGATCCCATCATTGATCTCTCAATTTGACCGACAGAAAGTATTTTTTGTTGTAGCCCTCTTTTGACGCCTCTGGAGCCTTCAGCAGTACAGCTGGGAGTGTCAATTATCATATTTTGAGCTTGAAAGCCCGTACATACTCAGTGGAAGGTATATGGGCTCGGTGACAGTGCCCAATAAGGAAAGTCACATGACTGATCCACTGATGCGATCAGTGATCTCTCAAATCGCCGGCCGGAAAAATAATAACTCCTTCAATATTGAGCCAATTAAAAATCCCTCTTGGGGAATTGTTCTACTATCCAAATGGAGTGTTTTTGCAAGAGGGCTAAGCGTGGGAAGGTTTCCCTGGGGTGCCATAAACGTTGTACAACTTTGGTGGTGTTTAGGCGATGCGCACCATACAACACCGGTGATCGAACCCAGGGCCGGCAGCACTACGTGCCGTAATGCCGGGTCCTGCCGAATACTCACTAGTTGTACGTAGCCCAAGTTTGCGGGTGTCACTTCTGAATCGAAGCCAATTTTGGGACAGTTGAACAACCGGCGATAAGCACTCCAGACTCAGTGGACTCCAGGTGAACCATGGCATGCTTCAAATCATGCATGCATGGCGAGGACATCTGGATTCCAAACTGACGGAAGTATTTCAATGGTTCAAAATATGTAGTGAGCCGCGAGGGGAGTGTGGAACAAAAAAAAAACAGAGTTAGTGCACGGAGGACACGGCCTACTAAATTGGCTGAAGATAGTAGACTGAATTCAACGGCCATGAACGGAGCATCCCCTGTTTAGGTAACGGGTTCTAATTACTGTGGGACAATCTTGGCCCCACGACCGAAGTCTTCGGAGAAGAATTGAGATGCGGTCAACGACAAACTCCGAGCCGCTCGTGTCAATCAAATGATGGATCTGATGGCAGCGTGGCACTCCTTGCCTTTCCCCGTCATCGTCCTTGTTCCACGGGCTTCCACGGGCTTCCATGAGCTCCCGGCGGGCAACATACTGCTTCCTCCCACCTCGTTCGTCGCCTCATTGGCGAAAGCAAGTGCGTTCCTACCTCAATGAGCATGAGCTGATGGGCGTCGCCACGAAGGCCATCACAATCTCGCATCCCCGCCGCTTCTAATGACTCGACGCAGGCACGTCGTTACGTTTGTTTAGGAGGCGATTTTCTCGGCATATAAGGTGGCACTGGTGCGGCACACCAGCAGGACCCTACCATTCTCCCCACCCTCTCTGCGTGGACAATAATGAGCTCGGGCAGTTCAGCTGGGAAACAACCGCTGCGAAGGGGTAAAGCGTGCTTGAACTGTCGGTGCGTTGCTGCATTATATCGCCTTTGTCTCTCTCTAACAAGCCCAGACACTTGAAAATCGCAAGTCCCTCACTCTTGCCGTGTATCGGAGCGCTGATCTAGCCACGCAGAAATGCGACGGAGTGGTGGGTCCTCTTTCCGACGAATCCCACTCATCCGAACGGGTTCCCAGCGTCCGGTGTGTGGCCAGTGCCAGCGCGTTCCCAAGGACGATGAATGCGAGTTTTTGGAAACGAAATCTCGCACGCAAGACCTTGAGAATACGATCTTACAACTACAATCTCGAATCGAAGAGCTGCAGAGCAATACCTGTTCCGTGTTATACCCTGGCCAACAGATTTATCCAAAAGCAAGTTCGTCGGACTCTGACTCGTCTCAATCCTCGGACCAGTCATACCAGGGATTCAAGGTATGTTCATGTGCTCCACATCCCGGTGCCTCTAAAATCTGGACAGGAACCTTCGCGCGACATGGTCCAATCGCTGTGAGTGGCCTCCGCCTAGGAGTCTGTGCACTAATCTCCTCATAGCCTCCACCATTTTCTGCCTCACGCCTCCGAACTGGGTTTCTTCATCCACCCAGGCCGTTTCCTCGACGCCGCGCTGCTCCCCCTTCCATTCGGGCACGAACGCCGACCCTCCCCTGCCCTGCTGTGCGTCGTCTACCTCTGGGGCGCCCACCTCTCCCAAGCACCCGACGAGCCGTTCTTTCTCAAACTCGCAAAAGAGTACATCTCGATTGAGATTGGGGCCCACCGAGCGATTCACACGATGCAAGCACATGTCCTCCTCGCGACCTACCTCCTCCGCAACACGCACTTCCTCGAGGCCGAGTTTTACGCCAACGGTGCAGCGGTACTCGCTTTGGGGTACAAACTACATAAAGTTCGGACTTCGAGGCCGGGTGTCGATGGGAGTCCCGAATTATCAGGCCTCTGCGGGTCACCTGATGCGGTCCAGGAAGGCGAACGTATACGCGGGTTCTGGGCTGCCGCGACGCTGCAGAGTAACATTCACATCTTGCTCGAGTCTGCGAATCGGGCGCTGTGTATATTGGAGGCTAAAGGGTGCGAGATTGATACGCCGTGGCCGCTAGAGATTGCCGAGTACGAGGCGGGGGCGTTGGGCGCGGAGTATCGGGGGCAGGAATGTCTCCGGCAGTTCCTTACTGCGGAGCCCCCGCCAGCACCTTGGGCAACGTGCAGTTCTAGCACGACGACGTCGATGTGTACACTTGAGGCACAGGCCTCGGTATTGCTCTTCCGTGCTGCGAGATTAGCGGGCGCATGGACTCCTGGTGCGTTACGTGGGCCACCTCGCTGAATTCAATTGACAATTTCAACAAGACCTCCAACCGCACGAGCTCCAATCGCACATATCCTCACACACCTGGCTGGACGCGCGGATCACACAATTCTGGGCGAATCTCCCCTCTGAACTCACCGGTCCCAGTCTCCTTGCAACGCACACACTCACTGCAGCGGCTGCTATCAAGCTCCACTCCTCACCGGGAATGACGGCGCAACAGACTACGTGCGTCGCAGCTGCACGGGCGTTGATTTCTTGTTTGCGGTCGTCTGCTTCTTCTTCTTCGATGCCTCTGCTGATTCCGACACCACGGGTGGGGCCGCCTATCGTCGGAGCACTTGCGTTCCTTGTGTGCCGCGTTCTGCTCGACGAGGTGGGTAGAGCAAGGGCGTTCCGCGCCGTGTGGGCTGAGCTTGGTGTCGGGGTGGAAGATGCCGAGGCTGCAGGGGAGGAGGTGGAGCTGAGGGAGGGTATGGGTGTTATGAGCGCGTGGGGGGAGGGGGATCCGCTCGTTGGTGAATTTGTTCTTCTTTGTGCGACGAGAGTTGGTGCTGATTTGTACAGGGTATTATTTGGGCAAGTTGGGGAAGGAGTATGAGGCGATGTGAGCTCGTCGAGCTGGTGATACCCCAATATTAAACAGTGGTTTACGCGACTCGACAAAGGCAGGACAGCGATAGTATTACAAATTCAAAGATCACCCAAATCATCAACCACGGCACACTCATAGAAAGGCTTGATGGAAACAGTCGAAGCGCACGTTTGGTACGTGTTCTGTCCAAGTTTCAGTGAGGGTTCGACAACTGCGACTGGACACTCACCCCACTGAAATTGGCGTCAATCTCCCCGTCTTTCCCCTCTCCGTTGGTCAGGAACACCCCGATCTTGGACTGCCCGCTGACCATGACGAGGTCACTATTGCACGAGGTAAATGAAATAAGGTCAGACAAGGGAAAAACGACTCGCCTGACTGAGTAGGTCCCCGCATCGCTCTGCGAATAGAAATACTTGACTCCCTGGCTGTTATTCAAAAAGTCCACATGGCTCGCGTTGCTGGTGCTGAGTGTCGAGGCGTAGGAGATGATAGCCACGGAGCAGCCGTCGATATCGAGGAAGCCCTCGTACGTGTTCTTGATCGTCAGCGTGGCCTTGGAGTGGAGGCATCCACGAGCGAGTCTGTTGGGTGTCCCGTCCGCTGCAGAAATTTTGAGCTGGCGCTTCAGGATCTGGGTCCGGAATCGAATCCCACTCACGCAGTCCCGTGATGACGCCCTTGATGCTCAATTCCTCGGTGAAGTACTGATGAGCTTGTGAGATCAGTACGGGTTCTTGTGACAGCGGAATGACAGTGATCACTGATCCGCACTTCTCTCTCACACCACGACTATCTGCCAGCACTTCGTGCAATGGAGCGCCTACATCCACGAATCCACCTTCCAGAGTCTCCGAAACTTTTCTCTGGCTACATTGGCTCTGCTCTCTCTCGTTTTCACCGCTGGGAACACTTGTCATCCTCTGTTTCCTTGTGGATACACTTGGCTCACCGAGACCTCGGGCTTTCAATGGGACAACTTACGTGACTAGCAGCTGGGACTAGGGTGAGATCCACTGGTCCTATGGCTTCCTATTTGCTTTACCACCCATGTTTCTCCATCAATTACGAGCCCCGTATACCATCACGGCCCGTCCATTGGACAAATTACTATACATCCTCGCTGTTAGTCGGTTTCGTTCCCTCCGGGCTGTTAACGGTCTCACTGTCCCGGATCATCAAACTCTTTTCTGCAACATGTCTATGTCCTCGAGCACTTGATCGCCCCGTGCTTCCCTGCTATCGGCTTCTTCCTGGCCGTCAAATGCCCATTCGTTCATTATATGCATCCACGTCTTCGAGTGCAGGATTGCTTTCTTCCTCTGCTATCAAAAGCGTTGAATTCTTCTGGGCATTGAGTTCCCGTTCGTTCGTTATACGCATCCACGCCCTCGAGCACGGGATTGCTTTCTTCCTCCGCTATCAAAAGTGTTGAGCTCTTCTGGGCATCGAGTTCCCACTCATTTATATGTCTATGCCATCGAGCGCTGGATCCTGCGCAATCATTCTGGGCTTTGAGTTCCCACTCTTTCGTGCATCCATGCCCTCGAGTGCTGGATTGCTTTCTTCCTCCATTATTGGAAGTGTCGACTTTCGGGCATCGAGTTCCCATCCTTGCCCTCGAGCGCTGGATCATATTTCTTCCTCCGCTATTGAAAGTGTTGAGTTCTTCTGGGCATCGAGCTCATATTCATCCATGCATCTATACCGTCGAGCGCTGGCTAACTTTCTCCCTGCACTACCGAACACGTCAACTCTTTGTTATTCTTGGCCATTGGGTTTCCATCGGCAACATACGTCCACGGCCCCAAGAACAACTGACAGTCTGGGTTACAACTTTGGCTTCTACGGAACGGTTCTGAGTTCTGACTACAATCATCGGCATTCAAGTCTAGCTTATGTCTTACTTTGCCCTCTTTACCCGAACCATGCAAGACGACTACGACCCCCTTACTGATTCGCAGCATTTACCTTCACACCCTCGTCTGAGGCGGCCTCTTCGACTATAACACAACGGACGAATATAGGCCTATTCTCTTTGCACTCACGTGAACTCCACATTTCGGCGCATCAACGGCGAGTTTACTCTGTTCCTCCGCTGTTAAATTTGAAGCTCTGTTTCTCCGCTATTGAAGCTCTGTTGCTCTGTCATCGAAGGCCTGTTCCTCTGCTATGGAAGCTCCGTTTGTCTGCTGTCGAAACTTGGTTCTTCTGCTATCGAAGGCATTGAGCATCATCCTCCTTAACCTACAAGCACCCTTTTACAGTACGCATCTATGTCCTCCGGCGCCGAATGGCCCTGTATATATGTCTGCTCTCAAAAGCGACGGGCTTGTTCCTCTGTTCTCAAAAAAACATCGAATTTTTATCCTTCCTAGGCCATCGAGCGCCCCTTCAGAGTACGCATCCCTGCACCCAGCCGCTGGGTAGCTCTGTCTGCTATCGAAAGCGGCGAACTTGCTCCTCCCTTCGTCGTCTAATAGGTGCCTTGTATCTTGTCATCGAAGACGAGCTTTGCCATCGACGGCATTTGGTTTCAACATCATCATCGCAGGGACTCTTTGCCATCGTTGACGGTGTCCCAGCTGTATCCTCAATTACTGGAATTCCTGTTTCTGGCCATCGAAGGCATTGACACCCATATCCTTGAATACTCGAGTTGGTCAGGCTCGTCATCGCGGACGCTCCGCCATCGAAGGCATTCCGTTTCCGTTTTCATATCCTCAAGCGCTGGTTGGCTTGATTACATTGATGTACCTGAGCGCTGGTACTGGTATCCCTTCACTCCAGGTCGTCGGAATATTTTGAAGTTGATATGTAAGTGCACTATCTATCTTGTCGGGATCCTTCCAACTTGTACCTGCGGGCCGTACTCATCCATGTACAACTGCCTGTATCGTGGGCATACTTTACTGGTCTTACGCTATCGAGAGCGTCCCTTTTACGACTTTTGTCTGCTGTTATCACAATGGTGCTTGTCTTGAGCTATCGAGAGCACCATTTTCGCCGCCATCGAGAGCATGCATTCATTCCAGTATCAATGACTTCCACCGTGATTAAACAACCTGCATGCATTCACTCTGCTATCAAAGCAACGACTTCCGCCACGGTCCAAAGTGTGCCTGGATGCAGCACATCAGCCTCCAGGTCCCATGCCATGCGAAAAATTCGCCTTGGCTGCTATCGAAAGCACGTCTTCTCATACGCTATGAAGAATGTCTTCGTTTGTCGCTATCGAGAACGCGCCTTGTTCTTATGCTAATGAGCATAGGTTGCTATCGAGAGCGCACTTATCGAGAGCACACTTGTTTTCTTGCGCCATGGTTGGCATATCACCATCGGAGCTTGGATATCTTACTCTATCGAACGCAGCCGTGGTTTGCATCTATTCAAAGTGCACCTGTCCTGCGCTGTTGGGATTGACTTGGCGCTGTCAGTGCATACCTCGCCGCTATAAAAAGTGTGCATACCGTCAAAGGCATCTTTCCTGCCGCTATCAAAGTTTTCTTGTCCTGCACTACTGCAAGCATTATTGGTCTACTGGCAACTAGGAGCTGTTTTACCCGATCAATAGTATTCCTTTGTCTGCTGCTGTCGAAAGCGCATCTTGATTTCTTTGAACCCAGTGACGGGCAATTGGATTTAGCTGATACTTACCCCACGTTCATGGTGGTGGATGTTCTCATTTCAAACGGGACCGTGACATGTTGTTGTGTCTATGGCATCAGCCCTGCTCTCCAGTGTCTGCTTTTTCAATTCTGCCTTGCTATGCCCACCGTCTTCCCCACTTCACCCCACGGAGGCACATTCGGTTGCACCATTGAATCACAGGGCTGTTGTGAGTGTGCTTCTGACTGGGTGTAAGCTCAATCCTGTCCCATTCAATTCCGTTCGCTCATGAGCGTGAACCGCCAATTCACTTGTTATCTTCGATGGCTGAGGTTCATTCCCTCCTTGGATACGTGTTCGGATGTGCCCTTCTGCGCCGTCCAGATTGCGGAGTTCCTTGATTCCGCAAATTTGTGTCTGTTCAATGTCCTTGCTCACAGATGAGCGTCTTGACTCTCACGAATTTCGCTGGAACACTCTCCGTTCATTTCTTCCATTTGCCACTAGTGTTTTCCATCTGCCGCTTTCACATTGGGCAGGTTTGGGGTTGCATTGTCCGCTCGAGTGTCTAAAATCATGTGGATATGCCCTCGTAGTCCCTACCTTCTTGCCGGTATTTACGAGGCGTCGGCGGTGGTCTCAGGGTACTTTGACCCACAGCGTTCGAGTCGTCCTATGGGGTCAGGCCCGCATAAACTCTACCCTGAGAGTGATTCTGATTTCGGTAGATGTCGAACATCTTTGCTCGTGGCAGACTCGGCCCATCATCTCACTTGTAATTCTTTCTTCATTCACAAAACCCGGTTATGTATCTCATACGGATGTCACTACGTTGGTTCCACTGGTATTGGGCAGTTCAACATCCAACTGACAATTATCGTGTTTGGCCGGTCAGACGTATGGGTGGCCCTGAATTTATTGGGTCCTTCCTCTCTCTCAAGTATCTAATCTCGGTGCGATTGATTTTCAACAAACCACCCATCTACCGTGTCTTCATCCTGTCCGCGAGACTTCATTGCGGTCCCAATGTCCACTTCATACTTTGGTTTTATTTTACGCCGTGAACTTTGGGCTCAATGTGATATTGGTTCAACATTCTGTGGATGGCCGTTCACATTGCCCTCTCCCTACCCATTTTCATCCAGATATCCTTTCATTCAGTCTTCTGCACCCCTGGATGTGGCAATATCACTTCACAGCTCAAACTGAAACCTCTCAAGGCCAACATCTGACACATGTAATGCATTCTGCATAATCATTAGGTCGCACTTCATATCTGCATCTGCCGAGGTTTAACCCAGGGTTCCTTGCTGGTGGGGGCTTGTTGCCATTACTTCCTCGTCAAGTCCTCGGTTTGAAATCTGTTTCTACTTCGTCCTTTTGGTGCCAGTCATGTTTCCAGTGTGGTTGAACCCATGTGGCAAGTTCAAATCCAGATTGAGGAGCCGCTGATTTGTTGGGTTAGCCGTGGGCGTTGGTGATGCCCTCGTCTGGCGTCTCCGTTTCTTTGGGTTCATTCTCACGCCTCACCATCGCCCTACGACCTGGAGATCAGCGGTTCGAGAAGTTGAATCTTCCGCTGCTCCTCCACCCCCAACGAATCTCTGTGGCTGCCCCAAAATCGAATTCAATTTCCAAACGCAAATGAAGCGCAGAACAAGAGTGAAGTACTGATGAGCTTGTGAGATCAGTACGGGTTCTTGTGACAGCGGAATGACAGTGATCACTGATCCGCACTTCTCTCTCACACCACGACTATCTGCCAGCACTTCGTGCAATGGAGCGCCTACATCCACGAATCCACCTTCCAGAGTCTCCGAAACTTTTCCCCGCCCGCCCTCGCCCTCAACCGTTTCTTTCAGCTTCTCAATGGTCTATGGGGCAGACACAGGTAGGGTGGTGGTTGGGGTTCATTCTCACGCCTCACCATCGCCCTACGACCTGGAGATCAGCGGTTCGAGAAGTTGAATCTTCCGCTGCTCCTCCACCCCCAACGAATCTCTGTGGCTGCCCCAAAATCGAATTCAATTTCCAAACGCAAATGAAGCGCAGAACAAGAACGAGGCCTTTCATCAGTTTGCACACGTATGTTTTGTGGCCTTTGTGGAGTGAAATCAAACTCGCTACGATGCCTGCGACAAAGGGTGCAGCCATGGACGTTCCTGACTTTGTCGCCTGCTCGACGGCGTGAGTTGGCTGGCATTGAATGCATTGAATGCAACGGAATTTCACCCACGGTGGCCGAGGTCGAGGCAATGCCACAGCTGAGAATCTTGTATCCGGGAGCCAACACGTCGACTGCGGAGCCTAGGAATACATTTTCAGTTAAGGGATGGAATTCTTCCAGGGGATCATGATACCGTAGTTGGAGAACTTGCACATCGCGTCCGACTTGTCGGTCGCTCCAACGGTGATGGCGTTCTTGGCGCTCGCGGGACTAGATTCGCTGGCTGGCTTCTTGTCATTTCCTGCTGCGACAGACACATGGACGCCGGCGGCTACAAGCTGCACGTATTTCAAATCAGTCGAAGGTTGTCCTTCCAGACAAACAAGCCGAAGCCGAACCTTGTCGACGGCCTCGTTTTGAATCTTGCTGTATCCACCACCAAAACTCATGTTCGCAACTGCAGGGGAAATGTAGTTTGAAGCGAGCCATTGCATGGCTTTGATGCTAGGGCGAATTTGAACGTTGGGCGATTGAATTGGGTGAATGAAAAGTCAAACCTCCGGGATTTGGGAGCGCGTCCGTGATCATTCAATACCTTGACCTCGTACAGAGTGGCCGCCTGTCCATGAATGAATTTATTGTGATCTGGTACTTATTCGATTCCATGCGACTTGCCTTGGCGACACCGTACTTGGTGCCACCCGCGATGCCGCTAGGAGGTTCTGAGAGAAGTGTCAATGTATTCAAGAAAAGACTCACGCAACATGAGTGCCGTGGCCTTTGCGATCACCCTGGTAATTATGTATGCGGTTGGAAAATATAACCCGTGGAAGGTTGACACACCGATGTACCACCGGCTGAAAAGTCGTTTGAGCACGACGGTGAAGGCGAGCGGTAGAAGAGCTCACAGTAAACATATGCCTTCTTGGCTCTTCCCCCAAAGTCCTCCTGGTACACTGGTCAGACGTGGAGCCAGTCGCAAAATCGAACGGAAACACACGTGATCGAGTTTGATTCCTCATGCTCACTAAGCGCTCTCCATAGCCCGGCTCGAGAATCAAAACTCACCGGAATCTGCGGAGAAGTTGATCTCTATTCAACCCAAGATCAGTGAGCTCCGGCACGCACCCATGATATAAATGTGGACATTCTTCCCCGTTTCGAAGACATTTTCGTATGTATAGTTGAACGTAGTTGCGGTGCTGCTGACGGCTTTGTTGTGGTTAATCCGTGAGAGTCCCCATGATTCGGTGGACTCCCTAGAAAAGAATCCAATCAGCTTCAAACAAGTACCGGGATCGTGTGGGCTATATCCACGTGGTGACATAGTCAACGCTGTCTTCGGTGTCCTCCTCGACGTCCATAACGTCGGGGTGATTGACGAAAGTCGGGAGGTGTCCGACATCGAACTGGGCTTGACATCCTGAAGTCAGAACAACGAGCTCCTCGACGATGTGAACCCGCGTTCAACTCACCAACATAAGCGTTGAGGAAGCTCGGATCGAAGCTATCGACGACGGTGAAGGCGGGAGGCGTGGTGAGTCCACGGAGAGCAGCAAAGTGCTGCTCGTGCTCAATACCGTCGTGGAGACGAATGAGATACTGTGTTTCTTGCAATTGGCTCATGCTGGAAGGAATTCGAAGGAAGGAAGGAAGGAAGGAAGGAAGGAACCTTGCAGTCTCCCGATGGTTTTCGCCCGCTTTTAAGAGATAAAATGCGTCAAATTTAAATGAGGCGCCTTATTGAATGAAAAATTGACGCCAGGACCCGCGAACAGGAGGGATGGACCAGTTCTTGAGATTTGGCGCCCAGAACGCGTCCATTCACCATGTCAGCTGCAGAAGCTAGTCCCTTTTTGCGGCGTGGCTTTGACAATCATCGAGATTATTATGGCGGGTGTTCAACCATTTACATGAGCGCCCATCGAACCTCTTGAATGTAATCACTCAGCAGTTAGATTCAATGAGAAGCAATGTGGCTTTAATTTATGACGCGGCAGCTCCCGAGCGCTAGTGCTTGCTTTCGTTCTTCCTGTCTAGGTATTCAAAGTACAAGGATCATGTGCGGAGGCCTCGAGGTAAACCCCAATGGCTGGCCGTATGAATCCGGCGCTTATTTGCCAACAGACGTCTCGAATGAACCCAAGGAGAAATTATACTTTTCGGACCCTAGCGGTGGCCTCGAGGCAAGCTCTCACGTAGGCTAAGCACTTTATGGAATAACCTCCAATCTCTCCTGCTTCTTCCCTCCACACACACCACGGCTCGGAGTTTTACGATGAACAAACGATACATCGTCCGTCTCAAGGATGGAGTCGACCAACAGGCGCATTTTACTTCACTCCGCCGAGCTGTGAACTTCACCGTCGTGGACGCATTTGATCCTGCGTTTTTGAATGCGTATGTTGGTGAGCGCGACAGTCCTCTTGCTTTAGCTCGTTGCTCAAGGTCCGATCGATCGTGCATAGTTGCACTAAGCGAGAGTGACCTCGCCAAGGTCATGGCCCACGAGGATGTTCTGCGCGTTGAGGAGGATGCCGAGGACGTAGTTGAATAGCTTCGGGCCGAATAATGCCGGCCTTTGATACGTCATTGATTGTAATCTCTTTGGTTGTGTTGACGACCGGCTTGCTCTCTTCCGAGTCCATCTCTCGACGCCTGGCATTGGCAACTATCTGAGTCGCACGATCGCCTATATCTGGACGTCCTCCGTACCCCACTCTGACCCATCTTCACCCAGTGCTCGCCGACCCACCCGCTCATTCAGTCAGCCCTTCCCAACTGCCCCAAATGGTCCTCAAGCTCTACGGCACCCCATATGCCTTCGGTGCCACCGCAGTCGTCGCGATGGTCCTGCTCGAGAAACACATCCCTTTCGAGTTCGTCCTCGTCGATCTCAAGACAGGAGCGCACAAGACGAAAGAGTTTAGGGAGAGGCATCCGTTCGGGAATGTCCCGTGCATCGTGCGTTGCCTGCCTTTGCAAATTGCATTGAGTAGACTATCGATTGATGGCAGGAAGACGACGGATTCATTGTATACGAGAGCCGTGCAATCGCGCGCTACCTGGCGGACAAATACGCTGACCAAGACCATGGCCCGCGCCTCATCCCCGAACCGACTAAAGTGCAGGAGCGAGCGGTCTTCGAGCAAGGGGCGTCTGTCGAGAATGTCAATTTCTTTCCGCGCGTGTTGAAGGTTATCAAGGAGAAGTTTGAGAAGCCGTGCGTCCTCTTCTCCCCTCATTCGTCTGTTCGAGCTGGTCACGGTGATACGCATAGACTTCATGGTGAGACTACAGACGAGGTCGCGCTGGCGGGATACATCGCGGAGCTCTCGAAAGTCCTCAGCGTGTATGACGACATCCTGAGCAAGCAGCGATTCATGGGTGGCGATGTACGTCGATTCGCTCACTTCCGACGGTCGAACTCACGTCAATGGGAGGAATTCTCCCTCGTGGACATTTTCCACGTCGGCACAGGCCCTGGGCTCGCGTTGGGCGGGATCGACGTGATGATTTCGGCAGGCCCGAATGTCGCCCGGTGAGTACTGGTGTTAACTGAAGGAATCGGTCCCCTGATGGAGCATCTGCGTTGAATAGGTGGTGGAACGATGTGATTTCGCGGCCTAGTTGGGTCAAGTTACAGGCGGAGGGGATCAAGAGCTCCGTCTGATTTATACACTTCTGTATGGATTCTCACGTCATATCACGCCCCAGTTGAACTGTCAACCGAGTGATTCCAAAGTCCTCACGAAAGCGTGCATCACCAAACCAGGCATCATGAAAGCGTGCATCACGCTGAGCCTTTCTCTCGGCGTCTTTGGGCCGGCTTTGGAACCTGGACACATCTGGCGAAACCTAGTTGAACGTAACTGATGCCGCACTTTCAATAGCTGTCGCAGATGCGCGTGTGAGCTTTCTGCTTACCCGCGTCTCGGAGTCGCTGCGCCATGTTGCTTCCATTTTGAGGGTACCCGGATTGGACCCGGACTCGGACTCGGCGTTCAACGAGCTCGCCAGGTTGGCTCGCTCGATCTCTGGAGTCTGGTCGACAATAATTGCTGACCTGTTTAGACCAGACTTCATGTGAGAATAGGGGCTCGAGTTCAAGAAACCCGTTTTGCCTCAGCTGCGCAACTTCATTTGCTCAACGTCATTTGCTCAACGTCAATGCCTGCGGAGACACAGCCACGTGGCGATCTTCTTAACACCCCGCACGAATGGAGTGTCAGCGGCCGACGCCACACCCTTCTTTCGTGGCAGCGTGCGACTGGCGACTGGCGAATACCCGTGTGGTCTAGGTCATCTTCGCGATCTGTGAGCTCTCCAGCCGCTGGACCCTCTTGGACGCTTACGGTACGACTCCACGTATGGCTGGCTTCTTCCCCACGAGCTCTCGGTCTTTCCCCTGTGTCGACATCCTCTGCTTCTGAGAAAATTCTCGTGGGCTACAAGGAGATATCCAGACGTGCGTGTCGCATTGGTGTCGCAACCGGCACAGTACGGCGGCTTACGGAGGGCAGGGCCGCGAATTCATTGAATAGGCCGTCCGACCATTTCTATTTTTTTTCCTGCCAACGACCAGGTCGCCGCTGATACTAGCCGACGGTCGCAAGCATCGACGTTTCTCTTCTCTCTGTACGACCTCGACTCGACAGCCTTGGCGGACGTAATCCTGTGGTGCTGGGATAACTCGGCTCTCCGCTTCCCACCGCATCCTCTCCTTCGCCAGTTACAGCCAGCGGAATCCAGCTACGTACATACGGAGATGACGGTCAAGTGAGTGAGCGCCCGTATAGTGCTGCTTTGCATCTTCAACGACTGACCACACAGCATGCGAAGCCTTATGCTGGGCTTGATGATATCGGGCGTTGGACTCACTGGCATCGTCCTGGCTTCATACGGATACCTGGCGCTTTCCCCCGTCTCAAGACGACACCTGGACCGTGTCAGTTTTCGACTGTTGGTGTATGCTTTGGTGGCACAGTGCGTCGTCGAATCTCTTCGCCATGACTCCATCCTGATGTCCCAGTATGGTGTTTGGCGCATCTGTTCTCGTGATGACTCTGCATGCATATACGGATTGGAGATGCTCTTTAGTCAGTTTTGCAACGAATGTGCGTCGTTGCTTTCATCAGCGACTTGATGTCTCATCGTCCCGGCAGATTGCTCTCCAATTTTCGGGGGGGATGTTCTTCTGCGTTGCCATCAACCTCCCGTGCGTGCTCTCCCTCCTGCTGAAGGGCAGCATGAGAACTTGTAGATAGCCTTGTGCTGGCTCACGGTTTCAATGGACAGAAGACGGAAAAGTACTACGTCTTCGGAACGGCCTTTGTTTCTGCCGTGTGCAACGGCGTTGCGTACGCCTGCGGAGCCCTTGGGTGCGTTCCACGCCGTTCTTCCTCAACCCCACGACTCTGAGTGCTTCGGCAGATGGGAATCGGCCGAGCAAGTCTGTTGGTACCGCAGCACGAGCCCGGCAAGAAAACTCAGCTGGGTAGTGGGTACTCAGACATTTTGGATTTTCTTGATTTCCGTCGGCGAGATCATGGCCTTCCTCAGCCTCGTTTGGTATCTCTTTCGGTATACGGTGCGCATATCTATCCGCTTCTTTTTGGGTTGATCTTATAGTCTGTAGCACTCCGTGCGCCCCAGCTTAACTCCCCGCCTCTCGCGATCAAAGTCGCGCAGCCACGCTGCGGGTTCGACTATATTCATGTACCGTGGCATCATTTTGCGCATCGGTGAGGGGCTCGTTTCTTTTCGTGCAACAGTACCTTTCAACGAAGCCGCAGCCATCTACCCACTCGTGTCGGCTGTCATGAACATGACTGGAGCTTTGTTCGATTTGTATGTCATCCGACACCCGATAGCGGCCAAGCAGGTGCGTGTCCACTCCTTTTGCCCGGCGGAATTCCTGCTGAGAGGCGTCCACACTAGAATGCCGGGTTGGATATCGCTGGTCCGTGTCTCGTTGTATTGGGTTGCGACGAGTTCATCACTCAAATGTGTTGGCAGATCTTGCCATGTTTGCGATCCGTCCACTCGTTTATGGCCTCCTCGCGGCCACCGATCCCGTGCGTATTTCTCCTTAACAGATCTCATGCCAGACTAACCCGGCGATACTACAGTCCTTCATCAACGCCATCAACGCAATCCGCCGAGGGGAGGCCTCATCAACGGATCCAGACGCCCCGCCCTCCGCTGTTCTTTCCACCGTCATCGACATGCGAGACTCTATGAGCACGATGCAGACGGACGTGTACATGATGAATATGAATACCCTGTCCATGCCAAAGTCCAACGCACGCAAGTCGGCGGGAGAAGCCATTCCCGTGCTCACTATTAACGCCGTTCAACCCATTCCCGCCCCGGTGGTGCTGGGCGGGGCGATCGAGTCTCTGTCAAAGCAGTCGATGGAGGCGGCGCAGAGGGAAATGGCGAGGCATCTTTAACACCGATAGTCGTTGGTTACAGGAAACAAGTTAATCCACTTATGTATGTATATATGCGTTTACACAGCAGATGTGGTTGAATCGGAGGATTTTCAGTACTCGTTGGTTTGTCGTTCACCTGCTCCTTCTTGCGTGTTGACCCGCTGCGTTTGGGCAGTCACGGATTGAAAGGGTATGGCACATATACTGTAAAAAATTATTGGGACTCATTTGGATGGCATGTGCATATGGTAACCCGGGTTTCGAGCACAACTCCAGGTTGGTCGACGTTTGGAGTACAACATTTCTTACGGTTTCAACTTGGTTCCAACAACTCCCCGGATCTCAACCTCCATGGTGTGGTGTAGTGCCGTTAGCTAGAATGCCGATTGATTGAGTATCGGCAGATGTGATGGTGCAGAGGTTTGGTTCAAAAGATAAATGGCAGATCAAAATATTCAGTTGGCTTGCACTGCCAGATTTGATGCTCTGCCTCGTATGAATTTTCTTAAAAGACTCAGGGAAGCATCATATCAACTTCCAAAGTGGTTGGGCATTAGGTGCAAGACAGAGAAAGTAAGCATTCCAACAAGTTCGGAATACTTAGCCTATCAGTATCGCATCACTGCCAACATTATCGGCACATCGGCAGAATCACGAAGACTCTTTTTGAAAAGGAGTGAATATCCTGCAGATGTTATCCAAGACGCGACCCCCCAAGATGGGATCCAAACACCGAATTACAATTGAAATGCGACCCAGAGCCTGCACTCTGAAAGGGATGTAATCGTAGTAATTATTTTACAGTATATCGCCCATAAAAGGGCTCACTATGAACTTGGAAAAAAAAATGGAGCAACTAGCTCGCGTACTGTTGGCGTCAATGTCAGATGCACCCAGCATTCCATTTCCCGCTGAATCGGAACGAAGCAAAAAGTCAGTAAGCAAACAATTGAAGGATCGCAAGTAGCCAGGGATTGAATTTGCAATCTGCGACCGCGCGACAGATCCCAAAAAGGGCGTGAAGACAAAGGAGCACTGCGAACGACTATACCTAGGATTTGCTTTAGATTATTCAATCCTTGCGCTGGCTGATCGGAAGCAAGTGCGTACCAGCCGCCATCGAGCGTCAATCGACTTGTGTCCAGTAGTCAACATGCCGCAGTACGAACTCTAGATCTACTCTTATTAGAGTCCTCCGTGCGGGTTCAACGGGGCGTCAGAGGAAGGGAGGCGGCCAGGTTGTCAGAGAATCGAGCTGGGGACGTGCGAAGTCTGCACCAGGCGGGCGTCAGTACCCAACGACCGACATCCGAACTCATACGAAGGACGGAAGGAAGGAGAGACCGGAGGAGACCGGACAAAGGGACATACAACACGGATAATTTGGTCAGGGATCTGCATAAAAGATTAGCCTTCAAGTTTCTCTTCGGCAATGCTCCGAACTTGCTAAGTAGGACCGCCCAGACTGTATCCGGCTTCGACATTTCCAGAGTACGACCCCAACGCCATTGAACTTGAACTGGTCTGTGCGGGCCCATCTGGAGGACGCAAGAAAGAAGTCAACGCTGCGAACGCCGAAGATCAATGTTTCAGATTCACATCCGAGGCCATAATGAACTCAACTTTCGATCGGCACCGAGGGCGGTGCTATATCGGATCACTGGCGCCGCTTACGTATACCCACTTGCTCCTGCGTCCTCACCACCATGTCATTGTCTGTCGGATGGACAATATGCAATCCGGCCCTTACTCTCGCCACCCTGCCAATACAATTGCGATGTTCCTGGCCTCGGTTACCCTGTCCCTCTCCCACCGAAGCGGAAACATCATCCAGAGCCGACTCAGCCGAAACGCGCCGAGCTCCTGGCTCTACGATTCTTCCTAGCTGGTTCCTCGACTGACAGTACCCCCGCGTGGTTCTCCCATCAGGACCTCGACTGCTTCAGCTATGTCGACGGACAGTTCACCCACCCCCGTGCGGCAAGAAGAGAAGATCCGACGTGGACTCTCAGTACATACTTACACTCTGTCTTTGCTCTAGGTACGTTTGATTTCCTGGTTTAACGGGGCGCCAGATGGCACTGCGTCGCTCGGAGCCGAGAGCGCAGATACACGTCCACGTTTCGGCCTGTTTCGGCACGCCGCACCGCTCTGCACCGCTCTCCAGGGATCGGAGCATGAAGCAAATATCCAAGTCAGGAACCGGAACTGATCCACAGAAAATCTTCCGTACGCTGCACTTAAAACCTAGGACAGCCCGAACGCGTCCGACGCCCGGCACTTAAAGAATTTGTATAAAAGCCAGTACGGAATTTGGAAGATACTCACAGTAAGGATCCGCACCATGCTCATTCCTACTATCGTGCTTGGGCTGCTCTCCCATGGCGTCGGCTTCGTTTCTGCGGCGTCCAAAATGCCTGGGCAGCGTCTCCTCTTGGATAATACTTCGACCGTGGGCTTACCGCTCGCGGCGACAGCCAGCGCGTCTCGCTCTGCAACCCCGACGCCGTCTGCACAAAACAGCGCTAGCGTTGGCCTCACTTCCTCCGCCTTCGCGTCCGCATCCATATCCGCTGTCGCTCACTCCTCCTCCTCCGCGTTGTCTTCCTCAAGTGCGCCCCAGACCTCATCCAGCCCGGCAGCCAAGGTCGCGAGGTTCCAGAACAGATTTATCACTCATCCAGGAATCCTACGCATTCGGTTCCGGCACATCCCTCAACGACTACCACTATGTGGCCAACGAACTCAGCGGCGCATACTCCGGTTGCAACGGGGTCTACCAAGTCGTCGAAGACACGCCCGCTGCTGGTTTCCCCGACGCCCAAATCACACTCAACTGCAACGGGCAAAGCGGCAACAGTGTCGACGCTTCGTTTACCTTTTCTGTGAACGGTCAGGTTCTCCAGTGTACGTTCATCAACCACAACGATGGAAGCAATGCGTTCTTTATTATTTGTGGGTCGAGTGCCGGGGTGGCTAATACTTGTGCGGCGGTGGCTGGGATGTACCCAGCGGCGTATCTCTCGACGCCGAGTTGGACGTTCCTTCCGAACTAGTGGTGGTTTCATTGGCTGAACCTTTAGGTTTAGCTACTCTGGGGAATATCGACTTTGCGAATCATGATTTGATTCATCTGTCCACATGAATCACCGTGATCCCTGAGTAACAAAGCCAGCAGATGATCTCGTTGAATAGTTCAACCTCCATATGAAATGTCCGGATACAAGGCTAAAGCTCGATGTTCTGCTTGCCAAAAACCATCCCACATTTTTACAGTTCAGGGCAAGCAACGGTACAGTTGGGCACCAGGCCTATGACATTTGACGTGGGAGAAGGTTGATATTCGTCTTCCGGATCTCTGACTCCAATCGGCTGTGTCGGTGTTGTTGTCTTTAACCTTCTTTTTGCCTTCGTTGACTCGGAAATGCTGGCTTTGCCAGCAAAATCCCTTGCTTGTTGTGTATATTAGGGTGGGGAGAAAAGGACAGTGTTGAGTTTGTAGGTCAGTACAGTACATCAAGTTCAAATCAAGTTGGTAACCCGAACAAGGTGCATCATTCAATTGATGTCTACCCAACTTTTGGCCCCTTCTTTGACCCCTTCGGGGTGTCATACGAAAAATTGGAACGATACAGAGAAGGTTTGGTGGTCTCTGTCAAGGAAATGACACGCTGGCCGCAAGCGTGTTTTTGGCGCGAGTTCGAGCCTTGGTCAAGGTTTTTTTTTTTGTAATTGTGATTTTTCGCTTGCCAGTTGCCTTTTCAGGCTTGGGAACAATATTTGGGGTGCGTGTCATTGGCACCAATATTGTCAGCGTTCATGTGTCATGTTTTCGGCCATCATTCCGTGCATCCATTACCCGCAACCTCAATGACACGCATTCCACCAACCTCCCGGACAGAGCTGGGCGGTTCCCAATTACACGCATTACCCAACGAAACTACCGCTCGCCATTCGAGGACACTTGCCGCAATCTTTTGGGACGTTATTCGGGCTGTACTCGTGCATTAGCATCCAATGACACGCATTCCCAACACACACTTTTGAGACGCTTTCCTCAAGCATTCGGGCCATGTATCAACCTCTCATCGACGATATCACACCTTCACCTTGCGGTTCCCAATGGCGGCACTTCCCGACGCTCCGCACTCGCTCGGAGACGAATAACCGCGCTACGCTCTCACCGACGATATCACACTTTCTCGATTAGCCAACGACACTCGAGACGAGAACGCTTTCGGGCTCTTCTAGACGAGCCACCGTCCGACGACGCCCGCACCAACCAGGCTCGACTTTGAGCACCCAGCTCTCGCGATGTTTTACGGGTCGTGTACTCCTCGGTCAGTCTGCATGGCAACAATATCACACTTTCTCGAGTAGTCTCTCAGCGGTTCCCATGACACTACCCAACTACGCTAGCTCTTCCGACCCATACACCCGTCCTCGCTCGCTCATGAGACGAATAACATCGGTCATGGCAACACGCTCGTCATTGTCTCTCACCGACGATATCACACTCCATGCACGACTTGGACTTTCTCGAGTCGTTTCCCCAGCACCCAAACTAGAAGTTCTCAAGATGACCTCGTACTCCACACAACGCGAATACGCTACCAACTTGGACACGTCTTCCCATTCCACCAAAGTACCGTCGTCTTCAACTACCTGCCTTTCAACAACGCAGTCAGCCAAGTCCACAACCTCCGCAGTTACAGACAGCCTCCATACGTTCCATGTAAATATGTATGGCAATATCGTCTAGCCTTGCCGTGTCTGTTTGAACTTTGCTGCTGAGCGTATCTCCCTGGCATCTTCCGCGGAGCGGGTGGTCGTTGGTGTCTGTATTCCGCGGAGCGGGGTGGCTGTTGGTGTCTGTATTCCGCGGAGCGGGGTGGCTGTTGGTGTCTGTATTCCGCGGAGCGGGGTGGCTGTTGGTGTCTGTATTCCGCGGAGCGGGTGGTCGTTGGTGTCTGTATTCCGCGGAGCGGGGTGGCCAATGGTGTCTGTGTTCCGCGGAGCGGCAGCCATTGCCGATAATGATGCCGCTGATGCCGCCTCGCCGAAGAAAAGTGGAAAAATTGCATTAGCATGGCCCCTGCACAAGGATGACACGCTTTTCCGGAGTGGTAGACCTACGGGTCTCAATATTTATGCATTTTTGAACAATAGAACCTTGTACAGGGGCCAAGAAAAACACTTTCGTGTATTTTCACCTCCGAGGCCTCCAATAATCATTCTTGCCGCTTGAGTTTTCATTTCACATTGTACTCACATTGATTCCGAAGAGAACTGTCAGAATTACTCCAAACATTGTGGTTCGAGAGCAATGAGTTCAACAAGTTGCATAACCTGGTCCAAGCAAATCATCTGTTCACCAGGGACATCACAAAAAGGATGATAAGGGACTGAGAGAGGACCTTGGCAAGCAAGATAATAACATGTTCTGAGTGATGATTAGCAGGTATGTATTAGCTCCGAACATCAATGCTTGAAGTTGAACTCAACAATCCCTCAATGACAAATGTTGCCCCAGCCCTCGATCCTCGTTGCGTGCTGGCTCCATGGATCTTGCGGCACCCTCCCCGGACTGTATTTCTGTCTGAATACTTTCTGAATAAACCTTGATCTCCAGTGTACTTCCCCTGATTAGTGGGCTTCCCTGCACTCAAGGATTTTTCTGAAAAATGAACCACATAGTGCAGGCAGTGCTGACCACAGCCTGAAGTCCGCAATGTATCTTGGTAGACATGCTGAAATTGCCTCCTAACTTGCCAGTGCTTTCCGGATGAACATCATTGCCCTCACATTCCAAGGTTCGACAATCTTGCATTCTGCTCCAGAGTCCAAAGAAGACAAATGGAGTTTAAATTCTGGTCGGTTGACACAACTGAAGGTTCGGCCAACCGCCTCAAAGAGGCCTAATCCATCTCATAATATTTTCATTGTTCACCTAATTGAAATGCGATTGTGTTATGCCTGAAGACAAATATACTCAGACGACACACGATAGAGTGAACGGCTGTATTGTATACCTGAAGACAAATATACTGCGACAATCATTAAGTAAAGAGTCAAATATAGGAAGAAGACAGACCTCAGACGACACACGATAGAGTGAACGGCTGAGGTCTGGACGAGCTATTCTAAGATTATATAGAGAAAACGGAGATTGTAAGCAATGAATATCTAGATGAGTATGAGATGAACATGAAAAAGAAAGATTGTTACGGACGGCCGAAGCCTCTAGTGCAACAATGCCTCCTGTTTGATTACTTACTGAGTGCATACGACGCGTTTAGCAAAAGCTAAGTCCGAACTCGACTCCTAGAGTTCTGCGTGCGGGTTCAGCGGGAGTGTCAGAAGCAGGGGGACGGCGCCAGATGGTCAGAGAAAGGAGCTGAGGATTCAGACGTGTCAAGTCCACGCGGGTAAAACCAACACGTCAGGACCCGACGACGCACACCGGAAGGAATGAGATTGAACAACGCGACGAATCAATTTTAGTAGCATTTTCATAAAACATTCAGTGTCTGCGCGACAATCCCTCGGGCCAGAATCGAACGGGCTCACCAGGAAATTGAAAAGACCACAGCCATTAGAGCCCCACGTACAGACTTAGCAAAGACTATCATCGGCGTCAACAATCCCAGAGAATCCGGCCCCAATATAAAAGTTTAGTTTGTCCGTGCGGGCCCATCTGGAGGGCGCATATTAAAAATGTTTGAAGCCCGCATCCGAAGCCATTCACTGAGAGCCAGCCAGGAAGGACCAAGCAAAAAAGCGAGGAGACAAACGAGCTACTATGTATTGCTCAACTCGGAATCGAACGGGTTAGAGCCTTGCTTTCGATGATTGGCCTTGTCTAGGAAGAGGGACAGTGTAAGATTCCTCCACTAGCAGATACAGACAGCCAGAAGAGTCCGTCACTGGATATCGCTGCTCTTGACAACCGTCGCGAATACGTCCCCGAGCTCTGCCAGCACCATCTACCAAGACTATCAGCGAGGGAGCTAAGTTTCAACTGGCACGCACCTTGGTAACCTCCTCCCCCGTCGCTCCCGGTATATCCCGATCCCCAATCGCATCCTCGACAGCCAAAACCTCGTATCCCAGCTGATAGGCCTCGCGCGCCGTCGTACTCACACAGACATGTGCCATGTATCCCGTCAACACGACCTTCTTGAGTCCCGTCTTGTCGATTTGAGACTTGAGTGTCGTCTCCGCGAAACATCCTGGGAATCGTTTCGGTACCACAAACTCGGTGCTGCTGCCCTCCGCGGGTTGGAGCTCGTCGAATTCCTCGGCGAGCGCAGTCTTGGGTGTGAAGACGGGCGCCCCTTCAGGAGTGATGTGCACGACATGGGCTACAGCGCCGCCACTGGAACGGTATTTCTCGAGGAGGGTAGCGAGGAGGCGATGCTGGTAACTGCGAGCAGGCCGTCGGCGTATTCGCCTTGGGCGTCGATGATTGACGAGGACAGAGTCTTTGGTCGTGGCTGTGGACGGGGGAGCCCCGACGATTTCGCGGAAGGATTTGGGAGACATGGGAGAGCAGAGGCAAGTAGTTGTAATAAGGCCCGTATGTGGGAAGAGGAGAGAAGGTCATAATGTCACGGATCACGGTCATGCGCCCCGAATTGGCCGGACACTTGCCATTTTGGGTTCATCCGTCTCAACCGAGGGTGATGCCGGATGGGTCCGCCTCGAAATTGGTAAGCGGATGTAGTAAGCCGGTTCGGACATTGCATCCTTTTGCCGAAGGATTGTTTTTGACACCCTCTGCAGCTCTATTGATTCTGGGAATCGGGATTGCAACAGGAGTTGTGGCGATCAGGTAATTGTTGCACAAGCCGTCAGCTGCTATCTGACGGCTGCACTGCCAGCACAGACCAGCGCCGATCTTTCAACTCGTGATGGAATTGTCAAGCTTGATCATGTTCCCTGGTTTCATTCAAAAATTCCAAGAAACACCACCCACACTAGTTACGATTCCTACTTGTTTAGGAATCGTTCTTTATGAATCTGTCTTCATCAAAGAACTGCCGATGAATCTTGTTTTCGCTACCACGGTGAGTCGGCGATCAGAATGGCAGCCCCCTCGATGTGTACATCAGTCGGAATATAGGTCGGATCAATTTTGGACCTGCGTTAATCCAGAGCGGGCCGCGGTGCTGTTCTTCGCCTGTCGACAGTTAGCCGTTGATTGACTGCCTCCATCCTTCCGAAGTCCTTCGGCAATGGGCATGATGTCCATCCGCATGCACCGTCGTATGTACTTATCAATTATCTAGCTCATTGAATGACAATGGCTAGCTCGGCTGCGTCGGCATCTGTTTTCTCGCCTGCCCTTCAATTGAGGAAATTCAGATAGAACTAAGCAAACCATCAGTTTGAACTCCGCAATACAAAGGGAGTCGTTTCTGCCATGGCCCATGGAAGCAATGGCCTCAATGCCAGGTTTGGTATCTACTCCGCCTCATTCTCCCAACATTCTCCAGCTTCTTGATCAACACCTTCATCGCCGTCTTCAACTCATTGATGTGCCCGCTCTTCAGCCCACAATCATCCTTCAGCATCAGCGGCGAGGCGTTCGCAGCAGCGGAGACATTTCTATATCCTTCGGCACCGAGCTTTGCATATACAGTGCCCGTCACCACATCACGGTTCCTGATTTGGCAGGGATGTTTATCAAATCTTCGACCACTAATTACATTTTGGTCCGGGGTTCAATGGACTCAAAAACTGTTGGAAACATATCTAAGGAGGCCCAAGAACATACCCTGTGGTCCTCAGGTCCATCGGACAACATTTTGTTTTTTCACGACGGAAAAAGTGAAACAAATCCTAATGATCCGATCAATTACTGCTAACTGTCGGTTTGATCCGATCAATTTAGGGTTACGCTCACGTGCCACTCGGCTCGGCTGCCGATGTTGACCCGGTACCCTTCCACATTGGCTGGCAGGACTTTCCTGGGTCAAGGGGGCTGCCCTGGAGCAACATATCTGGTGAATTGGAGGCCAGCCCGGGCCAGACAACCCCAAAAACAGCGGTTGGAATTTTTTCAGACCTCTAAAAAGTGAAACACCGTGGGAAAAAATGAAATCAGGGTCTCAATCGCATTCTTTTGGTCGGTTTGCTTCCAAAAATAAATACGAGAAAATGCACAAAAAAATCCTTGATGGTGAATGACAGGTGTCGGAGAAGTGCCGACTGGCACTGTATAGCAGTCTCGATACCGTACTCGTCGCAGAATGTCTTGAGGTCCATGCGTGGCGGCAACGAGTTCAGTTCGTCTTCGGAAAGGAGCGGCTCAGTCATATCAGCGGTTTCGCCGTGTCCGCCCTCGCCGCCCAGGTTTCCTCCCTCGCCGCCGGCGCCCCCGATTCCCCCTTGACCACTTGTGAATTCAACGTGTAATTCAGCTCGTGCCATCGTACGTACCGGTAAGCTCCAAACTCTGGGTTACTTTGACGTCGTGGTCCTCCACCACGGCCACCTTTGCCCCCTACGTTGGGGCTGCGTCCTCCTGCACCGCCTATGCCTCCTGCATGCAACAGTCATGATCACTGAAGGAAGAGGGATAGACACCGTACCGTTGATCTTGAGGGACATCATTTCTGCGGGTACTACTCGTGAGCAGTAGGTGGATGCTCTGCTTCTTGAGGCTACGACTTATAGGTCTAGGATACAAAAGCACGCGGTGGCTGTGCTTCCTTTGTGTAGTGAAATGCGGGGGAAGAGAGAGTGGATCGCTCGGATTACAGCTGTTTGCATGTACAATGAGACTTGTCAAAAAAAGAAACATATGTACATGCCAGATTGAATCAATCGTACCTCACTCAATCCTCAACCAATTAACATGAAAACTATATCATTGAGAAGCGGCGAAGAAGGGCTTCAATACGGTATCTAACAACCTGCATTATTACACGCTTTAAAAATCAACCGAGTTTCATATCGGTGGGATACCACGTGATTTTGGTATGAAATTGAAGCCCTAACTCGTGGCATCACAATGATAATATATTCAAGCGAATTGGTTCAGAATTGAGTGAGATATGACCATTTCAATCTGAGATCTACATATACTTCTTTTTTTGACAAGTCTCATTATACCTGCAAACAGCTGTAAAGGCTGCCTTAAATACTCTCCGAGAACAATGGTATGGCAAACAAACTACAAGTTGCAATGAAGTGTTCTGATTCCTTCGGACCCGATCTCTGACTCAGACAATAAGCCCGAAACCACGGCGCGTCCCGCGCGTCCTACGGGCTTCCTTGACCCGTCTGATGTGTTGACTCGACGCGTATCCAACTTAATCCAAGAAATTCCTCACCGGTTGAATTCTGTCAACCCAATATCGACACGTTCCCTCGACCTCGTTCTTTTCTGAATCCCAACACTAGTACTTCGTTCGACGCAGATACAAAGTGGGGCGGATGGCAGATCCGCACCGCCCTGCTCTGTTCAACAACGGCTGGGCAGCATCGCCTTGTCGTATGATTAGCATCCACCCCAAAATACACGCCCTTGTATTGTTATTGTTTCCTTCGGGTGTTGTTCGGGTGAGTCCGCGGATACTGGTGGCCTTTACTTACTCATTTTGATCCATTCCGACAGTCCACATCTGATTTCACTTTGAAGAGTACCAAAACCCGGAAAGTGACGTTGTGACTCGGTGGGATAAGCCTGGCAGGGCCTTTGCAAACTTCAAGTCAAGTTACAGACGGTGATCTATATCTTCACGACCAGCGCTTAGTTCCCTAGGCAGAAAGAAATGAATCCCCAGGAGGCTCAAGCCCCCACTGTGTAGACGGGCACTTGGCCGCCATCTCGGCACTCCACTTGGACGCGGCCTGCAAGTCCGCGCAGTTCCAGTCAAAGATCAACGATCACACGGCGATGCCGATGCTCCGACGAATGGAGCTGCCGAAATGCCGAGCGGGATGATTCATTGATTGATGGGCAGCAATGTGACATCAATATTGACATCTGTTTGCCCTCGAACCCTTTGTCCTTTCACCTCATCAACGTTTTGAGCATCACCGAATGACCACGGTCAAGGTCCTTGTTTCACACAAATGTGCGCATGCAGAGTCTTCCGTGCCTCCCCCCATCTGACCACGATGCCCAGTCAATTCAGAGGACGCGGACGTCATCTTCAGATCGTCGGACGGCGTCCTATTTCAGATACACCGCAAAAATCTCGAAGTCTGCGCCGACGCCTTCCCCCCGGCGGAGATCCCAACCCGGGGTGAGGTTGTTGAGCTCATAGAGACCTCGGGTACCCTCGAGTTACTCTTTCAATTCATGTATCCCCAACGTCATCCTGCGCTGGACACCACGCCCTTCGAAGTTCTCTACCCGCTTGCCGAGGCGTCCGAGAAGTATCAGGTATTTCCTGCCATGAATATATGCCACATTCGACTGAGGTGATGTCTCCGATCTGGGTTTGATTTCGCTGACACTGACGGGTGATTTCCAGGGATATGGTTCACGACCACCCGGTTGAGGTCGCCGTGTACGCTGCCACCCATGACTATCCCTATCTCGTCTCCGAGGTCGCGCCCATGATGATTGCCATGAAGCCCGTGGACGTCATCAAGATGCTTCCTCCGTATCTCGTCCTTCCCTGGGTGCGTTTTAACATCACCGTCTTGACAAATCCTGCCTAACTCTCATCTGACAGACGCAGTATGTAGCCGAATGGACTGAAGTCCTTCAAAAAGTCGCCCTCGCACCATCCGGTCATAGCGGCCACATCCACGGATCTGGAGCTGCGTGCAAAGGGGATGACCACTGGCTCGTTTACTCGTTGGCTTGTAGCAAGCGGCTCGGTGCAGGTATCCACACTCTGCGCGCACTGGATCAGGTGTTCGATATCGCCCAGGACCAGGAAAACATCAAAAGGTACAGGAACAACTACAACTACAACTCTGCAATGCGCGATTGCTGCAAAGACGATCTCGCTGCCTGGCGCAAGCGCATCGAGGACGTCATTGCTAAGATCCCCAAATTCAGTACTTTCTTGTAACCCTTTCACTTCTCAATTGAGGATTCCACCACGTGGGTCTCTTCTCATGCTTCTCCTGATAACGCCGCAGTCGGGCTGTGCATATCGCGACAATATAGTAATCGTGCCACGTCGGTCCCTGTTAGGGCCCCCATCCTTCATGCATCTCAACGACCACGTCCACGCGGATGTCCTCGCATACTCCGACATCCATACCGTCCTTTGCTTTTCTCGCGCACGTCGACACCTCGCTCCGTTCACAGTCTCTAACTTTCCGCAGGTGAATAAACTCTGTCGCTACATCGCTCTCTCGAAACAGCTCTGGATCATCCTCATCCACCAACTCGCATGTCGCGGATCATCGACGCTGATCCGGAGGTACACCTGGAGGACTGTAGCACGGATCAACTCATCGACATGGCCAAACGGATGGTTCTCGGACTCAAGACGTGGTCTCCGACGCACAAGCCGGGACCGCAGCTTGAGCGGGAGGTCCTCGTGTGCTTCCCAGAGAATCAGAATCCCGGGGAGAACCCGTCAGTCCGGCTTCTCCCCGGAGGGAAGTACTTTACCTTGTGCCTTGACGGCGGTGACGAGTTGACGATCTGGGAGGTGGGGCCGACTGCGCGGTGTATTTGGCGTCTTGGGTACCGAATCTCGGCTTGGTCAGTCGAGATTTCCGACAGTCACGAGGATACGGCGATGGTCATCTTCCATGTACTCAGCGCAACGAAGTGAGTGTCGTATACTTGGTATATGCGGTAATTGACTTGCCACAGTACGAGATCCATTCAAATCATAGAGGTCAATCTCCTCACTGGCGAATCGACAGATGTTCTACGGCTGCCACTGCCGGAACACATCCAAAACTCATCCAGAACAACGCTCCTTGGCGATCTATTTCTCTTGTGTTTATGGCCAGAGATCCTCTTCGTCGGAAACTGGCGCCAGAAGACTTATGCGTGGATGAGGGCTCCGACTGGGGCGGTGAGGATTATACAGACATCGACTCGGCATGCTGATAATTTCACTCCTGCATAGCTGCAGGCATCGCTCCTTCCGGGACACATCGCAATCACCTGTGCAAATCGCGATTTCGCTAACAAACGCTTCCTGAGCGTTTATGCCCTATCCTCACTCCGCTGGAAACTCATCCAAGACCTTCCAACCAGCTGGGACCCGATGCCGTGGGACATCGCGCACCAAATCATAACCGAAACCATCCCCTTCGCAAGCGCTCACAAATCGGAAGGCCTCGAGCTGCGCGTGTACAAACACCCCATCTTTTGGGACGCCTACCGTGTGACCCTCCACATGTCTTCCAACATCCCCAATCTGCCACTGCGGCGCACGGGCCTGCAAGCGATCTTGTGGGGTCAGCCTTCGCAGCTTGAAGAAGATACGCTTCTATCCGAGCTGCATTCGTATTTCTTTTATCTACCACAAGGATCTGCTCGCCCTGAGTGGCACAAACTCTCCGTCATACCCACGATGATTCCAGCCGCGCGCACCCTCAGGATGTCTCCAGAGCTTACGTTCTCGGGATATGGCCTCGATACGACCCACGTGTCGACGAGTTTCGTTGATGCGTGTCGGGAGAGGGATGGCGTTGTTCAAAGTGGCTACTATGGGAGGCGCGTGCGGAACATACGGATCTGCAGCGCGGATATGCCCTTGGGCGTGTATAGTGCTGCCGTACTGGAGTTGGAGAAGCGTGCGTTGACGATTTTGTATTTTGTTTGACTGCACATACCATAGCCTACGGCTTCGGATGTGAGTTGGATACATCTTATCTGTACAGCGTTGACGTTGGCCCGCGCGGACAAGCTCAAGTCCGATGTGGCCACGATTCGAATTCCGGCAACGTTGAAGCTGTAACGCTCTCGGTTAATGACCATGGTCCCGGCTAGTTCGCAGTGAGCCAGTTCAATTTTGGTCCGGACCATAATCATAGTAAAACCCATTTTTTTACAATCCAGATCCAAAGTACACTCACTATCGTGCTCCAACGCGTGCTGTTTGTAAGTAATTACCTTCGACTCGGAATTCATCTTTTCTCCTTGCTTCGGAACTCTCGGGCAATGACTTCTGTGTTGGCTCTGCCCGTCCCTCGGCCCTCCTCCTTTCTGCCGGCCTTGACTCCTCCCCTCCTCTGACGCTCCCGTTCAACCAGCACGCTACTCCAGAGTCGTCCCGATGGAAAGTTGGGGCATGCGCAACTGTGCCCGTTCGGGGTCGAGTATAGCTCTCGAAGAATGGAACTTTTTTGGTCTCTTCGAGTAACTGCCATTTCCGACGGGAATGGAGTCCGTTTCCACAAATTTGATCCCTTGAGCAAATTGCTTGACGCTCGCCGGGAAAAGCTGTTGTTCCAAATCAAGTAAGTTGTAACTCAAGTCTAATTCCGGGTCGAGGGAGACAAACATAAAAAGGGTACCCCATGGCGTTTTCCTCAATCTGGGAATTTCCTCGTGGTGTTTGAGTCTCGATTATGGGGGATTGCTCCAAGTCTTATGATGGACCCCGAATCGAGGTTGCTTCCAGCACAATTTGATGGTTTGACGGAGTGTGAGGCACGAGTGCTCCACAAAACCGAGTTTGTGGATCAGCAACCGTCACCACATCACGTTGTTACGTTGCTCTTTGTCTTGAGCCACCTCGCACGCTGGCATCGTCGCCCTCGGCGGCGCCGTTCTTTTTGCCCACCCTGCCCACCCTTTTATTACTTACATGCATATTCAACATGCTAATGTAGATTTGCTAACATACTAATTGTTACTGATAATTTATAGATTGGACCATCATACTAACTTGACTAACACTTCACTGACCAACATGGGAATAAGCCGGAAGGGTCCCACCCACCCGTCCGCGCTGAAACCCTGTGTTGCGTCGGGAGCCGAGGCTGCCGCCCGGGCTGATGGTGGCCTCGGCATCCTCCCAACTCTTCTGACTCTGTGTCTGCTCTCTGCTATGTACCATGGTGCGAGCGCAATCCACAAACTTTGCATTGTGGGCAAGTGCGGACCATGCGCGATGGAGCGCGTCAATTGTGGGCCGCGAGCTCTCAGCAGGGAAGATTTTTGAGCAGTAACCAATGTTCAAGTGAATCGTGAAATTATCAAGAAATTATCGTGATTGTTCATCAATGATCATTCAATAGGAGACGGTCTTCTCTGTTCTCCCTGAGGATGGTCCAACCAAAAGAGTCCTGCGGATGAGTAGATTGAGCTCAGTAGCGTACTTTGACGTCTCTAACTTGACTTTAGTCTTGACTCTTGGTGTCGGTGAGGCTGTGCTCTACTGATCATGCTCACGTGATGATTGATGCTCCTCTTGTCAGCAACCACCGTGTCTCGAACGCAACCTCAGGCCACTGTTCGCGGTCTTCCCATCCCTCTTCTGTTCATCTGGATGGCATTTCAACTCGGCAGCATTGCGTGCACCCTGCCAGCGCTCACTGCAGCCGCAACACTGCTCAGCCCTCAGCAACGAGCTCAGCTCTCGACACCCCGAAAGCTCCAAGTGAGACGAATCTCGAAGTTGGCTTCCTTGCCCCGGTGCCCGTACTCGGCTGCCTCTATCCAGTCCTTTTGTCACCTCGACTCTCCGGCGCTGGGCGCAGCGCTGGCAGCCTCTTAGTCTCGGGACCAGACTATATACAACTGACGAACAAGTAAGTAGTTGTATATAGCAGCCTCTCAGTGTTATATGGTCGTGTTTACCCTCTGCCTTCACATTTTACATAAGTACCTGGGATACAAATCTAGGAGTCTGCCCTCGATTCATTTTGAGATAACCATGATACCGGTCGCACCCCATTCGGAACAAGACCAAATTCCTCGCGGGTCGTCCTCGGCTTCCGAATGACTTTAAAGCGCCAACCTGTGCATTTCCCTTTGGATCACAGCCGGATCACACGGTCATTGACTCCCCTTTGTCCTGCGCCTCGAGCTCATTGTCTACTGAAAACGTGGCTTCCCAGCGTGTCCGACGAGCTTCGTATTCTTGGAAAGTACACGACGTCACTGCGAAACGTTACGGGATTTTCATGCCCGCCCTCCCATAATGCTCCCTTCTCTTTGATCGACGTCCAAAAAGTCGAGTCAACGCCCAATACGCACTGGTTTTGCCGTAAAGACGCGTCAGCCGACAGGGAGGCCAGTCGACGGGTCACATGCATAGAGAAAGAGTGGCTCCATTCTGTTGTGGGGGGAGGTTCAAAGCGTCGTCTCCCGCCCTGGGGTATAAAAACACGCCTCCCCATCCCAAGACTCATACTCGAACCAACATGGACGCACCCCACAACCAGACCACCGACCTCCATATTCTCCAACTCCTCCCCAAGATCCTCCTACGAGCAGCGCTCGTAGGATACGTGCGGCACCTCCGCATCCAACTCTCGATCCATAGTCGGAACACACACCTTCCAGCGCATTTCCCGTTCAACTCCGCCGACATGCACCAGCAGTTTATACGGCTGGGCGTCCCGGTCGACATGAGCCTCCGACGTGTCGGGGGCAGCACCACCTTGACATCGTGGTCCATCCAAGTCGGTCAGTGTTGTGCCACCGTCCATTTGACCCACAACTCACCTGTTCCCAGACGGCTTTGGTGAATTCGCCCGCTTTGAGATCCCTGCCGACATCATCAACGACCCCGTCCGCCTCCCATTCAACGTGGACGCGGGCCTCGTCTTGATGGCCTTGGAAACGTCGTTGGTAAAGGGTGATACCGTCGAGATGATGTCTTACTCCGTTACGTTGCCGACGGGTGACGAGTACCTGCGCTTTCGCCTCGCTACGCTGCGCGGGAGGCAGATTTTGACGGGCTTCCGGAGGTCTAGGCTCAGAGCGCGTGGCTCTGTGCAGGGATTGAACTTGATTTTCGATGATTCCCTGGATGTATCGTCGATGTAGGGGTCAGGACAAGGTGGGGAAGGAGGGGAAATTGGTCGCACGGACGGCGTATTTACTTTATAACTTCTATGTATTGGGTATAAGGGCAGGGCTACGTTGGGAATAAGGAACGGTGTGCATTGTTCTGTATACTATTTTTCTGTTTCCACTTGGATTTTTTGATTGACTCGGAAAGTCCTCCTCGACTAAGTAGCATGGAACACTCTCGATTTAAAATGAGGCCGACTGAGCGCAGGAAAACGCGCTGTCGGAGTTTGGTCCGAGTTTGATTGATACAGAGTCAGCCATCACTCCGATCGCGATATATGTCACAGGCGTGACAACCCTTCTTGTCAGCAACGCCCATCGCCGCGAGTCGGCACCCCGCATCCAGCTATGCAGGACCGGCTTCGAGCCCGGTGGATCATCTGCCAATGTGACCGCTGTGCTTCTTTGCCACAATCGCGCCCCTTTGCGGTCTCTGAGCCCGGTTATCTTGGTGCTACATACTGTCATTCTCCCGACTTCAAGTCGAGGCCAACGATCTGCAACTGGACCTGAGCTCTATTCCCAATGCCGAATCGATCCCCCAGCTTCAAATTGCTGATCCCCGGCGGCAACGACCCCCAGGTAGCGGATACCCCCCTCCGCTTCCGGTCCTCCCCTTTCGAAACAAGA